>JAJTUV010001631.1:315000-731990 GCA_021653895.1 Mastomys natalensis | reverse complement strand
TATGACATTTATATGGGGTGATGTTGACAGAAGCCTGAACAAAGCCTTTTATTATAATCGAGGTTAAAAAACAATTTAAGTGCAATATTACAAAAATTCTTCTGGCAATGTTGGTGAATGGCTTCTTTAAAAAACCAGATTTCTTTGTGTTACCTGGCAATCTACAATATTTTACTAACAGAAACACAACCTAACCAGGTGCGTTTACAAAGGCCACCTGCAAATGAGATTTTAATGTCTTGCCTCTCTGGTTTTGTTGTGTGTGTGTGTGTGTTGTTTTTTTAATACTCAAGTATCTCTTAAATAAAGGAATAAACTCTTTAGGGCAATGAGAGGCTGGTAAAGTAGTGTGATCCTCTATGCAGTATCAGTTATCCTTAAATATATATTTATACATTGATGTAGTTTTTAAAACAATGTACTTAGACAAATGATTACTGGCTATCCATGCTAACTCCCAGAAGGATGTTATGTTTTACTGTTTCATAAACAAATAGCATGGTAATGGGCCCTGAAAGGAAAGTACTGTTGACCATCTGAGTTTAGCCAAAGATACCCATCTCCTTCCCATGCTTAGCCTATAGTGTGCCCAGAATTTGCCCTCAAAAGCTTTCTTGTGACTTTTGCATGCTTTTCTAAGAACATGCTTTAGTGGATAAGGATGAAGTAAAGTTCAAAAACCGTCGCTTAAGAGGAACCACAACCCTCCTAGCAGTTAGGATTTTAAAGTCTTAGGAGATTGAGAAAGAATGGATGTGGTATCACCCAAGGACATCCTACCTGTGTGAATCTTAAAATGAGTGAGTGAAGGAGGAACATGACACAAAGGAAAGAGGGAAAGGACCACAGACACAATCTTTATCCAGTGCCAGGAACATAATAAGATGCATTGTATTAAAGAACTAAGGTGCAGTGTGTACAATTTAGGGAAACTATGTATGGGAAAGCTGGAGAGGTGGTTCAGCATTTACTGCTCTTCCAGAGGATCTGAATTCTGTTCCTAGCACCCACAGAGGACGGCTTACAACTGCCAATATCTCCAGTTCTAGGGAACCTGATGCCTCTGGTCTCTGAGGGCACCTACACTCACATGCGCACACACACACACAACTTAAGAGAATAAAAAGTAAATGATAACTCTAGAACAAACAAAACCAAATATATATAATAGATTAAAAAAAAGAAGATACAGACATTTAGCACCAACTGTAATTTTAAAAGTTCTAAGATTGTAAATCCTTTCAATTCTCTCAACATTTAATTTTTTTTTTTGGTCTCAAAACAATTGAATTGTGTAGTGTGTGTGGTTCGTTGTGTGTGTGTGTGTATGTAGTGGTGGAGACAAAGGGTGCGCACAAGGCTTCCCAATTACTTCTCACCTTATTTTTGAGACAGGATCTCTCGATGAACTTGGAAGTTTACCATATTGGCTAGACTGACTGGCTGGCTAGTGAGCCCCAGATACACTCCTGTCCTTTGATTGCCAGTCCTGGGATCTCAGGCACACACTGCCTCCTCTAACTTTTTACATAATTCCTGGGAGTCTAAGTTATTATGCCTCTAGAAAAACACTATCACTGAGTCATTTCCCACCCTCTCTGACTCAGGAGACAGGGAAGCAAATGGATCTCTGTGAGTTCAATCCCAGCTTGGTTTGTAAAGTGAGCTTGGGGGCAGCCAGGGCAACACAATAAGACCCTATCTCAATATCAAACTATTTCACATAAAGTCAGTATATGTCAGTTTTTCAAGAAGGCCGATTATTTCACTCTCTTAAGATTACCAATCTATCTTCCAGCCCCACCTTAAGCTACTTTGCCTTTTTCCCCATAAAATTTACAACTGTAAGGTATACATATGATATGTTTACTCATTTGTTTGTTCATCTCTCTTCCTCCCCAGCGGGAATGTGAGCTGCTCAAGGTAAATACCTTTGTTTTGTTGTATTTCAAGCACCTAGAACAGTTCCTGGTACGAAGGTGTATTTGTTGAACCACTGCACATTTAATCAACTTAAGTGTTTAATCCTGTGTTCAGATCTCTGCTCCCTCCCTCCCTCCCTCCCTTAACTACATCTTCCTCCAAAGGTAGATGTGGATTCTTTATTTATTACCATGTTCTAAAGATTATTTAAATTTTTATTCTCTCTGTGTGAGTGTTTACTTGCTTGTATATATGTGCATATTGCATCCCTGGTGTCTTGAGGCTGGAAGAGGGTGTCAGAGCCTCTGGAACTGGAGTTACGAAGCAATTTTGAGCTGCCTTATGGGTGCTGGGAATTGAGCCCTGCTTGTCTGCAAGAGCTGTGAGTACTCTTAACTGCTGAGCCATCTTCAACAACAGCCATTCATTCTTCATTCATTTAATTTCATATGTATTGCGTGGATGACTGTGTGAAGATGTTAGATTAGAGACAGTTGTGAGCGGCCATGTGGGTACTGGGAATTTAACCAGGTCCTTTCAAAGAGCAGCCAATGCTCTTAACCTCAGCCCAGCACCAACCATTTTAAAATTGAGAACCAGCTTCAGTCATTTACACTCCTAGCCTCCGATAGTGATTCTGTTTCTGGTGACCAACGAATGTACACAGCAAATACATTTTCATAGTTTGGTGATCTCAGAAATGCCTCTGAAATGTTCTCTTTTCTGGGAATTCATCATCATAGACATGTTTTGAACAAACCTTTAAATAAGAAATGGAGGTGCTTTTGTTCTTTTACTGGGTAGAGCGAGCCATCAGGACATGTGTTTCCTTGTTTATCTTCTCAGCTTGAGTTTAATGGGGGTTGTATAAGTGAAAGGGTCAGCTTGGTCTTCAGAGTGGATAGTCAAGTCTGCATGTAAAGCTTAAAATGCCTTTATAAGAACCTTTGCTAGCTGAGTGTATTGGGTTTGAATACAGCACCGGGGAGGCTAAGGCAGGAGAATTGCTGCGAGTTAAGAACAGCCTGGACCACAGAGTAAGACACTATCTCAGAAAAGTAAAAACAAGTGCTGGAGAGAGGCTCAATGATTCAGGTGTGAACTGCTCTTCGGAGTCCATGCTGGGTGCTCACAACTGTCTGCAACTCCAGCTCCAAGGATCCTGTGTCCTCTTCTGGCCTTTTTGGGCACCTGCAATACACAGACGAACACACACACACATCCTCACATATACACAAAAACAACAACTGATCTCTGAAGTGTACTCAGTATATTTATTCTGTAGCTCTTTGCACTGTTTGGCATTTCTATCTTTTCCTATAACTCTTTTCCTTCAGGTATCCTGAAGATAAAATGAGATTTGCAGAAGTCTAGACAACTTGTTGTTAATTGTTCAATGACTAAAAGGGGTGTAAGAACACTGTGCCATGGATTAGCAGGAAGAGTTGCCAGGTGTCAAATACAGATGGGAACAGCCCAGCGTGGAAAAATGAAAATATAAAGAAATGGTAGTCTGCTTTTTGCTGTTAAGCACGTTTTTGTTACTAAGGAGTTTAGCACCTGTGGTTGCATGGCTGTGCAGCATCCTGCAGTGCACTTCGAGGGAAGCTGGCCTACTTAGACCAATGACACCTTCTCTGAGTTTCAGTTAGCTTTTTATGTTTATATTTGTGAATTTTTTCAGTACTTAACATGAACTCTGGCCTTGCACAGGCCTGCAAAGGAAACCTAGTGAACATAAAATTGCAAGGACTTAGTTTGTTTGTTTGTTCAGCTTTCCATGTGGATATTTATAGTTGCAAAGTAAAAAGTACAGTAACATTGACTCAACTTACCTGTGCTACAGGGAAATAACATTTATTTGTAAAACTTATACTGAATCAAAATTTATGTAGAGATAGGTGTGCTTGACTTGTTGTGGGGGAGAGACTAGCTCCTCTTCTCAGAGGAGAACAGGTAGGGAGCTGTGTGAGAGGGGGCCGATATTGGGATGTAAAGTGAATGAATAAATAAATAAATGGGAAAATGTGTTTTAGTGTATGTAGCTCACTACATTGTCACGAACCAAACACTATGAAAGCAAGCGGCACCCAGATCAAGTAGACTCTGACAAGCTACACTGAACTGCACATGGACTTCCCTCCTGTCACTATACCAGCATGGGTACCATTCTTCCAACCTGTAATGGTATTTGCTGTTTTCTCTGCCCTTAACCCACAGTGGTTATCAGATCGTCCACGTTGGTAGTAACTGTCATTGCTCGTTCTTGTCGCAGATATATCACAGACATCTGGGTTGTTTTCAGGCTTCTCCAGGATGACACAAGTGATGTCTTACGACACTCTGGTCCCTGACCGATACGCATAGGCCTCGTATCTCTTGGCTATGCACACAGGAGTACACTGACTAAGGGTAAAGCACTTGGATCTTGAGATTTAGTAGGAATTACCGAGCGATTTTTCACAGTGGTTGTGCTAGTTGACTGCTCCCAACTTCTCTTCAAGCAGCCTATGATATCATTGTTGGCCTTTCTTCACTTTGCTCTCTGATAGGTATGTGTAAATGAAAAATTGATTTCCAGTATTTGTGCCAGGCCTGCTGTATGGATCATCAGCCTGTAGCCTCCTATGGAACTGGTAGGGGATGACATTGCCAGAGACAGAATCAGGATCCAGGGATCGTGGGGCTCAGGATGTATTGTTATGGTTTTCACTGTAGTAAAACACTAGCTTTATTAGACTCGTCACTATCATGGCTGAACACATTAAAAAGTTTTATTATAAAAGAGATGTTCAAGACCTAGATGAGTTCTATTTAAATACACTGGAATACTTGGAATAGTATGTAAGTTACAGTCGACTGGATTTTCTTGCTAATTGAGTTTTAATGAAAGTTCCTTTTCTTCCTATGTAACCTTTCTTGGAAATGTACAAAATTTATTGGTATAGGCACGGTAAGCTAGTTTTTAAAAGTAGTTTCAATGAGTTATCGTTTATTCAAGAAATTTCAGGACTGATACCTGCTAAAGGAAATATTTGTGTCTCTGTCTATCTGATAGTCTTTTGGGGGGGCAGGTACATACATACTTGTGTGGATGTATCCTGTGTATGCATGTATTAGGAGACCATATGTCAACATCAGGTGTCATCCTCAGTCACTCTTAGATCTATTTTTTTTAGACAGGATCTCTCCCTAAGCCTGGAGCTCATTGATCATGTTAAACCAGCTGACCAATGAGCTCTAGAGACACTCTTGTCCCTGGGTCTCCACCCCTGAACTAGGATTATAGACATGGCTGCCACACTTGCTGTTTACATGGTGCGTGGATCCCAGCTTGGGTCCTCATGCTTGCTGGGTAGTTACTATATAAAATAAGTCGTCTCTGTAGTCCAGGAAATGTTTTGTTTGGTGGTGGTGGTTGTTTGCTTGTTTGTTTTGAGACAGTCTCACTGTGTAAATTCTAGCTGGCCTAGAATTCACTATGCAGACCAGGCTGGCCTCAGACTCAGAGATTAAAGGTGTGTGCTACCACACCTGGCCAGAAATGTTCTTTTTAATAAATGTTCTTTATCCTGATTGCATTGTAATTGTATATGCTTGAGAGAAAGTCCTGAAAAGTATAATTTTCTGCATTTCCCACAGTGTTTGTATATATTAGTTAAGTTAGGGGATTTTGAAAACAATTTTTCCTCTGATAGCAGAATATTTCCAAATTTCTATGAGAATCCTAAAAATAAGTCATCTCAAATCTTATAATGCATAGACAATACTAACTCTTTGTAGTCAACTATTTCAGTACATAGTTTCATGTAGGTATTTGGTGCGCATCATTTTGATGACTCTGCAGTATTCTAAAACTCTTCATCACAAGTTATTGATCCAGCCCTGTTGTTAGATATAGATCATTGCCAGTAGGTTGCTATTAAGACATTGCAGTGGGCACGCTGCAGATAAAGCTTTGCCCCAGTCCAGGTTGATTTCCGAAAGTTAAATTCCCAGAAGGGAGCTGTGGGTCGAAGGGTTGCTGCATTTTAAAGAAAATATGCCCCAAATAATAATACTGAAATTTGCACTATGTGAGTGCACCTTACACTGAACTCCAGCCAGTTACAGAAATATTTTAAAACCACTTCCTTTAAAAAAAAAAAAAAAAATCCAGAGAGAGATTTCATGTATTTGTAGCAGAAAAACATATCTATCAACATGGTTAGATTATGGACATGTTAGAACGTGAGATCTCAGTCTACATTTGTAAATTAAGTGGAATTCTGGTATTTCAAGTAATCTGACATTGTGAACATTCGGCTTTCTGTTCTTATTTTCATCAGCCTTAATTCAATATTTTCTGTTTCTCTGTGTTGATTCTCTTTCTGTTAGTCATCCTGTTGTAAACCATTAACTCAGATCTTTGTAGATAACGCTGAGACTAGTGTAAATGAGATAAAATGTTGCAGTTTTCTCTTTCTTTAGGAAAAATGTTGCCAGTATGTTCCCCAAACAGGGAGTAAAATAGATGAGCAAACCTTGGAGATCTAAAGGCTTGTTTACAGCCTGGAGAGCTGCACATTTGACCCTAACCGCAGGGGGTGAGATGCCCTCCAGTTTGTTGCTTCAACTGATTTGTTTAGTTCTTTGGAGATTGAAAGTCCTGAGCCATAACAATCCCATCACTATAAAACTTAGTAGTGAGAGCTGGAGAGAAGGCTCAGAAGATAATAGCAACCTGTCCTTACAGAGCCCTTTACTTTTAGGTTCCTAGCACCCAGGACACAACTGCCTGTAACTCTATTCCTGGGGAGCAAACACCTCTTTTGACCTCCATAGTCACTGCACTCACAGGTACACCTATGCAAACATACACATACACGCACGCGCACAACACATACGCGTGCACACACACACACACACACACACACACACGTTAAAAAGTAAATGTTTCAGAGGCAGGTGGATTTCTGAGTCAAGGCCAGCCTGGTCTACAGAGTGAGTTCCAGGACAGCCAGGGCTACACAGAGAAACCCTGTCTCGAGAGAAAAAAAAAAAAGTAAATGTTTCATATAAAAATTGTAAATAATCCAGAAAGTATTTCTCTGTGTCTGTGTGTGTGTGTGTGTGTGTGTGTATGTGTGTGTGTGTGTATATGCGCTTTCATGGGTAAGTGCGAGTGAAGGTCAAAGGGCAGCTTGTGGAGATTGTTTCTTCCACCATGTGGAACTGATCTTGGCTTGGGTTAGGGTTAGCAGGCTTAAAGGCAAGGGCTTTACCCACTGAAGCATTTCCTTGGCCCTAAAGTGGTACTTTTATGTTTCACCAAAAAAAAATAAGCAGAGATGGATATATGGATTCCATTTCAATTAAATATATTAAAACTGTGGTAAAACTTAGTACTTGCTACCTGTTTTGCCTTTAAAGGTAAAGCTTAAGATTTTTCTCTTAAGTTTCACATATAGGGATGCATTTAGGATGCTTATTAATCTGAAACTACAGTTGCAACAGAAATTAAAACACTGGAAAACATTCCAAGTATCAAGGATCAAAAAATCTCAATTCTTCAGATTGTTTTAAGGGTTTTCCTGTTGCCAGAAGTTGATCTCTTTCTAGGTTCAGCTGGACACAGGTTCAAAACTAGTGAAAACCTGTAAAAAGCATGGGGAAGTTCATCTGATTAGAGCACACCACCCAGGGTGATAAGTGAGTAGGTGAGGAGAGATGACAGGTCAGACAACCGACCCTCTGGCTTACTAAGAAAAGTGCAGGCAACAATCCTGTCCCTTTCAGATGCTTATCAGACACTGACTCCTGAGACTGTGAGTAATGAACAGTTCACTTCTGACCAGAAAATACCGTCAGTAACAAACCAGGGAAATAGCAATGATAATTCCTTTTAACTTAAGTTTTGTTGTATGACTTTTTTAATGAAATTTTGACAGTTGGTCTGGAGGTGTGGCTCATGGTAGAGCATTTGCCTACCATTCATGAAGTCCTAGAGCTAAAAATAGAGTCTGGAGAAATGGCTCCATGGGTAAGAGACCTTGTTGTGAATGCATGGGGAACTGAGTTCAAATTCTGCTTCCATAGAAACACCTGGGCGTGGCTACACACTTGCTTATAACAGCAGCACTATGCAGGGTGGAGGCAGGAGGATGGTAGGAACTGCTGGCCTAGCTCCAGGTTTAAGCCTTGTCTTCAGGGAAGAAGACAGTAATAGAGCAAGATACTCCATCCTCTCTGGCCCCACAGTGTGCAGGCACACAAACCCGCTTCCACACAAGTGTAAATAAGAAATAAGATAAACACTGGAGCTTGGTACTTGTCACATTCCTGTGACTACAATCGTCCCGTGCTCATTAACCAAGGGGACTGAGACAATGGCAGTAGTAAACAGCTGCCTTGTTTCAAGCACCTGTTATCTGTTATGCATCTGCCAAGCTTACCACAGCATCCACACTTTGTTCAGCTATTTTCTGAAGTACCACAGCTGTGCCCAGGCTCTGTGGTCACCACCAGAAACCACAGTGGAGAATAACGCAGCGTGGTCTGTATAGCTAATGACAGGACAACGGTGCCAGTGTGTCACTCTTCCACCTCCTGCCCTCGGCCACCGATGGTTTCTTTGACCTGTCCCAGAGGGCTGCTGCCTTTTTGTTCCCTTCTTTCTCTTTCTCTTTTCTTTTCTTTTTTCTTTCCTCTTTTCATTTTTGCAGTACTATGGATAACATATGGACAGCCTCCTCCATACTAGGGATATTCACTCCTGAGTCACACTCGGGGGTGCTCTACTGCTAGAGCTACATTTCAGCCCTCTTTTCACTTTTTCTTTTGAGGCAAGGTCTCACTAAATTGCCTAGGCTGTCCTTGAACTCAAGATCCTCTTGCTTCAGCCTTCTGGGTAGCCAGGATCCCAGGCAAAGGCCCAGGCCATTTGATTATTTGTTTCTTTGGACTTAGTTTTGTTCCCGAATAGGACAAAAGGAATGATGATGCTTGAGATTTTTTTTTTTTTTTTTTTTTTTTGGTTTTTCGAGACAGGGTTTCTCTGTGTAGCCCAGGCTGTCCTGGAGCTCACTCTGTAGACCAGGCTGGCCTCGAACTCAGAAATCCGCCTGCCTCTGCCTCCCAAGTGCTGGGATCAAAGGCGTGCGCCACCACCGCCGGCGAGAATTTTTTTAAAGGCAATTTGTAAGATGTTCTTGAGAAGTTGGATATTCAAAGAAGTAGATGAGACGTAAGAATTATATATGTTAGGCGCTGTCGAGATGGCTCCATTGTTAAGACTATAGAATGCCCTTGCAGAGGACCCAAGTTCAGTTCCCCACACCCCCACTGGAAGCTCACAACCACCTGTAACTCCAGATCCAGGGGATCGAACACCCTCTGATCTTTGTGGTAGCCACGTTCACATGCACGTACCCACGCTCAGGCACACATGCGTGCACATACATCTAACAAAACGAATATTTAAGAGAGGTTTTTATTCCTCGTCCTCCAATCTGAGAGTGTAAGTAAAGATCTTTAAAATTATTTGATTATCAGTTTCTTTTCCTCTGATTACAGGAGTGGACATTAGAATGGTCTGTCTCTTTGACAGGGACTCAGTAGCATTATTCCACGGATAAAAATGGTATTTGGAAGGAACTGATAAACTTAAAACAGCAAACAGTGCTTGTATGAGATGAGCATACTTTGATCTGATAAAGTTCCTGCTGCTCTTAAGTACTTTGGGAATTTCTGAACAAATTTCAGCCTAGCATATAAACCAGCCTCTCCTGAAGATCCACTGTTTTTAACAGTCTGCCACTCTTGCTGGCCTGGAGGTCACAGAAATCCTCCTGCCTCTGCCTCCTGTAGTGCTGGGATTTTAAACAGTCATATGCCTGGGGCTTATTGCTGGTTTTTTCTTTCAATCCAGGTCATACGTTTTAATAAAAACAGCAAGCAGATAACAAAACAAGGCAGCAAGCATTGAGGTCAGACCATCTTACCACATGGTCAATGTATTCTTTCAGTAGTATATTTCAATGGTTTCTCTAAAGCCCAAGTAATTACTAATATTATCAAAATGATATGCAAATAACACTTAAAATATTTGTGCATATGCAGTGTGTGTATGCTTATACATGTGCATGTAAATGAGTCTAGTGTGTGCCTGCCACAGCACACATGGAGATCAGAGGACAGCCTCCTGTGTCTGTCCTGACCTTTACCTTTTTGGGACAGGTCTCTGTTGTTTTGCTACTGTGTGGGCCTAGAAGCTTCAAGGAATTCTCCTGTCTTTACCTCCTGTCTCCTCGTAGGAGTACACTGGGATTACAGATGCCCACACTACATAACCAGCTTTCATGTTGGTTCCGGGAGGTCAGACTCAGGTCTTCTTTCTTTAACCACAAGAACCGTCTCCCAGCCCGTGTTTGGATTTTTTATTTTCTCCCTCTCTATTTGGATTGCCTTGATATTTTTCATACACATCTCTCTATGAGGCCATGCAACTAGAACTCTCTTCATTCATCTTTGTAGATGAATGGACCTAGCATAGGGCCAAGCTTGAGGAGGGCTTCTAATACACAATTCCTAGTTTTTAATGAAGTTTAAATATCTCAATTGGAGAACTTTATGGAGTTGGTAGAATGAAATTAAATACGCACACTCTCTAGTTCTTGCCATGATCCATTCATTTTCATATTTATTTTTATTTCTGGAAAATACCAGAAGCAAAAGTACATTTTCAGATTCTAGTTGAAATGTTACTTCCACATTCAAAGTCGTCTAACTGACAGTACTGTACTTTATTTAGACTAGGGAGCTTTGCACTTCATTCTTGCAAACAAAACAAACCTCTACAAGTCGAGCAATAATGGAGACTACTGTTGTAGTTGGAATTTTGCGGAGTTTTTGTTTTAGTCATAGATACTACTATTCTTCTCTCTGAAGTGCATACAATTAAAGTTGGTTGAAGTTTGGAACAGGCTTCCAAACTCCCCTGTCCAATGGGCCAAGTATATAGTTATATAGTTATATGTAGTTACATAGCATTATTGAATCTTCTAAACTAAAGCTTAGTATAATCACCTGTGCCTGAACCATGGGGAAAGAAGCTTAGAATAATTCTTCCCTGATACAGATTTTGAACTCTAATGTTTAAAGTAGAATGCAATTTTCTGGTCTTTGAAAAAGTAGTCAATCATTTATTCTTTGCTTTACCTCAGATGGCTATGAAGTCAAGAATACCATGCATGCCTCCCAAGTTACTTTGGTTATTTAATTTTTGTTTTGGAGATAATGCCTCACTAGCCCAGGCTGGCTCTAAACTTTCAGTTCTCCTGCCTCAGTCTCCTAAGCATTGTCAATTATAACATGTACCACCACAGCTGACTATATCCTTCCATGTTTGTTTTTCTAGCTGCTCTTTTTTTTTTCATTTAAATCATATGTGTAAACAGAAGCATGGCACTGTGTGTGTGTGTGTGTGTATGTGTGGTGTATGTGTGTATCAAAGGACAACTTCTGGGAGTTGTTTCTCTCCGTGTACCATGTGGATCCCAGGAATCAAACTCAGATTTTCAAGCTGTAAGCACCTTTACCTGCTTAGCCATCTCTCCAGCTGTTTCGTTTGTTTGTTTTTAGACAGGGTCTTACTATGTATTCCTAACCCCTGGAACCCACACTATATAGATATGCAGCCTTGAGCTTACCATGACTCTCTAGCTTCCTTTACTTCTGTAGTGCTGGAATAACAGATGTGCACCTCCACATCTCCCATGGCTTTTGTTTTTTAAACATTTGAGAACCTAGATTTTATACATTAGCATGCTGATTTGAATGCTCTAAAAAATAACTTTCTTAGCAGCCTTAAAAATTTTACTCAAAAGGTAGGCCAGCCTTCTCATCCCTACTTCTGTGGGGGAGGAGCCTTTTTGTCGGTTTTGTTAGGCTTTAGCTTCAGGCAAGTCCTTGTTGCCTGAAGGAGTAGGGAATACCTCACTGCAATCTGTTTCTTTATTGTTTGTTTAAAGCAGGGTCTCAGGTAGCCCGGCTGACTTCATTTAGCAAAGGCTAGCCTTGAATTCCTGCTCTTACTGCCTCCACTTCCCAGGTGCTGGAATTAATTAGAGGCCTACACCACTACGCTTGCATTCAGTGGTTGGGCAAGGCATGGTATGCAAGCACTCTACCAACTGAACTGTATATACCCATCCCCAAAAGTTGTTTAGACAGTAGAATAGAAGTCCATAGAAACTGGGTCAAACCTGACAATATAGACAGTCTGTTCTGGGTGATCACACTGGCTTCTGATTTCCTGCTTGATTATTGGGAATCACAGAACCTAATAGGTGCTCCCTTAAGTGCCAATAACATTCTTCTACAACCAACAGAGGGCTGTTCCTGTGCTTCACTGTCCACTGCCACAGTAGCTTCTCCTCACTCAGGCCATGTGGCTGGGGACCTCCTACATGACCTTTGTAGCCTAAAGGAATACTCTGGCAGAAATAATTCTGTGTAACCAAAACCTGGTTTATGGAAGAAGGGAAAATGACATTGAAGCCATTATGAATGATCAATGGAGGGTTTTCTCTGGGGCTGGATATTTCCTATGGAAAGTCCCTCTATAGAAAGAAGGACATAGTAAGGTTATATTTTCCTGGAAACAAATATCTGCCAAACACCTTCTCCACCCATAGCTGGAAAGACAGATGCTAATCCAGCAGATCTGTCTCAAAATGGATGTGTTATCATTTTTTGCTAATGGGCCAAATTGATTTTTACTCTGAGAGAGGCAATTGCTGCAGAGATCGACATGGGCATAAACACTTTATAGACTGAGAATATTTTCTGCTCGTCCTAAACCAGTGTTCACTGAGGACAGCGGGTGACCTCATCTTGAGACATCTGACTTGAACTGTGGAAATAGCTCAAAAGGCAAGCACGAGAATCTAGGTTTGATCACCAGAACACAATTTAAAAAAAAAAAAAAATCCAGGCATGGTGGCCCCACACTTCTAATTCCAGCCCTGGGAAGCAGAGACACGCAGATTGTGGGTGTTCTCTGACCAGCTGTCTAGCCTGATCATGAGCCCCAGGCTTGTGACAGAATGATTGAATGAATGAATGAATGAGTGGATGAGGTGGACAGCACCTAAGGAATGCCTGAAGTTGTTCTCATGTACATGTGCTCACTCTCTCCTGTGCCCCACCTCACATACACACTGCTCTCTCACTCTCTCTCACACACACGCAGACACACACACTGCTCTCTCTCCCCCCACACACATACTGCTCTCTCTCTGTTTCTCTCTTACACACACACATATACTGCTCTCTCTCTGTGTTTCTCTCTCTTTCACACACACACACACACACACACACTGCTCTCTCACTCTCACCCACACACACATACTGCTCTCTCTCTGTTTCTCTCTTACCACACACACACACACACACACACACACACGTGGATCATCTGTCTGTATGTGGACCGTTCAGCCGCAACCAAGGAATAAGCAAATGCATTTCACCACCCATGTCATTCAGGATGTAGAGTGAATCCTTAGCAGTCAAAGTGATTTTACTTTTTTAAGCTGTCAATCTCTTTCATTTTTAATATTTATGCATTACGGGGTTTGTATGTGCCATGGTGCATATATGGAAGTCAGAGGATAACTCTTAAGGATCATTTCTTAACTTCTACCATGTGGGTTCCAGAGAATTTAATTCAGGTCCTCAGGCTTCATGGCAAGTGCCTTTACCCTCTGAACTGTCTGTCCCTCCATCCCTCAAAGGATTTTGTGTTTGCTTCTTTTTTTTTTTTTCTTTTTCTTTTTTTTTTAATGCCAAAAAAGGTATTTTATTGTATGTAGGATTTTTAGGTTTCCAAACATGTATAAATGGAGACAGACTTGCAATCAGCTCTGCTAATTTGATCACAATTGCTGGGGCACATCCTACTGTTCTGATTACAATACGTGTTTGAGATTTTTTTTTTTTTTTTTTTAGTTTAAATCAAATCCTAATTTTTACTTATTCACACAGGTATTTGCTTCTTTTTCACCATGTCGTTTTGTTTAAGCCTTTGTGGAGTTGTAACTTATATAATGTAAAATTCACTCACTTAAAGTGTGCACTCTCTTCATGCCCATTTGCTACCATTCCTTTTTTATTTCTAGTTCTAGGCAACCTACAATGTATTTTTTCTCTATGAGCTGTCTTTTTGGCCTGGCTTGGGAGTCAACACCTGTAATCCCAGCACTAATCCCTAGAAGCGAAGAGGTTGCAGGTTTAAGGCCATCATGGGAAACATGAGATCCAAGCCAACCTGAGCTCTGTAGTGAGACCTTGTCTTTACTTCATATAGAGTCTCTGATTCTAGTTGTTTCATATAAATGGCAATGTCCCGCCTCCTTCTCTTTCTTTCTGGTGCTAACAGACTGAAACCAGGGCCTCCATGCTAGACAACGTTATGCCACGAAGCTAACTTCCCAGCCCAGTATGTGGTGTTTTGTGACTAGCTTCTTTTATTGAACATAATAGAATTCATCCATACTGAGTATGTGTCTTACACAATGCCTTTTAATGGCAAAGTAATATTGCATTGTATGGAAATATGCCGTGTTTTGTTTTTAATATTCACTATTGTGGACATTTGGATGGTTTCTATTAAGGTGCTCTTTTAAGAGATACATTAATGCCTACATAATAAGGTAATTTAAATGACAGATAGGAAGGACACGGGTTTGGAAGGAAACTTCAAGGAAAACTCTGGTATTTTCAGATTTTGCAAGCGCTCTTAAACCTTAGTAGACAGAGGGCAGAGCCTTGTAACTTCTATGATTCTCTAGTGAAGCTTTTATTTTGAGTTAATGAAGTTGCAAGCACTGGCCCCATTACCTCATGCTTGATCTTCATGGCTAATTGGCCCACTGGGCCATTGGTTGTTTATAGCAGTGTGTTCAGATGTATCTGTGGAGCTGAAGGGACAGCAAGCAGCATATCCAGCATGAACACAGCACGAGCAAGGAGAGAGGGAGGCTGCAGTTGCTCTGCCTGTGGGAAGAAGCAGGCTGGGGTAGGTGTCTGAGAGCTGAGCCGAGACCAGCAGGCCTGGTGTCCAGAGCCAGAGCCTTCAACTGGGAAGAGCAAGTAATATTCTCCGTGGAGGAACGGATTTGGCTCTTTGAGATTTGTAGCTTATGAAGGACCAGGACCAGAGACTGGGGTTGGAGTGTGTAGTTCAGTTGTAGGGAATGGCCCAGTTTGAAGTATCTCTTCCTCATACCATGCTGCTAAAAAGACAAAAATCCAACATAAGAACTGAAGATAAATCCATTGAATTTTACCAGGATCTGCCTTCTATTGTGTTTTTTCTTCTGAGTAGATGTTTTTAGATGTGTAGTCGTGGAGGGGTGTTGCTTTTGTTTTTAATTTTTGTTTTTGGGTGCTGAGGTTTAAACCTAGAACCTCAATGCATGTAAGTCAAGCACTCTACTGAGATATAACTTCAGCAACTAGGTATATAGACTTTTAATACTGAAATTAGAAATAGCTTTTGGTACTTTTCTAGAGGTCTTGCCCTTTACCTATCAAGTAGACAAACAGTATACTAATCAAAAAATATTGACAAAGATGTTTGGAAAAATAGTATTTTTTGTGTGTAGAAAGTTATAGAAGTATAAATTGCTGCAGCCTCTTTCTTCTTTGGTGGTATGTAATAAAAATCCATCACATACACTGTGTCTCAGATATTCTATTTTTAGATAAGTTCTTACCTCTCCATATAGGAGGAATGCAGTTTATTACCACATGATTGATGGTTGCACAAGCTTGTAAGAATCAACTGTCTCAGTGGAGAAGTAGATGGACAAAATGCATGTGTTTATATGATGCATATCTATACATTTGTTGTGTGTCCGTTAAAAAGTGCAAAATGTTAGCCAGCAGTGGTGGGATGCTTTTAATCCCAGCTCTTGGGGGTAGAACCAGACAGATTTCTGAGTTTGAGACCAGCCTGGTGTTATAGAGTGAGAAACCTTGTCTCAAAAAAACAAACAAACAAACAAACAAAGAAAACCTAAATCCCCCACAAAAAAAAAAAAAAAAAAAAAAACGGGAAAAGAAAAGTACAGAATGTTTTAGGAAGTTGACTTATATGGTTGTGGGAGGTGGTGAGCGAGTGCTGTGTCCGGCTGGAAGGTAGCACGGTTCCCAAGTATCACAGGGACACCTCGGTTTTGTTAGGGCCTTTCAGCTGATTAGATGACATCCACCCACCCAGAATTGCATTTGCCCTCTATTAGAAGATATTAACCATTTCTGCAAAATACTTCTGTGGCTAGGTCTCAGAAGCATAACTTGTAATAAGAAGGAAAAGAGAAGAGTGAAATGAATTGGATCATACCACAAATGTTTCTCATTTAAGTATTGTTTCAATATATAAAGCAAAAACATCTTAATCAGGACTAAATGTGTGTGTGTGTATAAAGATATAAAACGTAGATTAGAAAGGCATCAGTAATCTTGATTACAGATTTTCTGTGGGCTAGCATGGCGTCATTAGGGCACACAGTGATTTTGTCTGCAGTAGTGTGGGGGCTTTATGCCAACAGGCCGTGAAGACAGTGCTCCCCTTTAGTTAATGTTTCCTGTCAGGACTAAGTGACTGTAAGTAGCTGTTGTCGTTGTTTCCTCCTCTTCTCCTCCTCCTCCTCTTCTCTTCCTCCTCCTTCTTTTTCCTATTATGCTTTTTTTGTTTTGTTTTTTTGGTTTTTTTGGTTTTTCGAGACAGGGTTTCTCTGTGTAGCCCGGGCTGTCCTGGAACTCACTCTATAGACCAGGCTGGCCTCGAACTCAGAAATCTGCCTGCCTCTGCCTCCCAAGTGCTGGAATTAAAGACATGCGCCACCACTGCCTGGCCCTATTATGCTTTTTAAAACATGTACTTATCTGTACATGTGTGAGATTAGAGGACAACTTGCAGGATTCAGTTCTCTCCTTGTACCCTGTGGGTTCTACAGCTCAAATTCTGGTCAGCAGGCTTGGCAGCAAACAACTCTACTTACTAAGCCATCCTGCTGGCTCCATATTCTTTTACTTTCTTCTTTTGTTCTGTTTTTTTTTTTTTTCTTGTTTTTTTTTTTTAATGGGAAACAAAAATAGGAAGAGATCAGAAATAGTTCAAAAGCTATTGGAAGGTTCATCACAGTCACAAAAAATGGGTAGTAAGAATCTAAGGAAAAAAAAAAAAAACAACTCTGTAGCTATTTCCTTAATTTTTCATAATGCAGTGCTCTGACATCATGAAAGCATTTTTACCCCAGTGTGTTTCACCACACACCCGAAGAAGCTATCGAGGCACCAGGGTGAGTGCAGAAGTTGGTAGTGAGATCTCTTGCTGCCCATTGGATGATTACCAAGTTTAAGATGTAATGCCTCAGAGTTTCTGGATCTCATCTGTAAAATGGGGTAACTAATAACCATGAAGTTAGGATCAAACAAGATCCAAGTCATGTTAAGCCAGGATCATTACACCATGAGAATTAACAGATATTTCAAATTTAAGCAATTAATAGAAGAACCAAAACCTCTCAGCTGAATAAAGATAAGAACACCTTTAATTTTCTGTGGTTGGCTCCTTCTCTAGATACTTTGTGGTCATGACCTCTCTCATCCTGATAATGACATTTCGAGGTAGGAGAGCTGATATATTTGTTTCTGTGTTATGTAAACAGGAATGGCCATCTGTTTGAAGATCAACCAGTATTTTAGAGCTCTACTCTTGCAGTATTAATTACAACTGGTTCAGTGTGTACCAAGTATTAGGAATGTGTGTAAGTGCTCCCTAGAGCTGGGGTGGGGCTTAGGGGCAGAGTGTTTGACTAGCATGCTTAACGTTTGGGTTTGATCACAGAACTGCAAAAATGATATGTAATAAAACAAGAAATAGGAGTTCTATAATGTTAGATTATCACATTCAGTCTTCATATTTATTAGAAAATAAAAATTATCACTATATCCATTTGTAAAGCAGACTAAGGCTCACAGAGATGATGCTAATCACCCAATTATTCAAAATAGACTTTGTCTCTGACAGTTCCGTGGCATGTTACAGATTACAGACAACATGAATTACATATAATGCCAGTTGATAAATAATAGATAGCATAGATTTATGGGAGCCAAAATGTTTTGTTTGTTCATTTGTTTTGTTGTTTTGTTTTGTTTTGAGACAGGGTTTCTCTGCATAACAGCCTTGACTGTCCTGGAACACTTGTAGACCAGGCTGGCCTGGAACTCACAGAATTCTGCCTACCTCTACCTCTGCCTCTGCCTCTCAAGTGCTGGGAATAAAGGCATGCACCAGCAAGCCTAGCAACAGAAAGGGTTTTTGAGTTTACATATTTGAATAAAGTTTTTGTTTGTGTTTGCTTTTTGAGACAGGATCTAGCCTGGTCTCTAGCTCTCAATCTTCTTGCCCCCTATGTGTTGGAATTGCAGGCACGTATCATCAAAGCTGGCTCAGATAAGTATTTCTGGTCTAGCTTAATGCTTCAAAAGCCCCGTCTCAGTTTTCCGGGTTCCTTAACCAGCGTGTGCTCCACATCCATGACAAGCATGGACAGTGTGACGAGCATGGACGAGCATGGAGCAGGCTTGTGGCCACCTGCTGGCCCTCAAGCACTTGTCTCTTTGCCAGATTTGCTTCTGATACTTTCCCCAAGGCCAAGGAGGTAATCAAATATTGGCAAAGTCAGGACAGGAGCAGCAGCTTCCAGTACCACTCAAGGAAGGAGGAAGCAAAGCTTTCTTCAAATGACGTCTGTCTCAGTATCCTCAGTTAACTCTTGTCACAGATGTGCTTGCCACACCATCTTAACATTTGTCTCCAGTCATACAAGGGGTTGTATAAAATGACATAAAATTCCAAGCTGTAGACCTTGGCATTTATTTAGAGACTTATATATCACTTAAAGATTATCTTCTGTAAATATTACTCACATTTTTTATAGCAAAAGACAAAGTACTAAAATATCAAATAATTTGCCCTTGGTTATGTAGAAAACAGCCTTAGAAAACGCCCACCCCACACACACACACTCCAGATGGTTTCTCTGTGCAGCCCTGGATGTCCTAAAACTCACCAGACCTGGCTGGCCTTGAACTCAGAGATCTGCCTACCTCTGCCTCTTGAATGTTGAGATTTAAGGTGTGTGTCACTACCACCTGACAATTTTTCTTATTTTAAGACATACACTTGCTAAGTTGCTCAGAGTGTCCTTCAACTGCCTGCATAGCTCAGAATAATCTCCTGAGCCTCCTCCTCCTGAGCCTCCTCCTTCCAAGTAGCTGGACTGCAGGTGTGCAGCATCACCGCAGTTTGTTTCAAATGGACAGCCACTCTTTCTTCAAGCTACTGAGGGGTTTTTGTTTGGTTGGTTTTGGGTGTTTTGATTTGGTTTGGTTTGGTTTTTTGGATAGAACCAAACCCTCTTCACATCAGATTTATCCCAAGTGGAATTATACTGCTAATACATTAACCTAGACTTTATTTTGTAACAGTAGGTATCCATACTTACCAAATGGAAAAGAAACATTCTAGTGGAAACTGGTGTGGTGATTTATATTAATTGGCAAGTAGTAACTGGTGGATACATACTAAGCTTTTTTTTCCTTTTTTTTTTTTTTTTTTTTTTCAAACAAAAGTAGTGTTTCTTGGCCCATTTGTATGTTTTCCATCCACTTCATTCTTAAGTCTTCTGTTTTTTTCCTCCAAACTAGAAATGGAGTTGATCTCTCCTACTAATGACCTCCAGTCATAGGCAGTGCCATAGCTCAGAGCAAACCTGGCCACAGTCCTGGCCTTTGACCCAATGACGGCCTTCCTAAAACATAGAGCCCATTCAACCCACAAGTGCGTGTGCTGCCTGCTGTTGTAACATCTTCCAGACTTCATGGTACAAAGGCAGTGTTGCTTTTTTGTTCTTCAGTTTAAAAATAACTTGTACTTCAGCTAAAATAACTAGACTCATGGCCAAGAGCCAGTATAGAAATGGATTTTCCATGGTTGAAAGGGGCCAATATTTCTGTAGTTAAACCTAAATATCAGAGAATTAAATGACACGTTGAACTTGTCTAGCTTAAGAACTCTAGTTTTCTTCAAAGCTGGATGTATAGTCTTCAATCTCAGTTAAAAATCTATGAATTATTTAGAGAGTGATTCTCATTTCTTGCCCTTTTAGCTAAGACTGTGTGGATAGTGATTTGTGTGTGTGTTCAATGCTCATCATAAGATGTTAGCGTTATTATTTCAAGAGTTATCTTTTTTAAAAAAAAAAATCAAATTATGAGTCAAATGTAGTTATGTACACCTTTAATCCTAGCACTTGAGAGACAGAGGCAGACAGATCTCTGAGTTCAAGGCTAGCCTGGTTTACATAGTGAGTACCAGGCCAGCCAGGACTACATGATGAGACCCCGTTTAAAAGAAAAACAAATTAAGAGGTCAGAGGAGATAGCTCCTGCAGATAAACAGTACTAGGTGCTGAGGGTTCATCAAAAGAGTGGGGGCAGAAGCTTTGGGGCACTCTTGGCCAGCTGTAGACCTAGGACAGCTGCCTGTTCCAGTGATACAAGGTGGATGGACTTCCAAACAGAGGGATCCTTGTGGCTTTCTTTCCCTTTTTCTGAGAATACACTGACATGATGACAATATGAAATAACACACACACATATCTATTTATAGTGCAGACATCGAAAGGGGAAACATGTGTTGACAAAAAAAATCTAAAACTTTGGGTAGAATGGCTGGAGATGTAGCTCAGTTGGTAGCGTGCTTGCTTAGCACGCACGAAGCCTTGGGTTCTACCCCTAGCAGTACATGAACATCATGATAACATGCACCTGTAATCCCAGCTCTTGAAAGGCGGGATCAGAAGAAGTCCAAGGTTTTCCTTGGCTACATAAAGAATTTGAAGCTAGCCTAGGATACATAAGACATGTGGGGGAGAGAAGGAAGCAAGGAAACAAGTAAAGAAACATCCTTTGAGTAATAGAGGAGTGGTGGCTGGCTTACATGTACCCAAGGGATCCATAGAGAAAAACTGGGGCTGAGTAAGCCATTCACCCTAGGACCTCAACAGCCAAGGGCTGGGATGGAAGTGTGTATGCATAGAAGGTGGTTCAGCCACTAGGTTCCCTTCCCTATCCCAGTTGCCACTGAGAATGGATCTCTTCTGCCTGCAGAGTAGAGAATTAATCTGAGGACATGTGGGAGCTTAGGTCTTAAACACCGGAGGTAAAAGTGCACAGGTGATCTGGTGGACACTGGTTCAGTATACTCTGGTTCTGAACCCCCATCCTGATTGACAGAAAGGCTAATCATCTGTTGGATGCTCTTCTCTCCCTTCTACCCAAAGACTGGGAATGAGGAATGGCTTTGTAGAAACAATGCCCCTGAGTGCTATTCACAGTAGGGCTCCCCTGGACTTGCTGTCTAGACAATGTGCTTGCAGCCACTAGCAGCAGCTACCTAGCACCCACAGCTCTGCAGCAGCAAGAAGGGCTTTACTTGTAAATATGAACTGACTTATTAAAATAAGAGAAATTGTGTGTGTGTGTGTGTGTCTGTGTGTGTGTGTGTACGTACACCACATGTGTACAAGTGCCCACAGAGACCAAAAGAGGGCATCAGATCTCCTAGGACTGGAGTTAGCTACAGTTGTTACCTGCCTGGTGTGGGTGCTAGAAACTGATTTGGATACTCTGTAAGAGCAATATATGTTCTTAACCACTGAGCTATCTCTCCAGTACCCACACCCCCCCTTTAAAGATCATCAGAAGTGGCTGGGTATGGTGGCATATGCCTTTAATCCCAGCACAGAGGCAGTCTGATGTACATAATGAGTTGTAGGCCATCCCATCCAGGGTAACATAGTGAGACCCTGTCTTTTAAATAAATAAATAATCACCAGAAGTCAGGCATGATGCCGCACACTCTCTTGAAACTGGCACAGGATTGTGAGTTTGAAGCCACTTTAAACTTTGAGACACCTTGTCTCAAACAAACAAAGAAACAGGTTAGAGAGGCTTAACAGTTAAGAGCACTGGCTGCTCTTTTAAGGACTGGAGTTCGGTTCTCAGAACCCTCATGGCAGCTCATAACCATCTGTCTCCAGCTTGTGGGGGTTCAACGCCCTCTTCTTGTCTCTGTGGGTACTAGACATACATGTGGTACAAAGACAAACATGCAGCCAAAATACCCATATACATAAAGCAATAAGATAGTTTTTTAATCGAATAAACAAAACAAATAATAACACCAGAAGTTGGATAAAAGCCTTTATCAGAGGGATAGTTTGAAAAATATATAATTAGGAGATGACGCCATGGGAGACTGGAATAGAATATCAGCACTCTAGGGTTCTCAGAAGAGAGGACATCACATTCATGAACAAAGACTAGAATGGTGATTAAAAAAAAAAAAAAAAGGAAGAGCTAAGATATTAAAGCACTCAGAAAAAATTATACATACATCTCGTGTGTGTGTGTGTGTGTGTGTGTGTGTGTGCGCGCGTGTGTGTGTGTGTGTGTAATTAAAAACACGGTGTAGAATGACACACACTTACCTATAATCCCAGTCCTCAGAAGGCTGAGGCTGGAGGATCATGAGTTCGAGGCCAGTCAGAACTACTTAGCAACACCTTTTCTCAAAAGAAAGCAAAAATCAAAAGCTTAAAAAAAAAAGTTAGCATGTAAAGTTGGGAATATTTTTCAGATATAAAACATAAAGACAGAGTGGGAAAATAGAGAAAAGGTAAAGTTAGATAAATCTAGGAAGCATAAAACCTTCATCTAAGCTCCAAAAGAAACAAGAAACAAAAAGTAAAGCAATCGCCAGTCAGTGGTGGCACACACCTTTAATCCCAGCACTTGGGAGGCAGAGGCAGGTGGATTTCTGAGTTTGAGGCCAGTCTGGTCTACAGAGTGAGTTCCAGGACAGCCAGGGCTATACAGAGAAACCCTGTCTCGAAAAACCAAAAAAAAAAAAAAAAAAAGTAAAGCAATATACAGTGAGGAGGGCCACTATTAATTTTACAACGTAGGGATAAAGAGATAGCTTCTAAAACTATGCTTTAAAGAAGAGGAGAGTCTGAAGCTGGGGACATGTCTCACTCAGGCAAGTGCTTGCTTGTAACCATGGGTACCTGAGTTTGGATCTCCAGTAGCCATAAATCCCAAGCACAGCTGCAAATGCCTGTATCCCAGTGCACCCCCGGGTCTTGCTGGCCAGCTAGTCTAGCTGAATTGGCAAACTCCAAATTCAATAAGAGACCCTGTCTCAAAACTCAAGGTAAGGAACAATAGAGCAAGACACTGGTTATTGACCTCTGGCAATCCACACAGGATGCATACAAACATCCTAAAGGGTCAGGGGTCAGGGGACTCAAACAGACAAAGAGTCCATTGACTTCAGTGAACGGG
Source organism: Mastomys natalensis (assembly GCA_021653895.1). Classification (NCBI taxonomy): domain Eukaryota; kingdom Metazoa; phylum Chordata; class Mammalia; order Rodentia; family Muridae; genus Mastomys; species Mastomys natalensis. The sequence continues at coordinate 708,602 of JAJTUV010001631.1, read as the reverse complement.
ATGCTAAAGAAGTAGAGCAGCATCTTAAACATTCTGAGGAAGACAGGTGGGTATATTATATTGCTCAGCAAAAACGGCAAACAAATGTCAAGGTACTAGTAGTTCCAGAGGATAGTGAGAAGGCCTTGTCACCCAGCCTGATGACCGAGTTCACACAGTCTCAGGAAGAACTGACTACCTCAGATTGCCCTCTGTGTTTTGGTACATACACACTCCTCCTCCTCCTCCTCCCTCCTGCACACACACAATAATAAATAATTTAACATTTGTAATAGTTTCAGGACATTTGGAGGCACGGATACACTTCTCATACATCATTCTTGCATCAGTTTTGGAGAATAATCTCCAACAGAAAGGAAGAAAGTGGACATTGAGAATGGGAGCTCTCAGTACAGGGAGCCAGCTAGGAGCATGCAAGGACAGCGGCCTGGCAGCTCTTAGGTGGGGCTGAGAGAAAGGACGAGTCCTTGCAAGGGGAAATGAGAAGTAACATTCATAGGGCTGTGCTTGATCTGACACTGCATGGGAAAGGACTTAAGGTAGATATGTAGAAGCAAGGGGAAGAAGGGCAAGCCAACTATTAATTCCAAGAAAACCAAAAAGGCTACTAAGAAAGGAAATGTGACCTTAAGTACTTTCTTTGAATGTAGTGACCAACATTTACAGTCACAATGAATGCTGTTAAGCTGACCAGAAAGTTGTCAATCGCATAGGAGAGAGGAGCGTATAATAGAGAAGGAGGTCCTCCTGAATTACTAGGGGGAGCCAGAAGTTACTCTCTAAAATTGAAGCTGAGTGGATAGTCAAAATGGTGGTACTGAAAGGGAGAGAACCACGTGATTGGAAACGTTCTTTGGGGTAATAGCAAGGGTTAAAATATGAGATGCGGGCTTTCTCATTGTGGTTTTTATCACTATTCAGTTATTTACTGTACGTTGTCATTCATCCTCTATTCCCAGTTACTAATGGAGAGCCTCTTTTTCCTCTGAAGGATGGGTGTAAAGCATCTGATGCATTGAATGTTTTCCGTCCTTTATCATTTGGTCATCTACATAGACTACATAGAGTCTCACAGTCCAGGCTCACAGTCCCATGAGTCCTGGGAGGGATGTGAATGTCTCCTGCTTGCTCCATTTATAGCAGATTCTAGGCAGCCCTTGGGTAACTGAACATTGCCAGATTACATCCACCTTGCTGCCTGTTCCATTGGGTCAGACAGTCGAGTTCATTGGGATTTTTACATCTGCATTACTGTGAGCTGAAGATTCGGCTCAGTTAGCATATATGAAGCCCTAGGTTTGATCCCCAAAATTGTGTGAACCACTCATGGTAATATACACCTATTATTCCAGCACTTGGGAAGTAAAAGTAGGAGGGTCAGAAGTTCAAGGCTATCTTCATATACATAGCAAGTTCCTATGTATATGAGCAAGGCCTAAGACCCTGTCTCAATAAATAAATAAATAAATAAATAGGCAAGCATCTGAGACTTTGTTATCTATAAATTCTATTATATAGGAATTCTAGACCTCACAGTGACAGAATATCAATATCCCTCCCTCTTTTGTTTATTAATTTGTTTTATTTTATGTGTTTGTTTATCAGAATGTTATGGAACAATTCAATCCTGGACTACGAAACTTAATAAACCTAGGAAAAAATTATGAAAAAGCAGTGAATGGTAAGTCTTTCGATTTTTCTTAATTGGTTAATTTAAAGCACATGAAATTTTTAAGGTTAATATTTTGTTTATCTTTAATACCTAACATTGCATTTTAAAAATGTCTGTAAATGGGATTTTTTTAATAATTTATCTACAGGATTTTTTTGTTTTGTTTTGTTTTTTTGTTTTTCGAGACAGGGTTTCTCTGTGTAGCTCTGTATCTACAGGATTTTTACGACAACAGTGCAGGATGGTACTTAGGGTATTGAAGCGGGTGACTTGAGTGACAATAAAGGTACCATAGGTGACATGTTTTAACTTTCCAGTTGTGCTTTCTGATATACAAACTTGAGCTTTTGTATCATTTTCATGAACTTTTCTAATTTTTAAACAAATTTTTGTGACCTAATACTTTATATGTATACTTAAAACATTTGAATATGGGCAGGTGTGATGGCACATACCTCTAATTCCAGCACTCAGAAGGCAGAGGCAGGTGGATTTCTGTGAGTTCAAGGTCAGTTTTGTCTACATAGTAAGATCCAGATCAGCTAGGGCTACATAGAAAAACAAACAATAGTAACATTTGAACATTAGTGTCCTGCTCCATGAGAATCATTCACTTAGCTATCTATAGAAGAATTTCTGACCTTTAGATAGATTTTGTTTTGTTTTGAGACAGAATGTCACTTTGTAACACAGGCTAGCCAGCTTTGAACTCAGGCAGCCCCTCTCCCGACTCCGAGTGCCAGGATTACAACTGCAAGCCACTGTAACACTTTGCTGATATGTCATTTTCATAGTAACATGAAAAATAATATTTTTAACCTCAATGGAAGAACATCTACATTAAAGGTTGGGTTTAGATTCTCATTTCAAACTAAGTGTTTCATTTCAACTGAATTTGAAGCCAGGCCTGGTGGCATAAATCTATAATCCCAGCTACTTGAGAGTCTGAGGTAGAAGGATTACAAGTTCTATGCTAGCATCTGCACCTTAGTAAGAGCTTGTCTCAGAGACAGTGAGAGCAAGAGGGGAAGGGTGGTAAGAAATAGAGAGATGGGAAAAAGGAGGAGGGGAGAGGGGGCAGATTTCAGGCAAGCAGCCAGCTAGCTAGCAGGATTGTGTACTGCAGAAGTACTTATCTAACATTAATGAGGCCCAGTCCCCAACAAAAATAAATAAACTCAACCATTGACGTTTGCCTGTCTTTCAGGAGCCAGATTGCTAGCTATCTTGAAAAGGTTTTCACCGAGGAGGCTGATAAGCAGCTACTCCTTCGAGTCTACTGAAACTGAATGCCATTAGAATACATTGATAACCACCCAAAAACGTGGCCTAGGCAAGACATGTGCATTGTCTGGGCCCTGAGCAATGGGTGACGAGGAACATGGTAGTTGCAGTTACTGGAAAAGTCAATTGCAAAGCTGTGCATTTCCACCTGCAGCTTTCGGTACCCGGAAACAACAGGTCTGGGATCTCGTCACTGCCCAGCAGTGCCTTTGCCATTCACAGGCACCTTCCCTTTTTTTGAAAGCAAGCGGTCAGCCTTGCAGCTCTCCTTCCATGATTGCTTAATCCCTGGGCCGCAAAGTCCTTGCTGTCTCCAGTCCTCATGGGAAAATCACTATCACCTGTAGAACTTTTTCCCCCTGTGTAACCTGAAAATATCTGAGGCAGTTACAGACGAAGAGAGCTGCTTGCAGCTTAGCCTCCTGTTAACACAACTTCTCCCCTCAGGGCTCTTCCCCCGTCACCACCTCCTGGAGATGACTTTGTACTCGATAAGTATTCCCAGAGCTTCTGCAGGTCATCTGGATAGAGTTTTGGTGAAGCTACTGATAATTGTAGCGACATTTGTAAAGCCCTTGGTAGACATTTGAGAGTAAAGTTGAAGAAGTCAACCAGAAGTGCAGTCAACAGACTACAAAGGTGGAGTAACATTTGAATGGCTGACAAAGAAATACAGATCCTTGTCACATAGATCTGAGTGATTGATGTGGACTGGAGCAGGCAGGAGACCTTGCAAGAGCCCAAGCTAACAGATCAGGGATATTAGCAGGCAGACACTGCTTCAAGCAGACAAGATGAGCCCTGGGCACCACACTAACCTGGGGAGAAGCTTAGAACATGTGGGACTGGACAATGCCAGCTAAGCTATGTGTTGCACTGTGGCACAGGCACTGCAGCATCCCACAGGCTTAAGACAACACCTTCAACTTCCCTGTAAGACAAGATAGCTCTCTGCAGACTCAGGCTCACTCTGCTTGACACACTGTGTCCTCAGATGACCTTTCTCCATCAAGGTCCTTACTATAGCAGCACTTCATGGCCTAGCATTTACTAAGTTCCAGTGCATGCCATGCTTGTTGGCACTGTACTGGCCAAAGCAAGTTCCATGACCAGTGTCCCAGGGAACCACAGATTTGATATCTGAAGGGGTGCAGTTCATTGAAACTATTTGAGCACGTGGGATATGAACTTGTGGGAGACCCATGCTGGCTTTAGCAGAATAGGAATCCAGTGAAACTGTTTTAAGAAAAAAAATTATCAGTGGGGCGTAGTGCATGCTTTTAATCCAATCACTTGAGTGCCCAAGGCAGGTGGAGCTCTGTGAGTTACAAGCCAGCCTGGTCTACATAGTGCGTTCCAGGACAGCCCCAGCTTCATATGAGACCCTGTCTCAAAAACAAGCAAAAAATTTTCCAGTAAAGGTATGTACTTAGACAACTCTAGCTTGAGGAGATGATTAAACAATCACTAAAATAGAATTTAACACTGTTTCCTTAAACAGTGAGAAATAGAAACTCTCACAAAGTGGGGCAAAGTTATCAAAATACTATTTTATGTTTTATTAGTTCTGGATAACTTATATAGTCCCCCACCCCCACCCTTCTCCCTCTTGCTCAGCGCCCTGCTCGCTCCAGCCCAACTTGTATAGTTTTAAAGTTAATGTAGCTTTATTATAAAATCAAAGCTATTTTGAAAGACTGAGGTTACATGGTTTTAAATATAAGTCAACAGTTACACTTTTCAAAAATCTCAATTTAGTGTGGGTGTAAACCAGACATTTTAACTGTTGTGTAATCCTGACGGCAACTCTCCCACTGATGTGCTCTTCAGATTATCAGTATTTTACAGTTTAAACCTTTCACTCGAACACCATCTATTGAGTTGACATTTTGCTGGCAGCACACTTGCTTTTAGGTGGAGTTGCTTTTTCTTCAGTTCCAGCTAAAGCACTATGATTTAGAGCTGAGGAAGTGAAGTGCCTCAGCAGGAGATGTGTACATTGCGGCTGACTCACACTGACCTTGGGGACAGTCTGAAATGTCTCCACTCCACTCCCTTTAGCAGAAGAAGCTGATAACATCCCTTCCCTGGTCTTTACAGCGCTGGGTAGATAGCCAGGTAAAGACCAGAAAAGCCTATATAAATGCTGTCTGCAATTGTTAAGTATTCTGTAAATTCTTCAGTCTTCTAAAACACTAGGAGACCAGAACATTGCATGTCTTAAACTTACATGCCCATACAGTAAAAGCCTTAATTTATATTTTTTAAAACTATATAGTAAATGCTGAAATCAATGAAATTACAGTGGCAGGAATTTGGCCTGTAATACCTTCAGCTACACCTATATATGATAAATCTTTTTCTATACTTCCCCTTAAAGGTCCACCCTCGAGGTATGGAATGTAGCTCAGTGGTAGAGTACTTCCTGAGCATGTGAGGAAAATACAAATAGGGGTTGGAGAGGTGGCTCAGCAGTTGGGAGCACTTGCTGGTTGTGCAGGGGACCAACCTGGATTTCATTTCCAGCACCGTCAGACAGCTCACGACTACAGAAAGCTCCAGCTCCAGTGGCTCTAATGTCCTCTTCTGGCTTCATAGGGCTCCTGTTTATACATGATATGTTTGTACACAGACATACGCATACATATAATTTTTTATCTTAAGTAAGAAAAGCAGAGCCTGGGAAGATGGCTTAGCAAGAAAAGTGTTTATCTCAAGTGTGAGAACCTGAGTTTGCTCTTCAGTACCCAAGTAAAAATGTCAGGGGTGGGGGGGACAAGCTTAGGATTCCAACACCGAAGAGCCAGAGACAGGCAGATCACTGGGACTCACGGCTCAGACAGGCTAGCCTACCTGATGAGCTTCAGGCCAAAGGGAGACCCTGTCTCAAAGGAGGCGGAGGTGACCATGAAGGCACCCAAGGTTGTCTTCTTTCTTTCACACATGCATTCATGAGTATATGTAGACACATACATGCAATAAATAAATAACCTATTTCTTAGCCTGGCCTGGTGGCATAGGTTTGTAATCCCAGCTACTTGGGAGGCTAAAGCCAAAAGAATTACAAAGCCAAAGCTAGCCTAGAAAAACTTAGTTGAGACTCTGTCTCAAAGTGAAAAATAAAATAAAAAGACTGAGGATATAATTTATTAGTAAAGCACCTACCTAGCTTTGGGTTTCACGTCTAGTACAGGGAGACACTTAAAAAACTGGGACAAAACAGCCCGTGCGTGTCTGACTGCTCTGGGGGCAAAGAGGAGAGGCCAGAAGCTCCTTTACTTCCAAGTTCCTATGCTCTCCAGAGCTCCAGGAAAACTGGTTTCTGTGTCTGAGTTTAGAGAAGGGTAGAGATTTTTCCTCCAAAATCACACTGGCTTCGGCTGGGTCTTGTTGAAATGCTTGCTTTTCATGCACCATTCTCAAGCTTAACTGCCTGTAAGGTGGAAGCCAGGCTGCTGTTTGTCCATCCCACGCTGACTATTAGAGAACTTTACAGATTGGACAGCCTTCATCTTCACAGGGGTGCAGACACTGTCCAAGTACCTTCAGGGTCAGTTTGAAGGAGAAACGGTTTTTAAATTTGTAGTTTAGTTATTTTAAAGTGTGTGTGTGTGTGTGTGTGTGTGTGTGTGTGTGTGTGTGTGTGTGTAAAGGTGCCCATGAGGCTGGAGACATTGACTGCCCTGGAGCTTAAGTTACAGAGATTGTGAGCCTCTCAACATGGGTGCTGGGAGCCAAACCTGGGTCCCCTGCAAGAGTAAGGTGCAGCCTTACTGCTGAGCCAGCTCTCCACTGAAAAATATTTTTTTAACTACAGAAATATATATTTTAGGATGATGAGAACCTAGCTTCTGTTGTAATAAAACCTTTGCTTATTTCTGCTGGAAGGAAAAGGAAAGAGAACATTCAGTTATTTTTTTTTTTTAAGTAAGTTTGTAATTTTCAGAATGCTAATGTATTTTAAACTTCATAGATTTTTTTTTTTTTTTTTTTTTTACCTCAGTAACAAATACGTTGGTTGGTTGTGACTCAGAGTGTCTTTTTGTGGTATTAGGGATGTAGTGCACGCTAGGCAAGCAGTCTGCACTGAGCTGTGCCCTCAGCCCCTCACCAGGGTGATTCTAGGCAAGTATTCCTCATATCCTCAGCCTGTTTATTTTCATTTTGAGATAGAGTCCCTCCTAGCTCCCCTGGCTGACCTTGAACTCACTCTGTAGACAAACATGGCTTTTTTTTTTTTTTTGGTTGTTTGTTTTTTGAGACGATGTTTCTCTGTGTAGCCCTTGCTGTCCTGGAACTTGCTCTGTAGGCCAGGCTTGCCTTGAACTCAGAGATCTGCCTGCTTCTACCTCTGCCTCTGGAGTGCTGGCATTAAAGGCATGTGCTAGCCGCTACCACCGAGCTCTCTTTTTTTAATAGAATAATTAAATGTGCTTTCATGATACAGGTTCCAAAGCCACAGCACCCAATATCCCTTTAGTAATGACATGGCCGACCTGTAGTCCCAAAATGTATCTGCTCCCAGTGACCATTTGATATCAGGAACACATGCTCTGGAAAATGGCATCAGAAGCAGGTGGGGCCTTGTGAATGCCACTGAAACAGTCTGATCTAGAACTTCCTGTAGCCAGGGGCACACGGGGATGTTGAACCTGTCTCGCTCCCTCCTTTCCTTGTCTGAGTAATGATTTTATGTATCACATTCCTGTCTAGCTATGATCCTGGCAGGAAAAGCCTACTACGACGGAGTGGCCAAGATTGGGGAAATTGCCACAGGGTCTCCTGTGTCAACGGAGCTAGGTGAGCTGACCATCCATTTCTACAGATCCTCACCTGCTGTCCAGGAAGCTGCTGAGAGTGTGTCAGGTGGCTCAGATCAGGGACACAAAAGGGACTACTTGGGCACTGTAGTTTGAATTCACCTTGCCACATGAAAATGGAGAGGTTTTTGGAAGGAGACTGGGGCTCAGGAGCAAGATGGAGGCCCCTTCTCAGGCCTCTTAGGAGCTCTGCTCCTGCCTCTGTTGCCTGGGTTCTGGCCTGTCACCTCAGATCCCTGAAGTTCCAGCTTGGAGAACTGTGACCTACATCTTGCACCAAGGTGGGTGAGACAGGCCAAGTTCTTGTGGTGACTCACCTTGTGGAAAATGACTCCTTGACTCCTTCTGCTGTGCCCTTGGCCCCCACTCTTCCACACTTGCCTTTGGTTGTGATTTTTCCGGTTTTGCTGGTATGAAAGGATCCCTGTGCAGGCAAGGAGGATAGCCACACCCTGGGCAGCCCCTGGGACAGCCAAGGGAAGCTGGGCTTCTATTTACAGAGCTCTGCCACTGTGCTGCGGTCATCTCCTGCAGGGCAGGGCCACTTTGTTAATAGACCCACATGCCACTCTCGTCTTTAAAGCTTGTGGAATATGTTTAATTGTGTGGACGCTAAGAATTCTGCTTTAAGGATTTGGGAGAAACACAGTGAAGAGCAGGTGTTGTTTAAAGAGTGACTTGTCGTCTCTACTCGGTGTCCAGTAGTCTGAGAAACTCGCTGACCACGTTCAAAGGCTGGAACTAGCTAGAGGCTTGATGCTGGTGGCAGGATGTGGGGCAGGCTGGGTTCATGTTCTCTGGCTGCTTTATGCCTAAAACGTTGGTGAAGCATAGACAAAAGACACAGTGTACATCTGCGTGACGTTGTATGAGGCTAGCAACACTGCCGTGTTTAATGGAATTGATCGCATGTGGTTTTTGAAACCCCCATCTCATGCTCTGGGGGGTCTGTGACTTCCCAGTGTCACGGCAACCAGTTACAGCTCTGAAGCACCATCAGTTTAATGACATGCAGCCAGCCTTATATAGCTGGTAGTAATACTTTCAGTACATTCAAGGGTTTCTGGAAGCTAGCTAAGCCATATACATAAGGGTTCCAGAAATAAGATTTAATTAAGAAGAAACATCTCATCGTGCCAGACATCAGGGGAAAGGTCTGACCCTCTCTCTCATTGACACATATGGCACTCTGACTCACCGCCATTCAGCTCTGTTTTAATGTTTTATGGCTCTTGCCACTGTTTAAATAAGACTTCTGTTCCACACCTTACTTTATTCAGCTGCAAGTCCATAACACTGAACCAACTATTTCCACAGCAACGGTGTTGTTATAAACACCGCCCTGACACTCCAGTTTCAGTGCAGAGGGAGTGAAGTGAAGCTCCTTCCAAGTTTCACTTTATTTCCAGTTGCTTATGTCCACTGTCTCAGAGGGTTTTACACGTTTACTTACTAGTTTTGTTTTTTTTTTGTTTTTTTTTTTACCCATTTATAGCATTTTCTCTAGGTTAAAAAGTTCACCTCAGTAAGCCTTGCTTTTGGGGACTTAATAACTTCCTTTGACTTGCTTAGTTTTTCTTTTGGTACTGTTTAAAATACCTTATTATAGCTACTTAAATTCCCACATGGAAGAATAACAGTCAAGTCACATATTTTTTAAAAGTAGAAGAGGAAGAAGGAGGAGAAAGAAGGGCTGGGGAAATGTGAATAAGTACTTGCCACACAAGCGTGAGGACCCGAGTTCAGATCCCTAGCCCTCATGTAAAAGCAGAGTGTGGCAGCACATGCCTACATTCCCATCACTAGAGAAGCAGAGACAGGAGGCCCTGGGCCTTGGTGATCAGAATCTCCCTAAATAAGTAAACTCCAGATTCAATGAGAGACACTGTCTCAAAAATGAGGTGGAAAAGCTAGTTTATTAATAAAGACACATGACATTGACTTCTGACCTCCACAGACATGCACACATGTTCACAGGTACCTGTACACACATCTCCTCCAAAAGAGAAAAAAAAGAAAAAAAAAACAAAGGTAGATTGTGTTTCCTTCCTTTTCCAGTATTTTGTGTGGCTTTGGATACTGGTACTCATAATCTTATGAAACATAAAGTTTATTTAAGACTGTCTCAGTTTGGTTTCTAGTTCTGTGTTTACCGTGACCAAAAAGCAACTTGGGGAGGAAAGAATGTGCTTTGCTTACACTTGTGTATCAAGTTCATTATCAAAGGCAGTCAGGGCAGAAACTCAAACAAGGCAGGAACCTGGAGGCAGGAGCTGATGCAGAGCTGCTTACTGGCTTGTTCCTCATGGCTCGCTCAGCCTGATTTCTTATAGCACCCAGGACCACCAGCCCAGAGAGGACACTACCTGCAGTGAGCTGGGCCCTCCCACATTAATTATCAGTGAAGAAAATGTACCACAGGCTTGCCCACAGGCCAACCCAGTTGGGGGATTTTCTTAATTGAAGTTCCTTCCTTCTAGATAACTCTAGCCTGTATCAGGTTGACATAAAACTAGCCAGCACGGCCAGGCAGTGGTGGCGCACGCCTTTAATCCCAGCACTTGGGAGGCAGAGGCAGGCGGATTTCTGAGTTCGAGGCCAGCCTGGTCTACAGAGTGAGTTCCAGGACAGCCAGGGCTACACAGAGAAACCCTGTCTTGAAAAACAAAAAAAAAAAAACAAAACAAAAAACAAAAAAAAACCTAGCCAGCACAAAGACACACAAAGACAGCGTGGTGACACATACTTGTAATCCCAACCCCTTGGAAGCTAAAGCAGAAGGATCTCAAGGTCAGCCTGGGCCTTACAGCGAGGCCGCAGGAAGACTTGGGCTGGTAAAATGGCTTAGAAGTCAACGTGCTTGCTGCTGGCTGACAACCTGAGTTCAATTCCAGGGACCCATTTTTTTTTTTGGTTTTTCTTTTTTCTTTCTTTTTTTGGTTTTTCGAGACAGGGTTTCTCTGTGTAGTCCTGGCTATCCTGGAACTCACTCTGTAGACCAGGCTGGCCTCGAACTCAGAAATCCGCCTGCCTCTGCCTCCAAGTGCTGGGATTAAAGGCGTGCGCCACCACCGCCCGGCATCAGGGACCCATTTTAATGTATTAGAAACCTTTAAATGAAGGACTGTGGTACAGCTTAGGAGGACACTATTTGGCTAGCGCACAGAGCCCTGAGTTCCATCCCCACACAGTATGACTGCAGTAAGACCATGAATCATTTCCAGGTTTTCATTCAGTGTGTCTTTTGAACCTGTTAGTGAAGATGGAGTGGATTTTTAGCTATAGATAGTTTCTGTTTAGGCAGCCTCATCTGGCATCTGTCCATCTGTTGCTGTGTGGATAATTTAGTATGCTTTTGCTTAAACTCAACAAAATGTCCTGTGATTTAAGCAATAGGCATGCTTATTGTTCTATGTAAGGCCTGCTGAGTCAGTCCTCAGCAAGGATTCAGACTCCATCTCTTGTCTTCATACACATTGCTTCATGCCACCAAGATAACCACAGACCTGATGACCACATTTATCTCCTCGTTGTCTCCAAATACAGGAAGTAAAATGTCTTCCCAGGTGTGTCCTGTTATAAAGGAGGAACCCTTGCCCAGAAGTTCCAGCACACATCCCTCTATGCTCCATAACCCTGCTTAGGTCACACTCCTTCATGCCTGCCTGCCAGAAAAGATTCCTTGGTGTGGTCAGCCAAGGACTGCAGAGGAGAGGCACAGCTGTTAGGACACTGCCCTGGTGTCAGGCATCTCTGGCATTAATGAGCTCGTTTCAATGGTTTGGGGTGAAGGGCGGGACATTACACAAATGTTCCCTGCAGACATTTGTGATGCTTCTGCATTTCGACTATGTCTCTCATTGGAGCAGCTTCCCCACCCCCCACATGGGCTGGTATGCATTTGCCCAGCATTTGTATAGATCAGACCTCGTCACCTGTTCCTGCAGGCCCATTGTGCTTCTTTTTCCAGAAGACTGCAGCTGTCCTTCCCCGTCTAGTCCTGTTTAGAGGCAAGATCTAAGCACAAAGGAAGCAGCATTGGGGACTTTTTGTTTCTTCCGCCCACTGAGTTTTATTGCTCACCTTTGATATCTGTGACCATGGACTCCAGGGCATTTCTCCTGGGCCTGCTTCCTCTCCTCTGCTCAGCAGCTGCTTTCTGTGTGATTCCTGCAGCCTTGTGTTGAAAACTAAGGGACTAGAGACAAATTAAAAACATCTTCTGAGGGCTATGACTGTGTACAGCGCCTACCCTCCCCATGTACCTGTACGGTCTCTTCTAGTGAGACACCGCCCACTTTTTCCAATGAGAAATATAAGACTGTCTCCCTCACTCCATAGAATAGCCCATCCTAAATCCTTGCTGTGAGCTGGACCCATGCCCAGCATTTCATACATAGTTACCGCGTAGTTCTCACTGTAGGCCTGTATGGTGGGCATAGCTGCCTTCCGTCTCTCACAGGCAAGGTGACTTGTCTCAGCTCACTCAGTTAGTGGGTAGTCTGACTTCAGAATCTGAGTTCATGACCTTTGCACTGTCACTGAGGCAAGGGAGAGAGGGAGAGCCAGCTGAGGAGTCACTGAAGCCTCAGCCGTAGGGGCCTTCTCAGGAAGGGGATGATCCCAGTACTTAGAGCCTGAGTTCAAGGTTAGCCTGAGCAACACAGTCACACCTTAACTGAAAAAGGAAAGAAGGGGCTGGCAAGATGCACTTACCATCAAACCTGGGGACCTGAGTTTGCTCCCTGGAACTCACATGGTGGAAAGAGAGAACCAATTTCTGGAAATTGTCTTTTGACCACCACATGCAAACACACCATGGAAAGGAGTGCCTATATTCCAACCTCCCAAATTTTTATGTAATTTTAAAATTAAAAAGAGAAAGTTATTAAAGTTGATATTAGTGGTAGAGTGGGCCTGTCCAGTATGTTTAGTGGTGTCAGTTCCCTTGAAGATGATGATGTCCGCAAATGTGTCTGTTTATCAGCAGGAATCAAGAAGTTAGTGATATGAAAATAACAGATAAATCCCACAAACACATGCATGCACACAATGTCTTTTACTGTCCACCCAAATTCGAGTCTCCTTAAATCCTCACTGAGAATGTATGGGGATGCTTCTCTCCTCCGCCCTCCCCCACCTGAGGTCCACACTCATTCCATTCATTCCTGGGCAAAGGTTTTTCCAGAGTGATCTATAGGTGCCTTGTTCCCTTAGGGGTGGCTGCTAGGCTTAAGAACAAACAGTAATTACCTCCTTTGCAGAGGGAAGTGATAACCCACCTCCATGGTGACCACAAGTCACTCTCCCTAGACACAGACTTTGTAGTCAAACAAGACAAAGCAAGATCTGAGAAGTCTAAGATGCCGGCGGAGGTGGGCATGTCTACCTGTCTTCATTCCTTCCAGCTCTAGCCCAGGAAAGAGCCCAGGCTACTGTTTGCCATCCTGCGACAGGCTGCCTGTCACTGGAGAGAGCACCACAGAAGGGGTGGTGTCGGTTTGCTGGGTGCAACAGAGCTTGCAACACTTGGCCTTTATGAGTGGGTTGGGTGAGCTTAAAGGAGGTGAAGGTCACGCTGTGTAGGTTGTTTGAAGAGGAAATGAGGTAATGTGCCTCCCAGCTTCTAAAATACCAAAGGCTAGAAAGACGCCTCTAGTCCCCACTTCTCCGACATTTTGAAAATTAGCAAATACTGCCAGTGTTCTTCCTAGACATTCTTTTCATTCATAAAGTAGGTAATGTGGGTTTGTAAGAATACACATTTTTCCACAATGATGCTTGTTTTTTCATGAGTCAGTCATTCCATTCTCTCTATCATTTCTTTGGTTTGTTTGTTTCATTTCCTGTTCTTTTTCTTTCTTCCATTGTCCTTTTTCTAATTTCGTAGCTGGCACAATTAAAACGTCCATTTTAAATGTATTAATTGCTTCACATGGTAATAATACTAGAACAATAACTGTGCAAATTGAAACCTAGCAGTCACCTTAATATTCAGTGGAAAAAATTGTAATTGTTGTGGGTCCTTTAAAAAGGGTTGGCTGAGTTGGGTGGTGGTGGCACACAGTTTTTTTTTTTTTTTTTTTTTTTTTGGTTTTTCGAGACAGGGTTTCTCTGTATAGCCCTGGCTGTCCTGGAACTCACCCTGTAGACCAGGCTGGCCTCGAACTCAGAAATCTGCCTCCCTCTGCCTCCCAAGTGCTGGGATTAAAGGCGTGCGCCACCAGCACACAGTTTTAATTCCAGCACCTAGGGAGGCAGAGACAGGTGAATCTCTGTGAGTTCAAGGCCAGCCTGGTCTACAAAGCAAGTTCCAGGACATACAGGGTTACACAGAGAAACCCTATCTTGAAAAGCAAAGCAAGGAAGCTGGTGAGATGGCTCAGCAGTTGAGAGCACTGACTGCTCTTCCGGAGGTCCTGAGTTCAAATCCCAGACACCACATAGTGGCTCACAATCACCTGTGGGGGTGTCTGAAGACAGCTACAGTGTACTTACATATAAATAATAAAAAAACCTTTGGGCCAGAGCTAGCAGGCCAGAACGAGTGGGAGAAGGGAATTGGGGGTGAAAAACCCTTAAAAACAAAAGTTTGGGTTGGGAATGAAGCTTGGTGGTAGAACCCTTGCCTCGCATGCAAGTTCTAGGTTCCATCCCCTACACGTTTGTTAGAACTCTCATATTACGGTGGTATGATGACACACTTATAATCATTTGGGAGGCTGGAGCAAGAGGACAACACCATGTATGTGCCCACACGTGAGTGCTGGGAAAGACATTAACATAGAAAAGAAATGAAAAGCAATAGCCTAATGGAATTGATAAGGCGCAGCTCACTGAGCCAGTTGCCCTGCTCACGTTCCGCAGACTCTGCATGTGCAACCACAGGAGCTAGAAGGGGCCCAGATTTATTGGCATAATTGAAGGAAGTGGTTGTGATGAAAGGACGAAGATGTTTCTGAGAAAATGATGCCAGCAAAATCCCTTCACATGAAAGGAACTCCTCAAGACATCTTGCAACACCACAACCACAAAGGATAGAACCTTAGAGGTGTGAAACACAGTCTTGATCTCTGTCCAGATTACTAGCACAGAGCTGCTGACCTTTGACTCTTGGTATCTGGAGGGATAAGTCTGTATGCCGAGGAACTGACTGACAACCTGGGCACCTGAGGCTCAGGATGGGGTTGTTTGCCAGGGAGTGAGTAAACCAGTCGTGGCTTTTAGATGCTTTTGTAAGGACTGGGTTGAGGGGAGCTCTAGATAGGTGGATACATACTGGTTCATGGAGCATAGTGTACAGGGAAAGAATGGAAGCCTGTCACCGTGCCTCCAGATTCTAGTATCCCTCCAAAGTCTGTCCATCTTCCCTCCCTCCTTTCCTTCCTCCTTCCTCTCTCCCTCCTTCTTCCTTCCTTCCTTCCTTCCTTCCTTCCTTCCTTCTTCCTTCCTTCTTCCTTCCTATCTTTCTTCCTTTCTTTCTTTTTGTTTGTTTGTTTTGTTTTTTGAGACAGCTTCTCAGTATGTACCCTTGGCTGTCCTAGAACTCAGATTTGTAGACCAGGCTGCCCTCGAATTCAGAGATCCACACACCTGTGCCTCCAGAGCACTAGGACTAAAGGCATGTGCCACCACCGCCCAGTCAGAACTCCCTTCTAATGAACCAGTAATATTTACCTATTCTGAGAGATTCCCATAGGGAAACCCATAAAAGACAAGGTAAGAAACCTAGCTTATAGCTGATGGTGAAAGTGAGGGATGATCTACTTTCTATCAGATGTGAATAGGAACGACCGTGTGAGACTGAGCTCTTAGCCAGTGGGATCTATCACTGTCTCCAGATACATAGTGTCAGAATTGAATTTGAGGCCCCCAGTTGCCATCCAGTGCAGACTGCTTTCTGGGTATGTGTAAACATAGTAACAAACCATTCTGTGTTTCAAAAATAGAGAGAAATTTGAGTTTGCTTTTTCCTACCCTGCCCACTACATTGGGAATTACACCCAGAGCTTTGTGTATGTCAGGCAAGTACTCTACCACTGAGCTACATTCTCCATCTTTTTCATACATTTCTAAGCAGATCCAAACTTAGAAAGGATGTGACAGTTTGTTAAAGCACAGAAAAGATGTTCTAGGTCTATATCTAAAGTTATATGAAAACCCAGCAAGCACTGTTGAAATTATTCTTGAGAAATTGCTCTTGTTTGATTTGAGACAGGGTCACATTCTGTAACCCAAGTATGTGCCACCATACCTGGTTTACCCTGAAGCATCTTTGAAAAGAGAAGTCAACTGATGTGGTGGAACTCACCACCTAAGTACTCAGAAGACTGAGGCAGGAGGATCACAAGTTTAAAGACCACAGATTTAAGCCCAGCTTGGGCACATGCCTCTAGTCCCAGCACTTTGGTGGGTTGTGGGGCTGTTGGAGGGTAGGAAGATTGTACTTTCGAGATCATTCTTAGCTATATAATGAGTCTTCAGGCCAGCCTGGAACGCATGAAACTTGGTCTCAAAGCAGTTTATAATATCATGCAGATAAACATAAGTGATCCTGTCAGAGGCTTGATAGGAAAAACTGTTTCTTACTGAGTGTCGGGGCCTAACAGACATTAACAACATAACCCCAACAACCACAGCACTCTAAGGAACTCAGTCCTCAACCACTTGGTCTTGTTGAGATTCATAGACTCAGAGCTCTGTAGTGCTATAAACAGGGTTCAGCAGGTAAAATGGTCTAATCCATTGTGTTTAACTGTTAAATAACTCACAGGGCCAAATTCATGGCCACAGGCTGCCAGGGTGTGGCATGTAGTCACACGCATAAAACTCTGCCATGTCCACAGCTCAGGCTGGTGGCATGCTGACCTCCAGAACATAGAGAGGAAACTCGGTGTAAGGAGGCTGTCGGGCTGGGCTCTAAGCAAGCAGCACATATTATTTTAAACTTAGGAAGTACTGAAAGAGTTGAAAGAGAAAACAGAAAATGACCAGGAGAAAATATTTTAGAAAAATATTTCAAAGAGCTGCTGAATCACTTTTTTGATCATTTAAGCAGAAAAAAAAAAAAAAAAAAAAGGTTGTTTGCATTTATTTATTTAAAAAAAAAAAAAAAACGCCTTTCTGGGAATTTATAAACTTGCTTTGATTTTTTGGTATCTTACCATTATATAAATTTAGACAGTGTTATTTTGTTCTAATTTAATAAGCTGTTTCATTATTTTGAGTTATATATTTAATTTATTTTTACATTTTATTTATTTGTGCACTCTTGTGTGTGTGTGTGTCTGTGTACATGATGGTGCTGGTATGGAAACAGGTCAACCTGAAAGAGTCAGTTCTCTCCTTCCACAAGGTACATTACAGAGGTGTCAGGTTGGTGGCAGGCACCTCTACCCACTAGACCATCTCCCCAGACTCCAGACTAGCATCTTAAGTTGAAAACAAAATAATTCTTTCTGTACCCTAAAAAACTATGGGTTTCCTCCCTTCCTCTGTCACTTTCCCTTTCTTTCTTTACTTTTGAGTCAGTCTCCTTAGCCCCAGCTACCCTCGAGCTCACAGTCTGAACGTTCTGACTGCTGGAAGTACAGGCATGTACCACTGTGCCAGTTTGTTTTCCCTTGCTGATTGCAGATCGACGTCTTTAGTAAGAACAGACCAGGGTATGAAGGAGTATTTTAAAGGAAATCTGCAAGGCTAGGACTATGGCTCAGGGTGAAATGCTTACCGAGCAAGTGTGAGGGCCTGAGTGCAGATTCCAGCATCTGCATACAAGCCCTGGCATTGGAGAATGTGGAGAGCGGGTAAAGACAGAAGGGTCTTGGGGCCTACTAGCCAGTAAGCTCCTGGTTCAGTGAAAGACCGGTCTCAAAAAATGAAGCTGGGTGTGGTGGCACACACCTTTAATCCTAGTACTCAGGAAACAGAAATGGATCTCTGTGAGTTCAAGGCCATCCTGGTCTCCATGGTGAGTTCCAGGCCAGCCAGGGCTACATAGTGAGACCTGACTCAATAATAATGTAGAGAATGATAGAGGAAGACATTTCAGCACCAACCTCTGCCTCCATGCACACATCTGCACATGCACAGAAGCCTACTGATTACAGAAGTGTGGTCAGTACATTCCTTTGATGTAAATAAAACAAAGGAATTCAAAGCAGTCGTGAGCACGGATGGCAGAGCCAGACCCATTAAGGCCAACCCAAGTCACGTGATCATTAGTTACAGTTAAGGCTCCTTTTAAGGAGATTTTCCACAGAAAATAAGAAGCAGTGGGATGTTCATTGGTTTACTTAACAGTACAGGCCACAGGCAGTGTCCTAGCACGGAATATGCATTGACTGTGCAGCCCTGTGACAACCCTATGAGATGTTTGTTAGTAACATTATATCCCTCTCACAGAGGTGGAAGTAGGTCCCTGTCACCTAGCTATTCGTTGACTAGATCCGGGCTATGTGTCCTGTGGTGCCAATTTAATTTTTTATACATAAAAAGATACATTTTTCTGACTTGCCTTCTTATATGGCAGTCAGATTATCCTGCTATCATCACTCAGCAGAATAAAACCTAGTGTTAAACACGCAGGCTCAGAGGTGTGAAGTCTGCATTTTCTGTTTTTCTCAGATACCATTTCATATTAGGCACATTGTATTTACTTTGGAACAATTTACATCATGACTGTTTCTCCTAGCATGTGTGTCACACACGCACACATATATGTATTGGAAGCCCGAATTCAACTTCAGTATTCAGGTTTAGGCAGTGTCCCCTGGAGAAATTTTTTCCTTTTTGAGACAAGCTAGACTGGCTGGTCATTGCATCCTAGGTTTCTAACTGTCTCCACCATTGTAATCCCCAGTGCTGGGATTACAAGCACATACCATCACCACACCCAGCTCTTTATATAGGTGCTCGGGTGTTGAACTCAGGTCCTTATGCTTGTAATGACAGAGCCACCTTGCCAGCCTCCTGCCCTAGCTTTTAGGAAAAAAAATATTCCCGTTCTAATTTATGTAATGGGGGTGGGGGCACAACACATGTACCATGAAATGTGATCGGAGGCAGGGAATAGTTGATTCGCACCTTCCCACATGGGTCCAGATCATTGAACTTGGGTTGTCAGATGGCTTCATCCACTGGGCCATCTCACAGCCAGTCTCATCATAATTACAGTTTAGAATGGGGAAGAAAAAAAAAAAAACCCAAGCGTTTTTCCTGAAATCTTTTTGCCCTCACAAGTGAGTTTACTGTTTTTCAGTGTCTGTATCCAATATGTCTGTTTAGAGCAGGAAAGATCTTACCTGGAGTACTTGTAGAGAAAAAATAGTTTAGAAATATGTAACTTACAAGCATCAGTGCGTTTTACAGCTATCACAGAGGTCTGTGTTTTATAGTCATATTGGTATAAATATGCATACATTCCTAAGGGTTTAAACGTTCTGTATTATAAATTGCTTACTTTACTGAAGTAACTATGTGTTCACATGCTGTCACCTGTCATTCATAAAGACCTCAATTATGAGACATATGTCATTAGCATCATATCCCTTTCACAGATGTGGAGACAGGTTCAAAGAGAGTCACTTGCCCGGGTCACATAGCTACTCACTGTTAGTTACTAGATCCCAGCTATACGGCCTGTTGTGCCAGCTTAATTTTTTTTATACTTATGATTTTAAAATTACCTTTTTAACTTATTGATTGAGGGGGTGTGCAACATAAGTACCATGGCACGTGAGGGGAGGCAGAGGGACACCTGAGGGGTCAGTTTCCCCCTCCTATGTGATCCAGTGCACTCGGGTTGTCAGGCTTGGCTGTGGTGGCTTTCTCACTATGTTAAAACAATGGGCACAAGCAACTTAAAGGCTGAAGGGTTTCCTGAGGCTCACAGGCTCTGGTGCATTGTGTGAGGAGGCTGCAGCAGAGGTTACAGCAGTGGGGGTGTGGCAGAGGCGCTTTGCTCCACACCTCAGTAGATCAGGAAGCAGGGAACTGAGTCAGACTTGGCAGAGCCACCGCCAGAGACCCATTCTACTGGCGAGGCCCCTTATCCAAAAGGTATCCCACAACCTTCCAAAACAGTACCCCAGCTGGGGACCATGTGTTCAGATGCACACACCTGTGGGAGATATTTCATGTTTGAATCATGACAGACCCCAAAGAGGTGAGGTTATAAGATCTTTGTTACTTTAGTTTTTATTATTTAATGCTACCTGATTCCTTGGGCACATCCTACATACGAATCTGAAACAACACCTGTTTTTTATTACCACTTTGCCCATCCGCGCGGAATCTTTGAATTTGGAAGTGTACAGACTGAAGCCGGGCGGTGTGGCGCACGCCTTTAATCCAGCACTTGGGAGGCAGAGGCAGGCGGATTTCTGAGTTCGAGGCCAGCCTGGTCTACAGAGTGAGTTCCAGGACAGCCGAGCTACACAGAGAAACCCTGTCTCGAAAAAACCACAAAAAAAAAAAAAAAAAAAAAGGAAGTGTACAGACTGAAAATTATCTTGTTTCAACCCATTTTTCACAGTTCATTGATGTTTTTCCTCTAGGAGAAAATCATGTGTCCAAGCAATTCAAGATAAGGAGAAAAGGACTGTAGAGATAGTTCCATGTGTAAGAGACCTACGCTCAGTTCCCAGCACCCAGGTTGAGCAGTTCACAACCACCTACAACTCCAGTTCCAGGGGATCTGATCCCCTCTTTGAACTATTAAGGCATATACACATGTGTGTGCATAAACACACCTATACACACACACCTACACACACAAATATTAAATATCATTTTAATTTTTTAAAAAAAGGAAGTGAGTAGGTACCCTTGCACTCATGTTGTCAGACTGACTTGGAGCCAAAGCAATGTCCTATCACGTTGGAGGATCAGTGCCAGGGACTCAGGGACTCTGCCTCAGCTGCTAACACCAGCCTTGGTAAATAGAGCATCTTGTACCCTGTTATGAATGAGTGCACATTTCTTAAACTGTTGGCAGCATTGTGTCAGAAGGGAAAAAGCAGGTTCTAGCACACAGGAGAGAGAGACTTGAGAGCACAGCAAAGACAGTGACTCTGCTCAGGAGTACAGGAACAGGAAAGGGCAATGAAGAAAATGAAGTCCAGCCTGCTCCAGACATTTCCCAGCATGCCGCAGTACTATGGTAGGGATGGCAGCTCTGGTAAGGAGACCAGGAAGATTCCTTGTTATGTAGTGGGAATACTCTCTGGGTTAGGAAAAGCAAAAACAGGAAAAGATCCTGGGAAATGCAAACCAAACCACAAGATAACCACTTCACACCCAGCCAAGCAGCTGCAACTAAAAAGACAGCCAAGAACCAGCAAGATGGCTCAGTGAATGAAGTACTTGTCAGTAGCCAGACAACCTGAGGACCAATATGGTGGAAGGAAGGAGGGAGCTGACTTTCAAAAGCTGTCTTCCGATCTCTACACGTGTGCCCTAGTTTGTGTACACATATACATACATAAAATATAATAAAAAATCTAAGGTTTATTTATTTATACAAATTCATGTATATGAATGGCCTGTCTGCTTAATAAGATCCCATTATAGGTAGTTGTAAGCCACCATGTGGTTGCTGGGAATTGACCTCAGGACCTCTGGAAGAACAACCAGTTTTTTTTAACTGCTGAGTCATTTCTCCAGCCCCTAAAATTGTTTGAAAAAGCAGTCAATAACAATATTAGCAAAGATGTAACAAGCCAAGCCTGATGGTACATGTCTTTAATCGCAGCACTTGGGAGGCAGGCTAATCTCTGAGTTTGAGACCATCCTAGTCTGCACAGTGAGTTCCATGTCAGCCAGGAAGACCTTCTCTCAAAAAATAAAATAAAATGCAGAAAAACTGCAGGCCCCATCTCTTGTTGGTAGAGGTGTAAAATGGAACAGGCACGTTAGAAAGCAGCCTCGGTTCCTCAAATTCTCAGTGACACGACAATGCTGCTTCTTAGTTGCGTATGAGAAATGAAATGTGTAACCCCACATAATCTTAAACTTGAACATTAATTATAGCTTATAATTAGAAAGCCGATTTATGACCTGTCCCTGTAATGAAGTGTTATTTGGCCATGAATAAAATGGAGTGCTGATGCATGCTGCTACATAGTTGAGCCTCTAAAACACGGCAAGTCAGAGAAGCTAAATGAAAGGGCCACATAGTGCATGATTCCGTTTATATGACACATTCAAAAACATTAATAAACACAAAGCAGGCTTCAAAATTTAAAGGGAAACAAAAGAGGACTGGTTGCCTAGTGAGTAGTGGGATTCTTTTTGTGTGGTTAGAAAAGGCAGTGGTAAAAAAAAAAAAAAGATTTTGTGGTTAAAAAAAGCATTGTGAATACATATACTAAATGTTACTATTAGCATGTAGGGGCACTTTACTGACAGCAACAACAAAAAGTAAGTTGGGCTGGAGAACACTCGTTGCTCCTAGAGAGGATCCAAGTTTAGTTTCTAGGACCCATAATGGTCAGGTCACAACCACCTACAGCTCCAGCTCCAGGGGCAGCTAAGATCCCTGGCTTCCACAGGCACCTGCACACATATGCACATTCCCTCCTCCACAAACGTGTGTGTGTGTAATTAAAAAGTAAAATTGGAAAAGAGCTGGCGACCTCTGCTCAAATCTCAGGAACAGTTGTGAGGCTGGGCGAAGGCGTCCTGGTGATCTGTCAGCAGGAAGTACAGAAGGATGGAACAGAGGGGAGGTCGCACTGTCCCAGCTGGGCTCACCGATGAGCTTGTGGTGAGGCAGGGATGTAGGAAGAGTTACAGATGAACTTAAGAATCCTTGATTGGCCAAGTGAGTTGATGTGGGGTTTTGACCTAATCTAGGAATCACCTCTCTTTTGAAACCATGACCGTCTTTTGCAGCAGATCTGGTCGTCACCTATAACACGGTAAAGAGATTATGAAGATATAGACATACACAGTTTGCTTTGGGATAACAAGAGTTAGAGAATTTCGTGGAAAAAGATGATCTCACATACATGAGGGTGGCAGAGAAGCTGCAGTTTGGGTGTGGGCTATAGGGAAGGTTGGAGAAGCTGTGCTTTCTCTTAGGAACGGAGGCTGTCTTCACTTACCTGGGCTTTGGAGCTTGTGAAGAGAGTCACGGTCAATAATGTGCAAAAGAAAAATGGACCCTTGTTTCCTGGTGTGTTGGCATGTGTCATTTCAAATTGAGGAATTAGCATTATTGGCACTGAAGGGTTGGGAGTTATTAGAAACTGAGTCATACTTTAGGAGCATGGGTTCAGAGGTACAGTACAAATTATCAGGTGAGCAAGGAGGCACCTTGAATGACAGGCATTTACAACCATGACCTCACAGGCCAGCAGTCCATCCCTGTGACTCTCCAGGTCCCCAGGGCTGATGCGTCACTCAGGCACAGCTTCCGCCTCTGTTCTGATAGGGTTTGTGGCCCAGTCATTCATCCAGCCATCCCTCCCACCAGCCATCCACCATTCCATCATCCATTCATTTTCTCGTTCCTCTTCTCCACCCTCCGTCCTCATTCTTCCTCAGTTTGTTGCTTTTGATTGTCTTTTTACCGGCTGGGTTATTTGAGCCAGGGTCTTTCTATGAAGTCCCGGCTGGCCTCAGATTTACTATGTAGCTGAGAATGACCTGGAACTCCCGATCCTCCTGCCTCAACTTCTCAATGCAAAGATTGGTTTATGTGCTGCTGAAGGTTTGATTGAGGACCTCACACATGCCACGCATCATTCCACCAACTAAGCTCTAGCCCCAGTGCTTCTCTCACTTTCTGAGCCAGGGAATTGCTGGCTGCATAGCTCAGAGTAACCTCAAACTCAAAACCCTCCTACCTCACCGTCGCCTGAGCTCAGCCTGAACCATCATTTCTTCTTTTGAAGTTTTACTGTATCTAATTAAATATTTTAATTTTATTTCTCTTTTATTCTGTACTCAATCCAGCTTAATTTCTCATTAGAATTAATGCTATATAAATTTACATGTCCTCTGGGATGTCAAAAGCGATATACTTTGATTTTATAATGAAAATTAAAACTTACATTCTAAAAAAAATCTTATATCTTGACTGAAAAATGAACCTAATAAACATCAAATTTAGTTCTTCTCTTTATTATCTTAAATTGTCTATTTTTACATAACTAAACCCTTGGATATAAATTATTTTGGCCAGCTCTCCCCCCTTTGAGACAGGGTCTCGTGTATTTAGATTGTCCTCAAACTTGCTGTGTAGCCCAGGATGACCTTGAACTTCTGATTCTCCTGCTTCCACCTCTCAAGTGCTGGGATTACAGATGTGTGTCTCTGTGCCCTGTGTGTGTAATTCTGGGGACCTGGGGACCAAGCCTAGAGTTTTAGACATGCTAGGCATGTCACTCTACCAGCTGAGCCGCAGTCCAGTGCTTCCCACGCTCTAATGGGAGCAGAGATCCATTTTGACTATTTCTCAAACTCACTTTTAAACTTCCATTAATTATTTTTTGATACTGGTGCTCAAACCCAGGGCCTCACACCTATACTTGGAGTGACAACAATTTGTTACTTTTTTCCTTTGGCCATTACCAGGGATTGAACCGAGGACGTCGTACATACTGGTCAAATGCTCTGCTAGTGAGCTATATGCCCCATTGGTGCTATTCATTACTTTTGATGGCTGTCTATATTTCTCTGTAAATTTTCCTCTCTTGGAGCTGGGTGCTGGAAAGGAAGAGAAGCACTGTGGTACTAAGGAAGTTTGGGACTTCTTTGTTCCTGGCTCTCAGAGAAAGCTGAGCGGAGGAAAATTAATTACTGGGTTTTCTAAAAAGCCACATGAAACCCAAATCCCAGTTGGTAATGAAGTGATAATGGAAGTATTTTTCTTTCCTATTTAGTTTTTATTTTGACAGTTGTTTAGATTTCTTTATTTTGTTTTAGGTGTATGAATGTTTTGCCCACATAACACATGTATGTGTGTGCCATGTGCCTTTGGATCCCCTGGAACTGGGGTTATGGATAGTTTAAGTTCTGAGAATCAAACCTGGGTCCTCTGAGAAGAAGAAGCAATGTTCTTAACCCCCCGCAGTCATCTTTGCAGCTCCTCCTCTCCTATTTAAATGAGTATCTGTTATCTATAAGCCTTGTTCTAGTGTTGAAGATAAATGACTACAACAAAAGTTCTCCTCCCCGGGGATTTTCCAGTGGAGAATAGGCACATGGTGTGACATGTCAGGTGACAGAGGAGAAGCACTTTGCTGGCAGTAGGAACATACCATGCATATATTGTGAGGCAGATGTCTGACACAACCTTCCAGTGAAAACCTGCAAGTGTAAAGGTCCTGGGGCTATAGCAGGCATAGGTCTCTGTCCTTGGGGAAGCAAGGAAAGTGAGAGGGGGTGAGCACTGTAGATGAAGAGGGTAAGAACATAACTGGGACATGGGGGCTGTGGGCCAGGGACGAACGTGGCCTTTCAACCTGAGTTGGAGGTTTGGATTCTGAAGGTGATGAGCCTAGGAGTGAACTAATCAGACATAGATTTATAAAGGCTTTTCCTGGCTTCTGAATGAAGAATAAACTATAAAAGGTAGAAACCCGGGAAGCCTGGTGCAAGACTGGTGTGCCAGGCCAGGTGGGGCAGGACGGGGGTGGGGTGGAGGAGGAGACACTTGCTTGCTGGTCCACTGAGCACCACTCGAGGAGAAGGACAGGGTACCTGTTACACTGACTAGAGATGTTAAGCCTTCCTCTGAAAACTTGAGTTTGGAGATCATTGTCCCATAAACAGGGCAGCCCTGTCTCACCAGCCCAACAACAGGGATACTAACTAAGCTAGTTCCTGGGTCTTCCCTGGATCATAAATGTGGCCATTCTTGAGGGCCACAATGTGTCACAGTCGTTTTTCTTATGGTCTTCTCATTTGATTGTCACTAGGTCCAAGGAGGGGTTTCTGTCAAGTCTCACAGGCTTAGCCTGCTACATAAGAGGAGCTATGTACGACTCTCAAGCAAGCCCTGGAGCCCAGTCCTCTCTGAAAGGCCTCCCTCCAGTGAGAGTGTAGAACAGCCAGCCATCATGAACCCTGTTCTACCTGTTTTAGGGCGTGTGTGTGTGTGTGTGTGTGTGTGTGTGTGGAGAGAGAGAGAGAGAGAGAGAGAGAGAGAGAGAGAGAGAGAGACCAGGACACTGCTGGCTTCCAATGGAGCCTTTAAGGCAATTCTACCATCTTAGCTTTATCTCCTATGTAGTCCATTCACTCAGCTGAAATAGCTTCAAGGAGCAGTCCAGTCCTCAGCCTACATGTACCTCTATGATACTGCCCTGCCTTTTACAGTTCTATTTCTAGACAAGAATTCAAATGGTCTGGTGGTTTTTTAATTTTGTTACATTATATTTTTGTACATGTCTCTGTACATACATATATGAGTGTGCCATGGCATGCATGTGGAAATCAGAGGTTCTGTTCTAATATGTGAGTCTTCACATCACCATGCTTGGTGGCAAGTGCCTGTACCCACTGAGCCATCTCATGGTCGCACCAATCCAGAGTGTTCTGGTACTGATGAGACTTTTGCCGACCACATCCTGAGCCTCGCTTCAGCCTTGGGTACTGCATTAGTTAAGTGTGCATCATGCTGATAGATTCCTAAACAATGTAAAAGGAAGGAATTACTGACTTGGGCTCATACTTTCAGGGGTGATGGAGTGATAGTCACGGAGAAGGTATAAAAGAGCAGAGTAGGCACACCATGGCAGCCAGGAAGCAGAAAAAAGATGAGAGAAAACAGCTAGGCCAGGATATACTCCTCAAACACAGTCCCAGGTGCAAGACCTACCTGCATGTGCCTGGGCCCACTTCTTACTTTTTCTACCTCCCAGTAATGCCATCATAGTATGAATTCATCAAGGGATTAATCTGTTGAGTAAGTCAGAGCCTTCCTGATTTAATACTCTCTGGAAATGGCCTTCCAGACACCCAGAGATGAGCTTTCAGTCCAATCAAGTTGACAGTGAAGATGAACAATCACTCATACCCAGTAATGCAAACCGGATTCCCTTTCCCGTGAATTCTCCACTCATAGTTGAACCAAGGACACCTAGAAGTCAGGATCCCAAGCTCATGGTTAGACATGGGTCTCACTCTTAGTATAGTCCTTGTGTAATGTTAAGAAAATCTTCCATCCTCTCAGAAGCTCAGTAAGATCCTTGGGGACTGGAGACATGGCTAACAGTAAGAGTACTTGCTACTCCTCCAAAGGACCCAAATGCTGTTCTAAGCATCCATATTGTCCATCTGTAATTCCTGCTCAAGAGGATCTGATGCCGCTGTCTAACCTACACACACACACACACACACACACACACACACACACACACAAAATAAAAACAAAACCAGAAATGTGTACATTCCAGATGTACTATTAAGTCTTGAATGAAAATGTCTACAGTTGGGCTGGAGAGATGGCTCAGCGGTTAAGAACACGACTGTTCTTCCAGAGGTCCTGAGTTCAGTTCCCAGCAACCACATGGTGGCTCACAACCATCTATAATGAGATCTGGTGCCCTCTTCTGGCATGTAGGCAGACCATTGTATACATAATAAATAAATCTTAAAAAAAAAAAAAAAAGAAAGAAAGAAAATGTCTACAGTTAATTGACTGCATTATCAGAAATGAGCCATTGTCACCTCATTCATGGTTGGTGGTTGATGACACACCTGTTTTTATTGGTGTCAGCATCACAGTAGATGTATTTCAGTAAATAAAGAAAATGAATCATTAATGTTCAATTCTTCTCACTTGAAGTTATTTGTAGAGCACACTAATCTTTTAATGTTGTATTTTACATTAAGATGTAAAGAAAACAATTGTTTGTCATTTCTATATGAGAACAAAATTGATAAGTTTCTTCTATGTGATATACACTTGATACATTTGAATAAATTAAAGCATTTTTGGGGCCAGCAAGATGGCTTAGTGGGTAAAGACACTTTCCATGCAAGCCTGGTGGCCTGAGTTTGATCCCCAGGAACCCATATAAAGGTGGATAAAGAGAACTGACTCCCAAAAGTTATCCTCTAACCTCCATCCGTGGCATGCGCACCTTACAGATCCTGCACATACAAGAATAATAAAAGACTATTACTTATTCTTAGCTGAAATAAAAAAATACCACATTAAAATTCAACTGGAGGTATTCAGCTGGCAAGATGGCCCTGTGGATTTGAGTTTGAGTCCCCAGAACCCATGTAGGCTGGATATGGTAGTGCAGGACAGAGGCAGAAACAAGAGAAGTCCCTGGGACTCCAGAGCCAGCAAGTCTGGCATATGCAGAAAGCAGAAAGAGCAGACTCCCAGACAGAGTAAGAAAGCTGAGGCTCAGTACTTGAGGTGGTCTCTGGTCTCCACATGTATTTGTTCACATTCACATGAACATATACATAGACACATCATACATAAAAAAACATTTAAATAAAATTCACCTTACGTATTGTAACAGATCCTATGTTTAGCTTACTATACTTGTGACAGCAGACTAGGCTGATTGCTTAATTGTTAATCAAGAATCAGGTGGGAAATAACATTTGATTTGCTTTCAGCATCCTTTATCAGGCCAGTGACAGAAATGTCACCTAAACACTGTATCTCTCTTCTGATTTAAACTGGTTCCTAATTTTGTCAGTGAGGTCCTAGATAACAGCACTCGATCCTTCCTGCTCCATCCTGTAGACCTGGTGTTGTATTGCTGTCGTGTTCCATACCTCACTGAGACTTGATTTTAAATACCTCTCCATCCACCTTTATGTGGGTTCTTGGGGATCAAACACAAATACAGTAACAGTTGGGAACTGTTTTTATCTTTTTTTTTTTTTCCCCTTTTGGCCTATTTTTTAGTGCTTCAGCCTTTCAGGATGAGTAGACCTTGAATTGTGTCCATATACCTCTTTCCCTCCACCCAGGCTCAACATTGGTAATCTATCATTCACTAAAGACTTCAGTCTACATTAGGGTTTACTCTACATTCTGTTAAAATAGGGCAAGTGTGTGATGTCACTTCTTCGTCACTACCCACAATCCCCTGGCACTGATCTTTTTACTGTCTCTAAAGTTCTTCCTTTCCTAGAGTGTCATGCAATTGGGATCATAGAATATTTAGGTTTCGTGGTCCACGTTCCTTCATGGAACTGTACAGTTAAGGTTATCCATGCCCAGGTGTTTCCCCTTGGGATTGAGTGGCTGAATCAATCCTGACCTTACACCCTGCCCCTATCACAAGGAAGTGTAGCGACATGTACCACTAGCCCAGCAGAAGACCAAAAGTGAAAACTCAAAGTACAGTTCTGTTGAAACACGTTGCAGTTTCTTTCACACGGTAAAAAACCAGAAGACAGCTGGGTATGGTGACACACACCTTGACTCCCATCGCTTGGGAGACAGAAGCAGATAAAACTGTTAGTTCAAGGTCAACCTGGTTATAAAGCAAGTTTCCCAACACCCAGGAGGGTGGTTGTTACACAGAGAAACAGAACAAAGAAACCACAGAAGACAGAGACCATTTCTGTCCAGTAACGTGGGCTAAACAGTTTCTCCTTTCCAACTTGGAGGTACTGTTATGTTTCATTATCCACAAGCTAGAGACACTCAGTAACTACTTGTGCAGTGTTTATCGTTTTAACTAGGGACAGTTGTGGGGAGGTTAATTTGAGATGGCTTTTTTTTTTTTTTTTTTTAGAATAACAAAAAATATTTACTAAAACATAAGATTTACACAGATAAGCCATACAAAATGGTCACAAGCTTTTTCTTTGTCTTTTGGGGATAGGGGTGGGGATAGAGAATCTACACTTGACAGCAAAGTCACAATTATTAGTGATGTTTATCTAATGTTCCCATTTGGTTCAGACAATCAAGCTTGTGCATCTACAGGTCTAAAGTTAGACTTGGCTAGAGAGCATATTCTAAACAACTGGTTAGCTGCATTTAACCAATGCAATTAGATCCCTTAAGAGGGGAAGGGGAAAGGAGGCCATAAAATTAAAGTAAAACTACTTTCCCCCTGAAAAATAAACTAAAAGCACCCATTCCCCTGGCAGCTAACCCTGACAACTGTCTTCATTCACAGTGCCTTGTACTTTAACCATGATGGGGGAGGAGTCAAAGCAGAGGTCCTGCTTCCCAACATCTCTCAGCAACCAGGATGATACTTCTAGCCTCTGCTCATGCTTTACACAGTGAATCAGGACAAGACAGATTTGCTAATGTGCATGTGATCACCAAAGATGAAGATACCTGGGCTTCTATTCTGTAATGTTTCTAAGACTGTGTCCATTAAATGCAAACAACAAAAAAAAAAAAAAAAAAAGGAAGAAGTCTTGGCAGAACAGGAGAAGTGGTGTACACTTGACAATCTGATCGACTTAAATATTGTTCATGGCATATAGCCTAGCCTATGCTCTCGCTGTTTCTATGGCCTGGGCTTCCTTGGTCTTCCACTGCTCGGCTACATCATTTGCTAATGGATCACCTGGATTAGGAGCACTTAACAAAGCCTGGATGGATAGCAGAACTGTGCGGATCTGCAGTGCTGGGACCACTTATCTTTCAAAATATCTCAACATATTCTTCCCAACTTGTCTACGTTAGGATAATAATTTTGGTCATGAAACATACTTTAGGTGCTGCTTTAGGTGCTTTGGGTATTCTTCTGGAAGGAATAGTTCAAGTTCAAAATCCTCCCTCAATGGGGAATCCTGGGGGCCACAATGACCACATGAAAATAACGGGCGTTGCTCTCATCTGGTTCTGCCAGCAAACGCTGGGTTTCCTTGATGATCCTGCGGGCAGTCAGGCCATCTTGTCAGATTCTGAGTTCAGCCTCTGCTCTTGTCTCTGCTCCACTCGCCTCACCCCAAGACAGAATTTTATGTGGAACTGTAGCCCAAACACAAGGCTTCTTGTCTATGTTAAGCAAGTGCTCTACCTACCAATTGCCAACTGAGCTATATCCCCAGTTCCTAAGAATAGTTTTACAAAGCCAGGCATGGCAGACATTTGTGTAATCACAGGCTGAGATAGGAGAGTCACGGATTCGAGGACAGGTGGATCTCTGTCAGTTTAAGGTTAGCCTGGTCTACATATCAAGTTCCAGGCCATCCAGGGCGCAACATACAAGGCCCTGTCTCAGTACAAACTCGTGCCTTAGCTGGCCTGCCATTTACTTCATAGCCTAGCTAGCTTTGCATGGCAGTCCTACATCAAGTATTTTGAGTACTGGGATTAGCGCTGTGCGGTTATGGGGCACCATGCTGCTTTGCTGTTTTTCCCTTTTTTGGTGGGCCGAGGAAGGAGAACAGGTTGTACTGCATAGCTTAGGCTATACAGAATTTGCAATCCTCTTGTCTACCCTGAGTGCCGAGATTTCAGACTTGCACCACCATGGCCCACTTTACACTCTCTTAAGTGGTTTATGAGGGGAAGTCTGATGTAATTCTTATCCGGCTCCTCCCAGCCTTGGCGTTTCCCACCCTATAGCTTCTTCAAGGAGAGTATTTATCCGATATTTTGCAGTTTGCGTATGATATACTGAGTTGCCAGTATGTCGGTGTCTACTCTGGATTCTCGGAGCTTTCTGGGTCTATGAGGGAATATCTGCCATTATTTCCAAAGCTGCCAGGTTTGGAAGGTAGTTTCCAACACTATTGCTCTTTCTCTCCCTGGTTTTCCCTTTATGCATGTTGCTCACAGTTCTTGGATATTTTGTTCCTTTTTTTCCCTTCTTTTCTTTGTCAGTTTCTGAGGACTATAGTAACACATCGTTCCTCAGCTACAGCCAGTCTCTTGAAAAGCCAGAGAGTCAGGGACAGTCTTCATCTGTTTCTATCGTTGTATTTGATTATTCCTCTGAGCTGAGTCTGAGAACATTGCTCATCTGCTCTTATGTCTCTCCGTTTTTCCCTGGAGCATCCTTGCACACTAATCATAGCTGGGTTTCTTTGTTTGGATGGTTGTGTTTGGTTGTTTTGTCTTGTTTGAGACAGGGTTTCTCTGTGTATCCCTGGCTGTCCTGGAACTCACTCTGTAGACCAGGCTGGCCTCGAACATCTGCCTCCCGAGTGCTGGGATTAAAGGCAGGTGCCGTTACCACCTGGATGTTTCAAGTTCTTAGTCTTTTCGTTTTGGGCTATGACAGACTTTTACTGTGTGACCCAGGTTAGTCTAGAACTTACTGTGTTGGTCAGGCTGTCTTCAAACTGACAGTCCTTCTGTCTTGCCCTGAATATTAAGATTATTGGTGTACATTGTTACATCCAGCTAAATTATCAGTCTTGCATTTTCAAAATCTCCACCATATCCGAGTCTGAGTCTGATGTTTGCCTTGTCTCTTCAGATTGTTTTTCCTTAGTGTGTCTAATTTATTAGTGAAAATTGAATATAATATACCAGGTAAGAGGAATATTCCTTTGGTGTAAATTCTTTTTTTTTTTTTTTTAAATCTGGCAGGAGTTGGGATATATTTAATGTTGGGTGTAGCTATAACTGTGTCCAAGGCTTTATTTTCCCTCCTCAGTTGTCCTTCCTCTCGATGGAGCCCGGCAGCTGTTACCCAGGCTTTTCCTGGCTCTCTGTTGATGACTTGGGTAATAAAATCTTGGGAAAGGAAAGCTTCCTTTATCTTCAGTGGGAATCTCAGGTTGTTTTGTGGAAGTTTCAGACAACCTTGAATCTGACCTTTGGGAGAGCTTCCTAGCCTTTCTTTGCCCTTTATGAGAAAGCTTGGGAGGGCCTGAGATTAATTGCTGTTCTCGGGTCAGATAAGGTTTCTTTACAGCAGCTTGTCCTTGAAGGGCAGTCTCTCTGACAGAGCCCAGGACAGGGCTCTGGGCTTATTTCACAATGGCTGCCTATCTCTGTTGTTGGAAGCCTGAGGGGAATTTTTTTCTATCTTTACAGAAAGCAACCATTGGAACTCTGGAAGGTAAACTCTAGGAAGTAAGGGGGACTCCTAAATTATACTACGTAACATTCTAGGTGTGCACAGTATTGAGAAGCCTGCCTGGAGCCATCTTATCTTTCTGCAAAAGTTCTGACCGTGCCCGAGGCTTCCTGCTTTGAGCTCTATGGGGAATGATTGTCACAAGCCTTGCTCTTCTCCAGCCTCTACCTTCTTCCCAATGATGCTGTGCTCTGCTAATGAGACCAACAGCAGCTCCTGACAGGCTAACGTGCAAAGCCACTTCCCTTCGGGCAGTTTATTCTAGACTTACACAAAAATTAAGTTGCTTTTGTTCTGTTTGGGGTTTGTTTGTTTGTTAGGGTGGTAGTGGTGTTGTTGAGGCAGGTCTCTCTTATAGCCCTGGCTGTCCTGGAACTTACTACAGAGACCAGGCTGTGCTTGAGTTCACAGATTTTTCTGTCTCTGCCTTCCAAGTGCTGGGATTAAAGGCATGTACTACCAACACCCAGCTATCAAAAAAATAACTTTTATTTGTCCAGTATCTAAAAGAGACACCTCCAAGAAGAAGAAAATAAAGTCTAGATTTATAGGGGATTTTTGTTGTTGTTGGTTTTTTTTTTTTTTTTTTTTAGACACAATTCTATTCTGTAACGCAGATTTGCACCAAACTCAAAAATCCTCCCGTCTCAGCCTCCAGAATTCTGGGATTAAGGTATGAGCAACTCTCCACTCTGACGCACCCTTTTAAAAGGAATTTTAAATGATTACTATTAATTATATGTACGTGTGTGAACATGTGAGTGTAGGTACCTACAGTAGTCAGAGACCTCAGATTCCCACGAAGCTGGAGTCACAGGTGGCTATGGGTGGTGGGAACCAAACTCGGGTCCTCTGCAAGAGCGAGAGCCATCTCTCCAGCCTGTAGCTGCAACTTCTATTTGACTTGGGCAACTATTGACTTTCAGGTCTTTGACTATGCTGATCACTTCCTAAGGAGCAGGTTGCCAGAGATCTAACTTTAAGTACAGCATAGGTGTCAGCTCACCTACTGGTACACCTCCTTATCCCTCCATTGTCTCCAGCACCCAGCTCTGGACCCCCCCCCAAGACTGGGACAAAATAATCTGCATCCTTCTCCCCTTCTTCTACCTCCTCCTCCTCCTCCTCTTCTCCTTCCTCCAAAACTAAGTAGGTAAATGAAGGGCCAGTGAGAAAGTCCAGTAGGTAAAGGCCTGTACTGCTGACCTAAGTTCAGTCTCCAAAACCCATATAGTAAAAGGAGAGAACAAACTCCAACCGAGTCATTTTCTCACCTACACACCAAGAAAATAAATGTGATTTTTAAATCTAAATATGTAAATATGTTTCATTCAGTTAGAGTATGGTCTGTAAACCTGTTTTATAAATGCTAAGGAGTGGTTGAGTCTGGCCCAGGACCTTGAGGTATTTTAGGTGTCCCCGCTAGAATACTATCCAAGCCATTTTGTATCTGGTGAGTATCAAATGCGAGCACACTGGTCACTTTCCTCTCATCTGCTTTCTAGTTCATTTTGGATTTTTAAAAATATCTCTGTTAACAAGAATCTTAGAGGAAAACTTCCAGGCTATGCAGTAGCTTATTCTTCATCCTAACTACACCTGTTAGTGCTTTTTGCTCTAACCAGTCTTTCCCTGTGATGGTGGCGAAATGGTGACTTCCCAAGTCTAGCAGCCTCCCCTCACTTACTGATTGGTACTCAGCATTTTCCTTTCAGCGGGAGCATCCATTGTCCCCCCTGACCTCCCACCATGATGCCTTGCCATGGACTCATAGATCCCTAGATGCTTTAATGATCTATAGTTTATTACATCTTTCACTGTTTTGATGCTCAGGTTAGAATACCCCATGTCTGCAAGCTGACTCTGTGACATTCCCCTCCGTGTCATTTACTTGTTTATTTTGGGGACACTGGCAGGATAATTATATGATGTTACAAGACATTAATTGCAACTGTAGCGCTTCAGTTGGTTAAGTCAAGATTGAGGCCCATCTAAGCTCTATTGCACAGATATATTGCTATTTTTGAGGTTTTTCTTACTGTTGCTCATTCAGTTGAATTGTTGGTTGGGATTTGGGTTTTGTTTGTTTGTTTGTTTGATTGGTGGTATTTTATTTTATTTATTTATTTATTTATTAGTTTTTCGAGACAGGGTTTCTCTTTGTAGCCCTGGCTGTCCTGGAACTCACTATGTAGACCAGGCTGGCCTCGAACTCAGAAATCCACCTGCCTCTGCCTCCCAAGTGCTGGGATTAAAGGTATGCGACACCACTGCCCAGTGTTTGGTTTGGTTTGGGGGTGGTTTGTTGTTGTTGTTGTTTGGTTTTTTTTTCTCCCAAGACAGAGTTTCTCAGTATAACCTTGGCTGTCCTGGAACTCACTTTGTAGACCAGGCTGGTCTTGAACTCAGATATGCCTGCTTCTCCCTCCCAAGTACTGGGATTAAAGGAGTACTGACCAGAGCAGAGCCACTCGCCTGCCTGCAGGGACTAAGAGCCCTATTTAAAGGCAGTAGATCATCTCATGTGTGCTCCTGTGTTGTGGTTTGGGGTGGGCGATGGTCTTCAGCACACACCTGCTAATTCAGCAGTACATCTGTGGGCTTTGCTTTTGCCTTCACTGTACTGATAATTTTTTTATTGCACTTATGTGAAAGTCAAAAGAAAAGCTATAGAAGTTGCTTCTTTCCTTCCACCAACTGGATCCCCGGAATTGAACTGTTGTCAGGCTTGGCAGCAAGCGCCTTTCTTTCCCTTCTAAGCCCTCCTTTTAGTCCCCATTGTAGTTTTTCCTCATCACATTTGCTACCTGTAAAACTGTCAGAAAAACCATCTGAGCAGGTGGATCTCTGAGTCTGAGCCAGCCTAGATCAGATGGAATCCTGGGACAGCCAGGGTCACACAGAGAAACCCTGGATAGCCAGGACACACAGAAAACCCGTCTCAAAAAAAACAAACAAAAGAAAACACTCAAAAAAACTATACATTTTCCCAGTAACATTTTTGGTCATTTTCACTTTGTTCACCAAATGTGGCTTCAGGCCAGTAGTAGGTTGGCTTCTACACCGTCATTTTATTATCTGATTCCACTTGTAGTAACAGTAGGAAGTGGCATGTGACTCAGCCATTACTCTGTACTCTCTGGAAATAACAAATGTGTTGTAATTATCTGTGACCAGATATAAATGGAAAGAGCTGGGTTTGTTTTTTTTGTTTTTTTTTTTTTTTTTCCTTTCCTCTCCCTCTCTTTTTTAAATGTCTGCCTGAATTGAGCATGTGTTCTTTGCTGCCTCTGTCCTTGGCAGGCTCCATCTGGCTCCTCCACATTCTTACTGTGAATTGGTAAAGACTTATCTCACTGAGGTTTATTAATAGACCAGCTGGGCGTGGTGGTGCATGCTTGTGATCCCAGCACTTAGAAGGTAGATGGAGGAGGACTGTAAGTTTGCAGACAGCCTATATTACAAGACCCTGTGTCAAAGAACAGTTAGAGAACCTCTAGTGGGAGCTGGGGATGTGGCTTAGTAGAAGAGGCCAGTCTGTGGGCTCCATCTGCTGTACCACATAGGGAAGTCAACAAAAGTATTCAAACAAAAAGTATTTCGCACCAGTTATGTTCTTTTTTTTTTTAAAAGAATTATTTATTGTATGTATATGAATACATTGTAGCTGTCTTCAGACACACCAGAAGAGGGCATCAGATCCTATTGCAGATGGTTGTGAGCCACCATGTGGTTATTGGGAATTGAACCCAGGACCTCTGGAAGAGCAGTCAGTGCTCTTAACCACTGAGCCATCTCTCCAACCCAGTTATGTTCTTTAAGTATGTATTACTTAACATTTTAAGGTCATATTGCCTACTGGCCACATGCACAGCCTTACATAGTATTGTTTAAAATATATTCCTAAAACCTAGCGTTGTAACACAGCTGTTTGCACTAGTGCTATGACCACTGTCTTAGTTGAGTTCGTGAATCTGAAATGTGTGCATGTTTTACCTAAATCTCTTTGATAGCCAGCACTGTGGCTCAGTGCCCCACTTTCCTGCATGGCCGAGTACCTCAGTTCCATCTACAGCACTGCGAGAATTTTTAATTTTAACAATAAATTCCCTATTATTGCCCCCCTTAAGGACCTAATTTATTCAGATTGACTCACATGGCTATAATGATATGAATTTCTTCCTGAGATGTTGGCTCCCAACCTGAGAGGAGAAAGGAGAGGGTTGGCGCAGCATGCAGCGCGTGCTTCCTGTCGGGGCATGCGCTCCGTTCTACTCCGTCTGAGTCTGGGGTATGCTTTCTCAGCTCCTCCCTCGGATGTCCTCTGTTCTTTCTCCTGCTCAAATATAATTCATGAAAAAGTTGGTGAGAGCATGAGGCGTAAGATGACATAGAAGCAGAATGTTTTCAAACCTGAAGTGACACTTGCCCAAACGGAGAGTAAGCTCCGTGGACTTAACCTAAAGGCAGCTTTGTGTTCATTCAAGGTCTGCCTCGGCAGGTTCCACAGTCACAGCTAAGGTGTGTTTCAGTCAGTTCTTTCAAACCAAGGACTCAGGAGTTAGCACTGGGCGGCCAGCTTTGGCATTCCACAGACCTGAGGGCCAAGACTAACAAGGTCAAGTGTTCCCATCCCGCCGCTGTGAATGGCCCATTTCACTGGTCCTGTCTGCAGGGGCAGAAACCGCACAGGAGTCTGGACAGTGGGAACCGTGTGAGGTGCGCTGGGCCGGCCAGGCAGAGCACTAAGTAGAGATGTGCTTAGCACACAGCACAGTGCTCTGAGTTCCACATCTGAGTGGGGCTGCGGACTTAGAAAGAAATGTGACCACTTTGCTTTCCAACAGAATTCTGATGGTTTCAGCCAAAATATTTTTAGATTTTTTTTTTCTAAGATGATGTGACTTGCCAAGAACTGAGTGCTTAGTTTTCAAGTAATTGAAGTGTATTTTGTTTGTTTTTTTAATCTCCAACAAGGGATTGTTTATGGTTCAAAATAGCTATAAAAGTAACTCCGAATGTTTCCGTATCTAAAATGAGCTAGTAATGTAGTTATATTCTTGGTGAGGCTGCAGACTTCTCTTGTGAAAGAGTCTAATATTGACTTTTGGGAATTTTCGATGGCATCACTGGGGTGGGAAGCCAATGAACATGACGGGTTAAAACCGCCTGAGTCCTTTCTGCCATAGCTCCCCTTCATCTGTCACATTGTCTGACTGGAATACAGTCTCAGGTTCACAGAGCTTAGGGGACAGTGTGTGTCCTTGGATCCTGGTGGCCTGTGACTTCTCCAGGTTCTGTATGTCTCTGTAATCAGTTCTTGGGGCCCACAGTATTTGTCTATGGAGGCCTTCAGCTTATAGCTCACGAGTCTCTTTATCTGGGCACTGGGAGAACAGGGAGGCTACCTGTTCTTTGCTTTTAGAAAGACTTCTGGCTGCCGGGCAATGGTGGCACACGCTTTTAATCCCAGTACTTGGGAGGCAGAGGCAGGCGAATTTCTGAGTTCGAGGCCAGCCTGGTCTACAGAGTGAGTTCCAGGACAGCCAGGGCTATACAAACCCTGTCTTGGGTAAAGAAAAAAAGAAAAAAGAAAAAGAAAGACCTCTGGCACCATGTAAAGTTGACTCGAAGAGGACATACTCCAGAGAAATGAGGACATGAAGCAGACAGGGATGGAGTGGAGGAGACTCTCCTTAGAGACCTAGCCAGCCGGATCTGTGTCGGACCATCTTCCCACTTGTGTTGAGTGGACTTGGGAAGCATGTGTCCATGACTTCAGTTTGCCCAGCGTGTCATCTTCTCAGGGTAGGACAAGCACAGATGTGGGTGAGTAGGGTTCGTGTTCTTCCTGAGAGGTGGCCCACTTGATGGTACCAGCGCACGGTAAATGACTCTTGGTCATGGGTATGACACATAGGTGAGAGGCTTCCCATCATGACTGGCTGGCTGGGGTTAGGAGGGATTCGAGGCACGGTGCCGATGAGCTCACTCTTACACATGGAACACCAAGTCTGGGAGCACACTGCATTTCTGAGATGGAAGATGAGGGAGGAGCAGATGTCTGCAAATGCTCTTGAAAGTGTGGTTGAGTCATCTGTGCACTGGTGACAGCTGAAGCCATGGCTCTGCGCTCGTTTCCCCTTTTCCCTTACTCTACCAGGGTCTTCCCGTCTCACCCTTCTCATCCGCAGTTGTTCAGCTTGCCATAAAAATTCCTTTGGGTCTAGCTACTGACCTATAAAGCAATCCGCCAGTACATTCTGTTGTGGTTTCATATGGCAGTGGCAGCCATTCCAAATGAGTTCCTAGTTTCCTACTTGTATTCATAAGATCTGTGTGGTTTCTGAGGCGGGTAGGTTGGCAGAGAAATTCTTGTCCACCTTTATCAGAGGAAAGTGGTGAAGCTTAAGCACAGACCCCCAACTGTACGAGAGCTGGCCTTGCAAACCTGGAGGTTACTCTGCTGCTTGCTCCTTCGCCCTGGAGTAGTCTCTGTTTCAGACTCTATATCATCCCAAGAGATCCAAGGCAGAACACTGTCTCTGCTGCGGTCTCCCCTGGTGCTGGTGTTTTCCGAAACAAATACAAGAACTAAAAGAGAGAAAGAAGATGATTTTTCTCTGTGGTTATCAGATAATCAGATTACTCTGGGGATTAGATAAAAATAAATCTTCTGTTCCTATAATTAGTTATAGTTGTGACGACTGAGTTAATCTTTTATAAGATAATTTCAAAGTTAAATTACAGGGCTGGAGAAATGGCTCAGTGGGTCAGAGTGAATACCAGCACTGTCCTTGCAGAGAATGTGAGTTTTTCCTAGTACCAACCATCAGGTGGCTCAGACCACCGTAACTCCAGACCTGACACCCTCTTCTGACCTTCACGGGCACACAAATGTGGCACACATTCACACAAACACATAAACAACCGCAATCTGTCTTGAAAAGTTAAATTGGATAATACAGGATTTGGCTGAGGGCATGTGTAAAACAGAAAGGCCAGGGTGAATCCATGAACAGAGTAGGTGTTCTTACATGAGGAAGCTAGGTCGCAGACATTCCTTGCGCCTTCCCTGGGGCTCCATCCGCTCTCCACTCATCTTGGGGTTTAATATTGGAAGCCCCTGAGGACAGCCTTGTACCGTTCGATTCCACTATTTTGTTTCTATTAATGCCTTTGTAAAACCTCACAATGGCTTCCCTTACGGTTTTATTCACAGGCCATGTTCTCATAGAGATTTCCAGCACCCATAAGAAACTCAATGAGACTCTTGATGAGAATGTAAGTGGACATTTGTTATATTTTTAAAATGTATTTTTAAAAATATTGCCTACAACTCAAATAAGATATGATTTCTAAAAATTTTCATTTTTGTCATCAGTTCAAAATATTCCATAAGGAGATTATCCATGAGCTGGAGAAGAAGACAGAACTCGATGTAAAGTACATGAAGTGAGTAGGCTTTCCATCCACCCTGGCCAGCCTGACCTGTGCGCACTCGTGCGTGTGTACATGCATGCATGCATGTGTGTGTGCATGTGTCTGTGTGTGCGTGTGCATGTGTGTGTGTGTGCGTGCGTGTGTGTGTGTGTGTGTGTGTGTGTGTGTGTGTGCATGTGTGATCCTGGGCATGGGCCCCTAGGCCTGACCTAGCTAGGCAAACGCTCTATCACTGAGCTACATCTCCAGCCCTTTAGTATTGTTGTGTATTCACCAAAGCACTACCCAGTCTAAAAACCTTTGAGAAAAGAGGGAATTCAAAAGAAAAGACATTGTCCTAAGAATTCAAGCTGAATGGAGGGGGTCCTCTGGGGCATAGATATGGAAACAGTATGGTGGCACTCTCAAGCCCCAGAGGGAGCCAAATGAGTGTGAGTCGTCAAGGTCAGTCAGCTACACACAGTGGAAGTGTGAGCAAAGGTGACCCCAAGATGGCTTGTACAGCACTCAGTGAGACTTCGTTTAACTTACAGGCTACTCTTAAAAGATATCAAGCAGAACACAGGAATAAATTAGATTCTTTGGAGAAATCTCAGGCGGAGTTGAAGAAGATCAGAAGAAAAAGTCAAGGTGGACGAAATGCACTCAAATATGAACACAAAGAAATTGAGGTGAGCACTTCAGCAATGTCTTCCTTGTCAGTCATGATGTGAGGCTTAAGGGAAGGCTCACCTCAGCCAGCTATACCCTGTCGCCTGTCCTGTGCTACCACTGAAGTGAAACAAAAGTACCCCAGGCTGACTGTAGTAGCCCAGTAATCCCAGCTCTCCCAAGGCTGAGTTGAAAGGGCCTTAATTTCTAGGCTAGCCTGTGCTACATAATGAGACCTTGTCTCTTTTCTTTTTTTTTTTTTTTTTGAGACAGGGTTTGTATAGCCCTGGCTGTCCTGGAACTCACTCTGTAGACCAGGTTGGCCTCGAACTCAGAAATCTGCCTGCCTCTGCCTCCCAAGTGCTGGGATTAAGGGAATGCACTTAATCCATGCCCAGCGAGACCCTGTCTCAAAGAAAAGAAAAAAAAGCATATATAATCTAATTCGTAATGCAGCATTTTTCAGAGTTAAGGTAATGGCTCATGGTACTTCCTGGCATCTCCCCTTAACTCAGGGAGAAGGGGACCTTTGTGACTAGCATGACTGAAACTCCTGTTTGCTTGCTTGCTTTGCTTGTTTGTTTGAGACAGGATCTCTGTGTAAACTAGATTAGTCCAGGATTCACAGAGACCTGTCTGCTTCTGCCTCTCAAGTGCTACTATTAAAGTGTGCACTCACTTTAATGTGCACGGGGCCTCACTGTCCTCATTTACCATGGGAAGATGAGGCTTAGGCTGAGTCTATGACTGACACCTGGAACTGTGATTAAGCTTGAAACTTTCGAAGAGGACTCTAGTCATCCCTAAAGAGTTGTATTCTGACAGCTGCTCTGTGGTACCTTCCTCTGCATGAGTCGTGTCTTAATGATGCTGGCGTCCTCTCAGGCCAGCTCACACGTATTCTGTGCAGTGTTTATCTACATTTAGTGTTCACTTCATAATAAACTAAACTGGGTGTACAGGTGGCAGTGAGAAGTGTCATGCCATGCAGCAGTCAGATGGCTCCTGTCATCTTTCTACTGTTTATTTCCATAGTATGTGGAGACTGTTACATCTCGCCAGAGTGAAATCCAGAAGTTCATTGCAGATGGCTGCAAAGAAGCACTGCTGGAGGAGAAAAGGCGCTTCTGCTTCCTGGTGGACAAGCACTGTAGCTTTGCCAATCACATACACTACTATCACCTGCAGGTGAGTGTGCGGCTCATGGCACGAAATGTGGCAGGGGCTTTGTCTTGTACTCAGAAGTCCTTGGTTGCCTTTCCTTACAGATTAGCACAGTAGCGAGCAATGGGCCCTGACTGAAGTACAGATGGAATGAATGACCAGATATCCACTTCGCATTCATTTAACTAATTTATGCATTAATTTAAAGTTCCTTTTTAAATAAACACACAGTATTGGTGGGCTGATCAGATTGTAAAGTCAGCTCTGCCGCGTTGGCACTGGGCTTTGATCTCTAGCACACAGACCTCTATAAATGGGTATAATGATTCAACACCCAGGTATCCCCAGAGATTTGAGACCAGGAAGGTCAGAATTAAAAGACATTCCCTAAGCTATATAGTGAGTTTGAGGCCAGCCTGGACTATGTCTCAAAAACAAAAAGACACAATCTAAAACAGTCAACTTTTGTAGATCCCTGTGTGTCCTGGGTGGTTCTATATGAACATGGCTCTATGTAGGGTCACTGGCCGCTCTACCCAAGGCCACCCCTTCCAGTCACACCCATCAAGACGTTGGGCTGTGTTATTTTTCACTCTTGTTTACAGTGCTCACTCATGATCACTGCAACCAACCGCTGGCTTAGTTCCCGCCTTCTCACAGCTGGACTGTTAGAGCCCAGCAACACTTACACAGCATGCTCAATTTCCCTTCCTCTTTTTTTTTTCCTTTCAGTTCTCTTGGTCTTTGTCAGCATCCCAAGCTAGCATGATTGAGGTCAAATATTCACTGTTGCTCATAAGCAAGTGATTTAAGACGGTGTTCCGAAAATAGAAGGTCTGCAAGAGCTGAGACCATAAGCCAGCTCTTTCTCGAGGAGAAAACCCTGCCCTTTTATGTGCATGTGTCACACATTCTGTAAGTTTCATAACTTGAATATGCAGCTTCCTAACTCAGATACTTAAAGGTCTAAATGGTTATAACAAAAAAGAACTGCTGTCTTCAGTGCTTGCTCTGTCCGCCCTGCTGCAGATGCATCTGTGATGCCCACAGTGCATTTACAATCAGAGCACTGCTGAGCACCTTTAGAAGCATGTGTGCTTCTGTGCTGAGGGCCTCCTGCAGCTGCAGAGGGAGGCGCCAATGCCTCACTGTGTCAGGAGGTAGCCTGGGCTATCTTCAGGAAGCTCTCATTACTGGCAGTGTCTGTCTTAGATTTGCTTGGGTCCCATGTATACACTGTGGAGCAGCACAGACCAATCCTGCTTCTTGTATCAGAAGCATCTTCAGCTCTCTGAGAGCTGCTTTGTGATCTCCCTTGTTGCTGCCAGAGCATCCAGTCCTTCCTCTAGCCAGTAGTCCTCAGTCCCCCGCTCCCCAGCTGTCAGGGTCAGAAGTGTGTAAGCTTGAAAAAAATAAATAGTGCTGTTGCCATGCAACGTAGCTTCAGAGAGGGATCC
This sequence comes from Mastomys natalensis, assembly GCA_021653895.1. Classification (NCBI taxonomy): domain Eukaryota; kingdom Metazoa; phylum Chordata; class Mammalia; order Rodentia; family Muridae; genus Mastomys; species Mastomys natalensis. The sequence continues at coordinate 665,125 of JAJTUV010001631.1, read as the reverse complement.
CTGCTTCCTTTTTCAAACCAGAGCGCTGCCCTGGAAAGAGCTCGTGGAAAGGCTTTGGAGCCTCTGAGAGTCTCACTGTAGGAGCAGAGCCAGGCTATGGGAGCAGAACAGCTCCTCAGCTTCAGCCTCCAGAATTGTGTGTCTCAGCTCTTTTGTCTCTTTGTGCTGCCACCTGTCTACTGTGCGAGCCTGTTAAACTGTGATGGGAGCACTCCTAGCACAGATTCCTACCTGCTCATCCACCCACCTCTCCACCTGCAGGCTCTTTCCCACAGATGCACTTCCTGGAACAAAGTCTGATTCATTTGCCTAACACTTTCATTCTTGGGCCTCTTACCACAATAGACAAGTTGATTTTAGAAGGACTGGTGGGGAGATGGTGATTGTCATTTCCAGGGACATCTAGAAAATGAAAGACTCATTGGCTGCTCAGCTCTTCCCTTTTAGCTTTAGGATGTCTTTATTTTTTTGTTTTTGAGATGTACTGAACAAACACACACACACACACAACACCATGCACTCACTTATGGTCCTGTGTCCCTGGAAGTTCTGTATTCATGCTGAGGCGGCAGGTAAGTTCCATTAGGTCCTGAGCCTGCCTCTTGAGCAACCGAGACACAGAGATATTCATAGTTGCTTAAGCTGCTTGCTGAATTAGACTCCGAGCCCCCATGCCTGGTGGCAAGTCAGTAATAATAGCAGTAGAGACGCTGATTGAGGTGGTCTTTATCAGCTCTTCTTCTTCTTCTTTTTTTTTTTTTTTTTTTTTTTTTTTTTTTGGTTTTTTTGTCAGACAGGGTTTCTCTATATAGCCCTGGCTGTCCTGGAACTCACTCTGTAGACCAGGCTGGCCTGAACTCAGAAATCGCACCTGTCTCTGCCTCCCAAGTGCTGGGATTAAAGGTGGCGCCACCACCGCCCGGCTTTTATCAGCTCTTCTAACAGTGCACCTTTGTCTTTAATTTTGTTTCTTCTGTATTTTATAGTCTGCAGAATTACTTAGTTCCAAGCTGCTCCGGTGGCAGGAAACCTGTTGTGATGCCACAAAAGTCCCAGAGAAAATCATGAACATGATAGACGAGATAAAGACGCCCATCTCCACCCCAGTATCCGGGACTCCACAGCCATCACCCATGATCGAGAGAAGCAAGATGGTAGGATCAGTTCCCTTTTTGCACGCTTACTAGTATACGTCGAGTTCAAACTGACTCAGAGGACAAGGACTGACTTCCATAGACACACCATGAGCCCTCCTTTCCCATTCCCAGACCCTGATTCCTAACCTTTCCCCTTCTTCCTTTAGAACTAGAATAGGACTGTGCAAATGTTTGATGCTCTGCTTGACCGTGTCACTTTTGCTTTAGAAATATCACTGTTACTATATTCCAACATTGTAAGTGTATTTCCACTGACGGCACTGTAGAAATCTGAGAGAATAGACTAGGTTCTGGTGCCATTCAGTACCTGGAAGACAGCAGCAGGAGGATCATAAACTTGAGGCTGGCCTAGACTACCTATTAGACCTTTCTCTAAAAGAAGAAGAAAAGAAATGATGTGTTTGAGAATTGCTTCATGATGCAGGCCTGACTTGCAATCTGGGTGAGGGACATATCATGAAACAAGGTCAGCCATAATTGATTGTCATCAAAGCTGTGTGCTAAAAAAGTTAATATGATATGCTCAAAATTCCTTCAAAAAATTGTTTCAAGGTAGACTCCTATAGCCAAGTGACACTTAAGAGGGAGTCTACCTAGATGTGATTACTGATACCCGTAGTTCCAGCACTCAGGAGGCAGAGGCAAGCAGCTCTCTCTGAGTTTGAGTACAGCCTGGTCTACACAGAAAGTTCCAGGCTAGCCAGGACTACATAGTAAGACTCTTTCTCTAAATGAATACTTTTGAAATATTCACAACTAGAAATGGGGTTTCTGCCATATGGTAAAAAGCATCCTGGAAATCTGTATTATTCTCTCGCCATACCAGCCTAATGTTAGACTAATAGAGATTTGTTTCTACAGATTGGGAAAGATTATGACACCCTTTCTAAACACTCACCAAAGATGCCCCCCGCCCCTGCAGTCAAAGCCTATACCAGTCCTTTGATTGATATGTTCAATAACCCAGCCACAGATGTACAGAGCTCAGAAAAAACAAACAACTCCACAGGTAAGAGAGTTAGTTTGATTTCTTTTATGGAAGCTTAAAAAAAGTTGATCTTTCTATTTAATTTTTTAAAGATTCATTTTATGTGCGTGTGTGTGATATGAGTTAAGCTACATGTGTGCTAGTGCTCTTGGGGGCCAGGAGAGGTGTTAGGTCCCTGGGATGGAGCTGTAGGCGATTGTGAGCACTCAGTAAGGATGCTGAGAACCAAATCCAGGTCCTTTACCAAAACAGGACGTCCTCTTAACCACTGAGCCATCTCTCCAGCTCCCTTTTTACATTTTAAAAAATAATTTGTTAAATAATTTTTGATAATGTATTATGAGTCTAGTAGATAATACAGCCCTGGCTTTGAATGACTTATACCTCAAAGGAATAATACTGGAGCTGAGAGGGCAGCTCCATAGTAGAGCGTTTCTAGCATGTGCGAAGCCCTAGGCTCCACTTCCAGTATTTGGGGGCTGTGGGAGTGGGGAGAGTAAGGGACATGGACCAAATAAGGTCAAGTCTAAACCATAGACGTTGGATAGGTGACATGTTTCTGTAGCACTAGTCTATCTACAGAGTAAATATTTTGTTGAGAAGAGGTTTTTAAGATTTTTTTTTTTATTTATCATGTGTGCTTCTGTGGGTATAAGCACTTATGGAGGCCAGAGGAGGGATGGGAGGCTGTGTAACTGGAGTTGGAGGCAGTTGTAAACCACTCGCCATGTGCGCTGGGAACCTAATTCAGATCCTCTGCAAGTGTAATACCTGTTCTTAACCACTGAGCCATCACTCCAGCCTAAGAGGTGTTGTAATTAAAAATAAACAGGACAGAAGATAATAAATTTGTTTCACGCAGTGTTCCATATCTGAGAGCTCCTTCAGTACAAATCTGATGGTAGTCAAGTTGTGCCCTGGAGAGAACCCACAGATTATAGTATTCAGCTGTAGGGGAAGATGAGAGATTGCAGCAAGAGATTTCTATAAAGACAGTCAGAATTGCTCAGCAAGGAAAATAATAGCTTGTAGTTATTTGCTTTGGAAGAAAGGTAAAGTATATAATAACTCCAGTTCCTTCTAATAAAAGCCAAGTGAAAATTTCTGATAGACTCAGTGTTTGAGGTAATTAGAGACATGCTATGAATAGCAAAGTTTGTATTGTATTGTTTATGGAGATCAATAATAAAGCAGGTATTTTAAAGCCCCATGCCAGTTTCCCATTTCCTGAAGTAGCACCTATCAGCTGGTGTTGAAGGTGAGAGACCACAGTGGCACAGTGCTCAAGTGCAGGGCCTGTGGACTCAGCTGCCCCAGTGACTATAGCTGCCATTTGCCGGTTGTGGCCTGGACCAGTCTGGGAACTCTGTGGGCTCAGTTTCTGTGTCCATCAGTATCAGCAGTCGTGGAGCCGTCCTCTGGAAGGTGGCTGGTGGCTGTAGAGCACTGAGGTTCTTGACAGGCAGGTTCCTAATAAGTTCTAATACATGCTCAGTGATTGGCCGGCACACCAACATTTGCAGCTCCCTCCTCTGTCTTGTAACAAAGGGAAAGGCAGTGCATCTGGGCTGTTGCTCCAGCTGCCTCTGTGTTGCTGAAAGAGCAGTAAAGTGTGGGCACTTCACCTGCGAAAAAGAGCTGGCCTGGGTGCCATGGTGCAGGTGAAGCTGGCATGCCATGCTAGCCTTCTCTTATTACACGTACTCTTGGCTGCTGGGCTCCTCTGCCCACTATGAAAGCCACCAGGCTGAGGCATACCAGTTTCCTCCTCATGGGCAACCTGAAAGGTCTGGAAATAGGCCAAAATGTAAGTTTCCATAAAAGGATCATGTAGGTAAGACACAGAAACAAGTGGTTTCCTGGGGTCATTCATTCAAACTTGCCCACCAAGCGTTCTCTGAATCACCATCATGGCCTTGCCCACTTCAGCAAACACTGGGGAAGATCCCAGTTTGCAGCGATCGGTTTCTGTTGCAACTGGGCTGAACATGATGAAGAAGCAGAAAGTGAAGACCATCTTCCCTCACACCGCTGGCAACAATAAGACCTTACTGAGCTTTGCCCAGGGGGACGTCATCACACTGCTCATCCCCGAGGAGAAGGATGGCTGGCTCTACGGGGAGCATGACACCACCAAAGCGTGAGTTGGCACCAACCCATCTGCATCAGGTTCAAATGGCCCTCGCCTGAGAGAGCTGCCGTCTTTCCCGTAAACTTCAAGTTGTCTGTGGGTGTGGGAACTTTTGTACCTCTTTATAGCTGGGGCAGCTGCTGTTATTACATCCCAGGCTGTTTTGTGTGTGTGTATATAGGTGAGCTTGGCACAAGAATTATCAGATCATATTATGTCCCTGCTCACAAAAGGCATAAATACTGTTTATATTTACTTGTGTATGTGCTTGTATGTGTGTGTACAGCGTGGATGTATGTGAGCAACCTCCAGGGACCTGTTCTCTCTTTCCAGCATGTTGATGCCCAAGATCATCAAGCTATTGTTGGGGTGTGTGTGTGTGTGTGTGTGTGTGTCTGTGTGTGTATGTGTATGTGTGTGTGTGTAGGAGACACCTGAAAAAGCCTCCATTTCATTCAGCCTGTTTGTGAGAGGCTAGCCTACCCCAGCTGTCATCAGGATATCCCCAAGTGTGAGTACTACTTGTGTGCCTGCCTCAGGTATCACAGAGGGGTCTTTCTTCTTTACCTTACCTTTAGGAGGGGCTGGTTCCCATCGTCATATACAAAGTTGCTGGAAGAAAATGTGAAGGAAGCAATTCCTACACCAAGGTAGGGCATATGGCCCAGCTCTCCCCCAACTGAACGGTACCTTGACTCTAGTGTCCCAGACACATTACACTTAGAGCCTTGTGTGCACCTGCCCTGGGATTAACCTCCAACACTTGGGTGATAGGAGCCAATGGCTGCTCCTCTGTGGTTTCTGTCGTCCATGAGCTTTTCTGACTATCTCCTATGACTAGGCCCACCCAGCCCACCAATTCCTCACCCTTCCCTGTCCCCACTGGGTGCACACTAAGTCCACAGTGCATGGTCTGTTTCTTACCAGCAGCGGTAGCCCTGTGCAGCACTCTGAGGTGATGTTCCCTCACCTTGAGTTCGGGCCTGGTGCTGTGTTTCTTTCCTCCCTGTGTCCCACCCAGTGTCCTCTGTGGGTCTGTCTGCTTTACCACACAGACACTGGTGCTTCCCAGGACCCAGCCTCAGTCTTTCACTATGTGTTTCCTGAGCTATTTCATCTTTTTTTTTTTTTTTTTTACATTTTATTTATTTGTTTTGGGGGAGGAAGCAGGTGCCACAACACATGTGTGGAAGTCAGAAGACAACCTGCTGGAATCGGTTCTTCCCTTCCATCATGTGGGTCCCAGGCTGAAAGGCAGGTTATCAGGCTTGGCCCAGGAGCGGTTCCCTGCCCAGCAGCTCACCAGCTGCTCTCATTTCCTCACACGTGTAACTCCTCTACGTGTAACCGCCAGCGGGCCTCCTTTGTCACAGCCACGCTGATAATCTGCAGTTCTTCATTGTAGACTGTGACCATGAAAATAGCCATGTTGGAGCTGGAAAGGTGGCTCAGAACACTTTCTGCTATTGTAGAGGACCCAGGTTCAGTTTTCAGTCAGGTAGCTCACAACTGGTAAAACATACTTAAAAAAAAAAAAAAAAATATAAAAAAAAATAGGAGATGACGCGTGGCGCACGCTTTAACCAGCATTGGAGCAGAGGCAGGCGATTCTGAGTTCGAGCCAGCCTGTACAAGTGAGTTCAGACAGCCCGGTACACAGAGAAACCCTGTCTCAAAAAAAAAAAAGGAGATGATGACACATGCCTTTGATCCCAGCACTTGGGAGTTAGAGTGGATCTCTGTGAGTTTGAGGCCAGCTTGGTCTACAGAGTGAGTTCCAGGACAGCCAGGACACAGAGAAACCCTGTCTCAAAAAACCAAAGGGGGTGGGGGGCGGTTCCAGTTTAAAACTGAGAAAAATAATTGAGACACAGGAAGGTTTTAAGAACTTGCTTACCAGGTTAATAATAGCACATGCCTTTAACCACAGCACTCAAGAAGCAGAGGTGGGCAGATCTTCTTAAGTTCGAGCCAGCCTGCTTTATATAGTGAGCTCTAGGACAGTCAGAGCTACATAGTGAGACCCTGTCTCAAATAATGTCTTAGTCAGGGTTTCTATTCCTGCACAAACATCATGAACAAGAAGCAAGTTGGGGAGGAAAGGTTTATTCAGCTTACACTTCCACTTTGCTGTTCATCACCAAAGGAAGTCAGGACTGGAACTCAAGCAGGTCAGGAAGCAGGGCTGATGCAGAGGCCATGGAGGGATGTTAGTTACTGACTTGCTTCCCCTGCTTACTCAGCTTGCTTTCTTATAGAACCCAAGACTACCAGCCCAGGGATGGCACCACCCATATGGGCCTCCCCCCTTGATCACTCATTGAGAAAATGCCTTACAGCTGGATCTCATGGAGGCATTTCCTCAAGGGAGGCTCCTTCCTCTGTGATAACTCCAGCTTGTGTCATTGACACACAACCAGCCAGTACAAATATTAATAATAATAAAAATAAACAAAAACCTTGCTCAAGGACATACAGCTAAGAGTACAGAACCAAGACTGGAACTTAGTTATAACCTGTTCAGGCTGAATATATATCCAGTGTGGAGACTTATAGTCTTAGGTATTTCTAGCTGCTGCACAATGAACCCTCAGGAATGACATGTCCATGCTGAACTGGTCATCTTTACTGTAAGCTCCTTTGCGCGGGCTATTCTCTGACCTCTGACCCCTCCATGCCACACTCAGCATCCTTCAGCCCCTCTCCTCAGAAAGCCCCAGATGCTCCTCTCTAGCAGAGTCTAAAATGCTGTCATACCAGGAAGGAAAGTGGTTCATTTGGGGAGAGGTAAAGAGTTGTTTTTTGAGAGAGGGTCTCAGTATATAGCTAAAGATAAATGCAAATGTATGTAAACATACACACGTAAGCATGTAAACTACTATGTATGTATGTAGTGCAGTGCTATCATCCTCTCTCACCGTTTTTCATGTGTACTGTTTTGATTTCATGTATGTCCGTGAACCACATGCATGCACCATGTCCTCAGAGGGTACAAGAGGGCACTGGGTCCTGGATATGGAGCTGCAGATAGTTGGGGGATGCTGGGGGTCACGCTGGAGTCCTCTGGAAGAGCTCTTAGCTGCTGAGCCGTCTCTCCAGCTCCACCTCAGTTTTTTCTATCACCCTAGTCCTTGGCCATGGGATGTTTGGGGTATCGGGTCCAGGTGGCATGACCTTGTCTGACTTGGCTCCCTCACGTTTGGCGTTGAGCCCTGCACCAGTGAGAAGCATCAGCACTGTCGATCTGACTGAGAAGAGCAGCGTTGTCATCCCACCTCCCGACTACCTAGAGTGCCTGTCCACGGGAGCCACCTCAGACAAGAGGCCAGACGCTCCCAAGATGCCGTCTACGTCTACCTTCAAAGCCCCAGTGTCCAGACCAGATGCCACATCCACATCTCCTGTGAGTGCTGACTGAGGGGCAGGCTCTGTTCATGGCTGACGGGATGGGGGCCTTGGGTTTTCTTCTTCACAGACACATATTCTCTCCAACTCTAAGCCCTCTTTGCTTTTACTTTATCTTATGTACGAGAGTCAGCACCATTAGTCTGCTGGAGCTTTCCTGTCTCCTTGCTTTTGTCTTGTTTTTTTATTCTTTTAATCCTTTTTCTCTGCATTTTATTCCTTTTCTGTTATCTTCTGAAAAGAGGAGGAGCTGAGCTTTAAAATGGAGACTTTGTGCCAGCCAGTGTGCAGAACTACCCCCAAGAAGGGAAGCAGGGTCTCGGGCTCCTGGTGCATCTAGCCCTTGTCAATTTGAAGGTGGAGCATCTGCAGAGCACAGGGCACCTGTGAGCTCCAGACAAGTCAGCAAGGCCTAGGCTTCTTTGGAATTTAGTGATTAGACGCAGGTAATAAACCAAAACAGGATAAAAGCCATGCTAGAAATGAAGGGGCAGAATAATGAATAGGGTGGCATCCCGGGTGTATGTGACAGGTTAGATTTGTTTAAAGTCCAGCATTCCAAGATGGAGCCCCAAGAAAGGGAGAAAAAAGCCATTCTGAATGGGAGGCCTCCAGGGATTCCACTGAGAGTAGCACACTGGGATGGCCCACAAGCTGACTGGAGAGCTTGTTGAGGAGCAAGGGCAGCCTACTAGATGACTCCTGCATCTAAGAGTCAACCCTTCTGTTGCAAAGACAATGAGCAGCCTATGTGGCTATGGTCTCTCTGAAGTGACACTGAAGCTGTGACAGGAGAGAGCCATTGTGCAGAAGGCCACGGGGGATGCGTATGAGGCGGAGAGAAGAAAGTTTAAACATTGTGTGCAGTGTGCACGCACAGGGCCTGCACTAGATGACTGGCTCTGAGTCAGGGGGACTTTGGGGTAGTTCTCTTCAGGGAGGACAGAAGAAAACAAGGTAGAGAAAAGGAAGATGGCTGAGGAGTTGGTGCATCCAGGCAAAGGAGCCGGTTGTGCATCCTCGGTGCCCAGTCTGAAAAGATGGAGACAGGAGAATTGCCATGAGTTCAAGAGCAACTTGGGATATGTGGTGAGTCCCAGGGCAGCACAGGCTGCAGAGTGAGAGCCTGTCTCAAACAATTGCATGTCACAGCTTCTAGTGTAGCATATAGGGCCATTGTTCATGTGTGAGCTGAGTCTGTAGTGTTTTCTCTGCTTTTGTTAGACTTTCTGTTCTCTCCTACAGAAACTCAAGTGTAATGCAAGTAGAATACTGACCTTAACTCTCTCAGCTGTAACGGATCAGTCCCTTACCAACCTGGGTCTTCCCCGATTTTTCCATTCCCAGTTGTTCATAGCTTTGCCAGACACTATAAAGACCGAAAAGACTCATTTAAAAATTATGGCAGGACCAATATATCTGTAAAACCTGACAATATTTTGTAAACATCATCAACTAATCATTATTCTAATTCCTGATAATGTCATTAAAATATTTATAAATCAAGATGCAGTGGCATAGACCTGCAATCCTACATCAGGCAGTAGAGTCTGGAAGATCTGACGTGCAGCGTCATCCTTAGGTGTATAGTGTTTGAAACCAGACTGGACTCGAGACATGAGAAAGGAGAGAGGGAGGGAGGGAGGGAGAGAAAGAGGGAAGGAGAAGAGAGAGAAAGAGAGAGAGATATTAGCCAAGGGGCTTCATGAGCCTTTCTCATCGACAGGTCTCCTTCATTCTCTTTCCTTGCAATTGGTGGGGGTGGTGTTATTGTTTAGAAAACCAGGTTGTTTGTCCTGGAAGGCGTCGCCAGTCTGTGATGTGCTGATAACATCCATGTAGTGTCCCTTTACTGTGTCCCCTTGCTGACCACTGTCAGTTTCTCTCTGCTGCTCTATGATCACTTGTCATTGGATTCAACAGGATTTCTCTTTTTGTGACAGCAACAGTTAATTTACAGTCACCTGGTTGTCTGATGTGTTTTAAGGTTAAAGAATCCTGTCCAAGACAGGTCTGATGGCATACTCCTAGTTACTTGGGAGGCTACAGCAAAAGGATTGATTGCAAGTTCAAGCACAGCCTAGGCATCTTAGTGAGATTCTTTTTCTCAAATCAAAAGAAAAGGTTAGCGTAGCTCAGCGGCAGAGTACGTACACATAACACTCATGGAACCCTGAGCTCCACCCACATAGCCACCAAGAAAACCCAGAACTTATCCGTGGAGCAGTTACAGGTCGATTTGCTTGCTTGTTTGGTGTTTTGCTGACGGTTGACCCCAAAGCTTTCTGTTTGCTGGACATGGACTCTACCATTGAACTACCTTGAGGCTTTGGAAATTTAATTTTTCTCTGTATGAGTACACCTGCTCCAGGCCTGTGTGAGCTGGTGCTCACGGCGGCTGCGGAAGGCATGGCGCTCCAGTCACAGCTGCGAGCCGCCTGATGATGCTGAGAACCGAGAAACTCAGGTCCTCTAGAAGAGCAGCAAGTACTCCTAACCTCTGAGCCATCTCTCTCAATCCCCCAGAACATGTTTTTATCTTCAGTAATCTTGCCACATGGACCAAGGGAGTTGACAGAATAATCCTCACTTCGTAGGATGGACAAATTGACAAGTTAGTTTTGGGTGTTTTGTTGTTGTTGTTTTAAGATTTATTTATTTTATTTATATGAGTACACTGTAGCTGTCTTCAGACACACCAGAAGAGGCATCAGATCCCTTTACAGATGGTTGTGAGCCACCATGTGGTTGCTGGGAATTGAACTCATGTCCTCTGGAAGAGCAGTTAGTGCTCTTAACCGCTGAACCATCTCACCAGCCCTGACAAGTCTAGTTTTAAAAAATAAATATTGATTCAAACAACAGTAACAAAAGGATTCTCAAAAAAAAAAAAAAAAAAAAAATTGCTGGGTGTGGTGGGCATGCCTTTGATCCCAGCACTGGGGAGGCAGACACAGGGCCTCTGCTCCTGGGACTCTGATTTGAGCTGGTAGTCTAATGACGGAGCGGTGCAAAGAGATGGGTTTCTGAGTTCGAGCCACCTGGTCTACAGAGATGATTCAAGGACAGCCAGGGATCACGAGACAAGTGTCTGAAAACAATAAACAAAATAAATAAATTGAAAGAAAGATGCAATAATCTAGGAGACTAGGGCAAGCTGAATTAAGAAGATTCACCAGAATGTATAAAACCCAGTTTAAACCCTAGCACAATTCAAAAGAAAAAATAAATAAAAGAATATGTTGGGTCCATTTTCTAAAACAGGAAAATGTTAAAGAAAATTTTAGAATCTTATATTCCAGACAATAAAAACCATATGTTTCCTTGATAATTTAAATAAATATAAAAAGGATGGTTGGTTGGGTGGTGTCTATTTTTAACTACAGTCACTGAAATTTACCCCACAAGACTTGGAGCATATTATCTCTTTCCACTTTATACTGAGTTCCACCTCTGGACCTGTGTGGGTTGGGTGGAGACTAGGTCACGGTGGAGTTGAGGCAGCCCGGAACAGACACCAAGACAGCCACTTCTAGTTCCTCAGTGATGAAAATCGCCCCTGTAACAGACCACGTTATAGCCGGGGAGAAGGCGGACTGCGGCAGGGCCTGACGATGAAAGGCACATCCACTTCCTTCTCTGCATTTACGGACCATGTCCTGTATACGGGCATAGCGTTCCTGACCGAAGAAATGGAACACGAGCTTGAATGATCAAGGCACTTCACCCTATGGTTACTGGGGAGACGTAGCTCAGCTGTAGAGTTCTTGCTAGTGTGAACTAAGGGGGTTCCATCCTCAAGACACCCAGAAACTAACAGTGGCTACACCCTAAAATCAGTACCCATGCGTGTAGAGGTTTAAGATCAGGGTCATGGCTAGCCTTGGCTACACGAGACCCAGTCAGAAAACAGACAAGCAAACAATAAAGCAATTGGCTTTCAAAATCCAAAGGCAGAAATATTTGAGAGTCCCTAACCAGGCTTGAGAGGCTCCTCCCAGTCCCACTAAGGATGTTTACTTTGCCGTATCTCACAGAGGAGAAATGGACAGTGACCCTGCACAAATGCAGAGGGCTTTCGGTACTTGACGGATTTGTACACTTTACCAATTATAGAAAGAACAGACACCTCTTGAATATTTCAGGATCCTAGGCAAACTACAGAGAGAACGGCCGATCTTCCTTTGACACCGCTCTGTCATTAGACTACCAGCTCAAATCAGGAGTCCCAGGAGCAGAGACAGGAAACGGCAGAATTACTGTTGCTTCAAAGAGCAAGTGCGATGGCCATTTTTGGTTTTGGGACTCTCTGGTTTTGCTATTGATTTAAATATATTTTTTTTTATAATAATTCAGGTTTTTTTAAATTTTTACATTTTTAACAAGTGTTTGTCTGCACTATGTATGTATACCACATGCACACCTGGTACCTGAAGGAAGTCAGAAGAAGGTAGTAGATTCCCTAGAATTGGAGTTTCAGATGGTTGTGAGATACCATGATGGTCCTGAGAACTGAGGTCGGGACCACTGCAAGAGCAACAGGGCTCTTAACTACTGGGCCATCTCTCTGACCCTAGGCTCTAGCCTTGAACTCACAATCTGCCCTGTCTTCAGCTTCCCAGATGCTTTATTACAGCATGTGTCCCTATACCCAGGGAAATGGCCATTCTTTTGAGTTTAAGAAAATGTATTGCTATGGAGACAAGAATGGCCTTTAACTCACAATCCTCCTGTCTTTACCTCCCAAGTGCTGAGATTTCAGGCATATGTCAACATATTGAAATGGCTATCTTTACTAGGTGTTCCAGGTCCCCTAGGCTTTCTCAGCAGGACCCAGCCCACCTGGGCCACACAGCCCTTTACTCCTATGAAAGTGTTTTCCTGAGTCCTAAGAAATGAGTTGTGTTAGGTTAACCTGAAACCATTTTACGTTAGCTCTGGCCCTGTGCATTCCCGCTCTGCACAGCAGGAAGGAGATAGTGGAACAGAAAGCAAGTAACCAGTGTATGCAAACATGTGCACAGGTAGTCAGAGTGTCTGCATTCTTGAGCGAGCAGCATCACAAGAAACCCCCCTCTCCCTGTTACCTTATGGACACAAACAACCTCCTATTGGTCATCTCCCTTTCCAGTCTCAAGGCCACTGTGCCCTGGTGTTGCAGAGATACTAGCCCACTCTCCTAATGGCCAGCCTGGCCCCATTTGAGCACCTTGGCTTGCCCTGAATATCCCATTGACCAGCACCTTATGGCTGCCAGGAGATGACACAGGATGAGTAACAGCCCTGCCTGTCTGCCAGGGTACCCCCAACTGCAGGAAAAGGGAGGTGGGGAGGGCAGGTTTGGGGGCAGCAGTGATTCCTGACTAGGAAGTGGAAGGCATGCCAGCTGAGACAGGCAAATAATAATGCTGTATTCTGAAGTCACCCTGATAGACAGCACTAGACCTGATGCTTGACGGGTGAGGCAGGGGAGTTACTCCAAAGGGAAGTTACACTTTCGGACCACTGAAAACTCCCAGTGCAGATGTTTCTGGACTTTTGTTGTAGCATTATATCCTGAAACCTGTTGGAAGTTGAAAACACCTCGTCGCCTAACCTGTGGCCCATCCTAGCTGAGTAAGGCAGCGTACTGCAGAGTGCCAGAAGCTGTCTCAGCACTTCACCAAGCATCCCATGGGAAAGGATTATATCATGTATCACCAGTCCAGAAAAGGACCACATCCAGAATTCACAGTACAGTTTTCTATTGAATGTATCGCTTTCACAGGATTGAACGCCATCACACCAAACCACCTAAGCCAGGGACCTGCCTATACACAAGTTCATGCAGCAAACACAGGTTTTTCATTTTTTGAAAACAAGATCATATAGCCCACACTAGCATAAAATTTGCTGTGCAAGCAAGAATGACTTTGAATTTCTGAACCTCCTGCCTCCACTTCCACAGTGCTGATATTACAGCTTGATGCCACCATGGCCAGTTAATGAAGTGCTGAGAGTGAAACCCAGGGCCTAATGAATACTACCCAGCCGAACTACATCCCTAGATCTTTAGGAACTGAGTCAGGGTCTCACTGTGCCGCCCAGGCTGGCCTCAAACTCTTCTCCTGTCTTAACTTCCCAAGTGCTGGGCATATGGGCATCGGATACCAGACCTGTGAATTTTCTTGAAGTGGCTGTAGAATCAGCAACAGATCAAGAAGCATCATTCTGAGATACCCAGGACTGCCTGTCTGTGCCCCACAGTTATTGTCTCTTCTCTAAGGCCAGGATCCCCTTGTCCTGCCACTGAGATCTCACAGGGACAGGATGGATGGAAGTCGAGTGCTAGTTTCCGGTCTGACTTTTGGTTGTTTCTGCCTGAGGCTGTGAGAGAGGCTTGTTCAGAGTGTGTGAGTGAGGTGCCTTAAAATGCACTGCGCTTGTGGTTTTAGGAGGGTTGACAGCAGGTGCTGTCAGGTGGAGAGCTTTCTAGTTTCCAGTTGAGGATCTGGTGCTGTCCTCCTAAGGCCACACCGGATAGGTCAGTGTTTGCCCAGAGGAAAACAGAAGGAAGTGATTTCCTATGGGAAGCGTCTGCTTATGGGAAGGGAGGCAGCCTGGGGCTGCGAGGCTGCACTTCTGGTCTGACTTCTGGGCACCAAGAGGCTCCTTCCAGACTGAGGTTGTTGCCTGGCTTACTGCTCCAGGCAGTCCAATCATGCCAGCAATCTGAGCAGGCAGTCAACAGGCCAGACCTCCTGATGTTCTTTAAAAGGAAATCATAAATTGGCTCTTAATCATCCCTATCAAATGAAGTCACATCAGAGGTGACTTGTTCAGGGGGCCTGCTAAAGAAACTGAGTACCCGGCAGGAAGAAATCACTTAACACCACTTCAAGCCTGATTAAGATGTGCCAAGCCAGGCGGTGGCTTTGTGCTTGTGATGAGTATACACTAAGTCCTGTGCTAGATGACTGTGCTGACTCTAGGCATCCCAAGGGCTGAGGTCACATCCCAGGTGCCTCCAGCCTGCCTCTGGCTGAGATAGTATATCTATCAGGTGAATTCCAGTATTCAGGAGAGGCTGGCCTGTGGGAGCACATGAGGCATTTGCTTTGAATCTACAAGTGCCCAAGACTACTGAGAAACTAGGAAGCTTTCTAGGACTGTTGGCTTGGCTGCGGCGCATTGGATGATATTCTTCTGCCCTCTGCTGGGTGGTGCTGAGTCAGTTCCATGTGCTCAGGGTGATCTCATAGGAACAGCAGGGAAGATTTTAAGATGGTACCATTTTTAGAATTCCAGAAAGGTGGTCCTGACACACCAGTCCCCCAGCCAACAGCCTAGAGGTGTGTTGGAGGGAGGTAGGACCTGTGACCTGCCGTGGGGCTCAGTGCTCTGCCACGCACCTGCAGAACTGCAGATCCTCCATCCAGACAAGCTAGGTTAAGTGCTCTACCAAGCCATGCCCCAGGTTACCAGATGGCTAGCTATAGCAATTAGCATCAGTCTCCCAAACTAAGTGACTTTCATTCATGTCATTATTGTAGATATGAGACAGTCACCTCAACGTGAGATCACAGGGTGCTTTTGAACATGAACAGCCTTAAATATTTATTTATGTGTGTGCACGCATGCGTGAGCTTGAGTCCAAGTGCAGACTCCAGGATTCAGATCCCCTGGAGCTGGAGTCGCAGGTGCTTGTGAGCCTGTATATAGGCGCTGGGAACTGACCTTGGTAATCTACACCAAAGCATCATTCACTGGCCTGTATCTCCAGACCCACAGGTGGCTTTAAACTTTGCCTGTCTTTACCTGTGGGTCTTCTAAGAGTGTTCCAATTTCAAGCTTTCCATCTTTGTCTTTTCCAGAGTGATGCAAACGGGACCGCAAAGCCGCCATTCCTCAGGTATGCATACTGTGTACAAAGATCAGTGTAAGATTGTCCTATCTGCTAAGGAGGGACAATAGTACCCCACAGGCTCTTCTCAGAGACCGGGGGGGGGCGGGGTTGAAGGAGACTGAGGTCACCATTCCTACCACCACCAGCTTTACACAGTCCAGGAATGGGGTGTAGAGGGATAGAGCAGCGTACTTCAGATCTAACCCCTGGCAGAGTGGCCTGTCCCACAGGGCTCCTTCCATCAGACTAAAGCAGCTTCTGTGTGACGTGCTCCCTAGCTTGGCATAGTAAGCTGCTGGACACCTACCTCTGTGTTCAGAACGGGCAGTCCTGGGTGTGTATGCAATAATGAATAAAGTCTTTGCTACACAAGCATAAAAAAGACCTGAGTCCAAACTCCCAACACCCACAGAGTAGGGCATCAGAGGGAAAGACAGACATTCTGGGCACTCAATGGTCAACCCACAGAAACACTGAATTCCAGTCTCAAAATGGAAGGTGGACAATGAGAGAAAACACCTAAAGGACATCTGGCGTGCACGCACACCCCATAATACACACACAACACCTAAGTCCTGCCCTGGAGGTCTTTTTTTTTTAGGGGGGGTCTAGTATGTCTATTTCTGTTCTTTCTTCCCCTATAGTGGAGAAAACCCCTTTGCCACTGTGAAGCTCCGGCCAACAGTGACGAATGACCGATCAGCACCCATCATCCGATGAAGACACAGAGAACAGTGCAGCCTCTAGAGCTCTCACCGCAGGGCGATAGGTATATGTTGCTGGACAAGTGCAGGCGCCGTCAAAAGCTCGCAGAGTGCCTGATTTCAATGAACCCCCACCTGAGCAAATCAATGTATTTTCTCAGTTTAAAAGAGCTGGGTTTACACATTTTTGTCTTTAAGTTAAATGAGTAGCTTAGTGAATAAATCAATCATTTGAAATGTTTTCTATTCAAAAAACAGTAAATTTGGTTCAAGTTTTTTTAATTTTTAAGGAAATAGCCAGAATAAGGGATAGTCGGTGTATGCTTTTGTGCCTGGCTTTCTGTAGCTGAATGCAAGCAAGACCAGAGTTTTATTTTATAAAGTCTGTGTTCTTAAGTAGCATTATGATGTGTTCAAATAAAGAAAATATTATGTAAGTTTGCATCAGAGCATGCAAATCCAGTAAGAAATGTAAATTATGAAACTATTAAATATAATTTTTTAAATGACCCAATTTTGACCTTTTGGTTAAACAAGTAGAACTCCAACCTCATGGACAGGCATTGCTGCAGAGTGCTGAGACAGTCGGCCTGCTTCTTTGGCACTTGGAAAACTATCTCCAGGAGCTACTGAATTCGTTGTCACAAAGGTTGCCAGCAGGGGTCTCAACACATCTGAGGGCTCTGTACAAACCAGAGACCAAAACCCCATCATGACTTCTGGAAGCTCGTTTTTTAATCAGCTACTGGCCTGTAAATAGCAATTCTGAGGCCTGGTGGGCAGGAGGGGTAGGCCTGCCATTCCAGCCGAATACTGTCCCACACTTCTGGCTGAGACCAGCATCTGCTCAGACCACTGCACAGAGCCTTAAGCCAGAGTTCAGTCTGCCCAAGATAGGGAATAGAATAGCAAATAATTAAAATCCACCCTCCCTCAGAACAGTTTTGATAGAAGCTTGCTGCTTATCAGTTTCTTAGGTCTTAGCAGAGAAATCATTTTTCCCTAAGTTGCAAACTGGTCAGGGTCTGTATACGGGGAAACGCCTTTCCAGCTGGGCCAAGCAGTGCCAGGCTCACATGGGAGGACAAACCTGATGGCTCCATCAAGGGCAATTTAGTGCAGGCCTGCCCATGCCAACACCCTCCCTAGATTACAAAGTCTGGGTCATGCTGTGTAGGGCTGTTGTATCACTGTTGGGCAGGTATCCTGGCCTGATGGGGGAAAGGGCCATAGTTCAAATACCATCCCTGTTCTCCCTGTGAGCAACCTATGTGCAGGATAAGGTGGGAAGTCTTATGTTTTCAGCAACAGGAACAAGCCACGTGTGGCTTTCAGTATGTAAAGCAGGGGGAGTGGGCTGAGAACTCGCATCCTGGCTCCATCGCACAAGTACAGGAAGCAGTCTGCTGTGGTGTGCCCTCCTAGCCCTCACACGACCTTACCTTGACTGCTCCAGTTCTGCAAACACCAAGGAGATTTGAACACATGTTCTGAACTGTAAGTGATACCTGAGGACCAGAAGGTGGCCATGGGTGGCCTTTGCACGTAACATTTCCCATGACAAGACTTCAGGGGGCACTGTGCAAAAACACTGGGCAAGCAGAACAAGCTACACAATGGTATGAATCTCATTTATTTAAAACAGTATTTCTCACCATTCTCAAATTGAAGACTGCAAAAAATAGAAGCAGCGCGTTATCCTTAGCCTTGGGAGCAGGCCGCCTTCCACCTCTGCATCAGCCCTATGCCAGTCTATCCCACCGCACTTTACAAAACAGTCCTGAAGCTTAATCAAATAAAACTATTGTACACAACATTTACATTAGAAAAGATAGCTGAATGTAGGAAAACTCGGTGTGTTGTTCCCTTTAAGTAAAGACTGCTCCACAGTTGGGGCATCTTCGCTTCCTCAGTGCAAAGCAGCAGAGGAACCCAAAAGGAAACAGGACGATGGCCAAGAAGATACCCAGGCAGGTGAAGCAGTATTCCAGGACACCAACCCTGCAGAGAGAGAGGCAACCAAATTAGGACCCCCACCCCAACCTGACAGCCTACAGCGTCATGGGACGTCACGGAAGGGGACCACACCACCTTACAGGCACCTGCCCAACTTGCGGGGGACTGTGCTCGGAACAGGCAGCTGGCCCCACCTCAGAGCCAGCCTAGGGCTGGAGTGCACAGAACTAGCTGAAACCAGTATAAACTGCCAGTGCTACCAAGGGCATCCTAGGCAAATTCAGAGAAAAGTATCACCTACCGTGAATAAAGACAAGACCTTTCCATTAGTTACACTCGCTTACTAAAAGGGGTGCAGTGGGCCATGAGATGGCTCGGCAGGAAAGGACTTGCCAGGCTACCAAGTTCAGCCCTCAACTGGAGCCCAACTCCACAGAGCTGACCTCTGACTGCCTTCACACACAACAAAACAAGAGTGACCCTGCAGAAATGAAACCCACTCTAGAGTGCTGTGCTGGGGAAGCCAGAGCCTCCTGACAGAGGCCAAGTGCTCCGTCCACAGACCCAGCTTTTCCAATGCTGAGGAGCTTTAGGTTTCCTTTCTGTCCTCTAAGTGTTTCAAAAGAGATCATTTGGTTGGTGTGGAGTTAAGGAAAATAGTCAGCCATGTTCACACATGCAGAAAGTCACTTGAGAACTTTTAAAGCTTCCTAGTAAGTCTACTTCCTACTTCCAACACGCACCACATGGGACGTAAAGCCGGGGGGGGGGGGGGGGGGGGTGTCAAGCCAAGTCCGAATCATGCAGAAATACAAATCCTCCACCAGAGGTCCTGAGCTCCATTCCATAATGGAGTCTCTTCTCCACATGTAATCCAATCAGGCTCCAGGACTTCAAACGTCCCAACAGTGAGAAACAAGGCTCTTCTGGAAATGTCTAGACACCAAGCCTCACATCTACTAAACAGACTCCCGGGATCTCCTTCCCAGGGTTTTGGCTCGCAACAGGGAAGTCCATCTGGTGCTCTAGTCACATGGCCATGGGAAGTGCACACTGCTGGGACAAAAAAGAAACTGAGCCAAGCTCAAGATAACAAAATGAAGAGGGGCTGCTAGAGAGACACTGTCAGAGTGACATCTGAGCTGGTCAGCACAGGACAGAGGGCTCAACAGGGAGGTCACAGGGATGGGTCTGAAGACATGCACAGCAAGCTGCCTGGCTAGCCCTCTGCCTGCTCCCACTGGGTAGGAGCTTTCCTTTGTACTTCTGGGGGGTGGGAGTAAGGGAGCTTGCATGAGGAGTCCCCCCCAGCACCCTCTTATCCCTCCCTATGGGTTTACATACTGCAAACTGACCCTTGAGGCCACACTGGCTGCTCCTTGTTTCTACCTCATGGAGACAGCAGAAAAGTAACAGCTGAGAAAACCAAACACACTGAGAGCCACTGAGGGCCTCACAGGTGGAGTGGGCAGGGTCTCAGCTCTGCGGCTTCATAGGGCCATGACAGGTAAACCTGGATATTCTGGGAATCTTGTTCTCGACAGCTTAGAAGACAAGGCAAACTCCATGCCAGCCTCCCCCCACCCTCTCAGAAGCTGCCAGGAACAGACATAAAACATAAGATGGACAGGAAGCCCCAACACTCTGAGCAGTACCTGAACCCCAAGCTCTTTGGGTGAGGAGGCTCTGAACAGGCAGGTTTGGGAAACAACGCTACTCTCCACTCCTGGGAGCTTTCCCCCAACCTGGCACAGGGCTTGTAGCACCTATGAGCCACAGGACTCAGATGCCAGCCTTCCTGTCAGCAAAGCTACCTCCTGTGTGATTTGCAGGTTAGGGGAACTAAAATGGGGTCTCTGAAACTCCCTATATAACTGAGGATGACCTTGAGCTTCTGGCCTCCCTGCTTTCACCTCCAAGGTCTACGATTACAGATGTGCCACCAAGGCCTGTTCTCTCTATGACTCTTACAAAAGTGTCCCTTGACTACCACAAGGTCACCAAGTCACCACATTTCCTTTGGTCTACCACAACTGGGCTCCTCCACCCAGCTGCAGCTGCAGGGTACACTCTAGCCAGTGGTGAAATCCCAGCTCAAAAGTACCTGAGGCTGCTCCTCCTGCCTCAGACAGCAGCTGTGCCCAGGCACAGGTGGGTGGGACTTGGGACTAGAACTGTCCAGAGTGGCTGGCAGAAGGCCAGGTGATCCTGACCCATTAAGGGCATTTCTGCCTGGGCTTCATCCTTCCGTTTCTCCTAGCACCTTCACAACTGTCCAGTCATGAGGTAAAACTCTGAAACACTGGTCCATATTTCAGTTAGAAAATATACCACCGAAGTTGGGCATAGTGTTGTACATACATAATCCCAGCACTCAGGAGGTAAAGGCAGGAGGATGGGAAGTCCAAGGTTATTCTCCGTTACATAACATGTTAGAGGCCAACCTGGGCTACATGAGACCTTGTCTTAAAAGAAGGTTAGGAAAGGAAAGGGAAAGAAAGAAAATGTCCCACAAAAGCATTGGGTCGCAGGAAGCAAATCTTGTTGACTGGGTCACCAGGAGTTTTGAAGGAAACCAGAGGCCTCAAGACCTTTCTTACCTGAAAAGAGCCTAGAAGGTGGGTGGGGCACTGTAGGAGATGCCAGGGTGTCCATGTTGCCCTGCATCTCAGCCATAGGAATATCCCAGGTGTGGGCTACGACCATATTTTGGTGCAAGCTTGTTTTGGAGCCCAGGATGGCAGGCCCTCTGTGTGCCTCCCTCATGGCCTGCACTGCCTGATGCACACAGTTCCCAACAGTAGCCAGGCCAGCGTCTGGGCAGAAGGCCTTACATCGTCTGTCCCCTTTAATTGTGCTCATTACTTTGAGAGAGCCACAGCAGACCTAGCTGACCTGTTATGACTGGGTCTCCAGGCACTGGGACAACTCAAAGCTTTAGTTCCCAGCAAGCTCCACACTTGCTCTGTCAGAGCTCAGAGCTGGGAAGCAATGCCATCTTCTGCTGACTTGACAGTCACAAGTGGCCAGACCTGGCACTGAGAACCTCCTGCTTCCGAAGGAGCCATCCCCTCCAGTTAGGTGAGTTAGGGCTGCTCATCTCTGGGAGGATTAAGAGTCTCTATGCCTCTGGGGAAAGAGGATGCTCCTTCAATCACACCATGTGGGGAGCCAGTCACCTAAGGAGGGACGAACATCTGACAGCAACCAACAGTCTGTGACTGGAGACCACAGACCCTCAACCCACGAGAACAACTTAACTGAAGCTCTGCACAGCCTTCAACGGACTAGGGATGGGGAAGAGAGAGACCGGCTCTGAGCATGGGACGGAGCCCAGGAGGCCGTGCCCTGAACCCACACCCGGAGCTCTGGAAGCAGAACTTCTCCTGACTCTGGAGGAAGCTCAGCTGGATGCAGCCTGACCTGAGCGTATCCTAGGTGATTTCTTTGTCGTTTGTTTTCTGAGAGAAGCTCTCTCTACATAGACCTGACTCTATGTAGACCAGGTGGGCCTTAAATTTACAGATAATCCACCTGCCTCTGCCTCTGCTCGAAGGGCTGGGATTAAAGACACGCACCACCACCACCCAGCCTATTTATATCTTAATATATCCACTTAACATGAAGATTCACGTCTTGCTGCAGAAATACTAATATTTTAACTTCAGCTCTGCCCCGGATCTCAAAGGGAACATTGGCAAAAGTTTTAGTTTTAAAAGCCAACATCTGACTCCAGAAACTCAATATGGCCTCTAAGCCAACCTATATTCAGCAAGATGGGCGGTGCAGTGGGCAGGGCAGCAGCGAGTGAAGACCCTGCCCCAGAGAGCTGCTGCCTTCCGGCTGACCTGTCCCCAACAGCCGCACTTTCTCTTCCTCTACAACCTCAGAAACAAGTGTAACTCTAGAGGGACAGGTTTCAACTGTTTCAAATGGCTCAGAACTCAAATCCGGGCCTCCTGGGAGCACCTGGATGGCCCCTCCCCCACCCAACAGGTCACCCGGAAAGGGGAGGAAATAGTACAGGAATTAGGAAAGTGACTTAACTTTAAAAACCTTTACTTCTTTAACCTCCCACTGGAGGTTCCATAAACAAGTGGCCACTCGACCTCTGTCAGACAGGTTGGCTGCAGGAGGGACAGAAGTGGGCAGAGGAAGGGAGAGGGAAGCTCTGGGCTACAGGAAGACATGTAATCCTGGAGGGGCCCAAGACCAAGTACTCATCCGGGAAGGCCTACCCTGGCCCGGCTGTGTCCTTACAGCACACACACCAGGGGCACACCGACCCTTCTCGCAGGTTGGGGAGCTAGGCGCTGCACCTGAGGCCACACAGCTGTGAAGTGTGGCAGGGAGCCAAGCACAATCAGGCTCCCTGGTTCTGGCCCAGACCTCCTGCTGTTCAAGTGTCATCCAGGCCTGGGAATCTCCTACAACATACCCAAGGAAAAGGGCTGGGAGGGTTTTCTCCACCAGCTACTGCCTGAAGCAAAAGCTTGCAATGGTCTCCACTCCAGAGAGGTCCACCTCCATGTGGGCAGGTCACAAGAACCAAACAGAAATGCCCTGCCACTTGGGCACAGGCCTCAAAGGCAAAACTGTCAGGCGTAGCCTCCAGTGTTCACAGTGAGGGAAAAGAGAGGGCAAAGGAATGTGCCCTCCAGCTCCAAGACTGAGCTCTGTACCATGATGCCAGAGCTGGGAGGCCCCAGCTAGGACTGGAATACAAACTGGGCTTCCCTTAGATTGCATGCCTTGACCAGCACACAGCCAGGACACCAACCTCCACCTCCTGCCAGGCATGGCCAACTCCTTCATCTCCTCCCTCAGTCACAGACAGGGCAGAGCAGCCCTTCCCCCGCCCACCATTATTAGAAACCTAAGCTGCCACTACCCCATGTTCCCCAGACTCTCACCTCAGCCCCAGCAGGCTTTCACAACCTTCACACCAAAGACCCCACTGCATCCAGACCCCACCATCCCTGGATTTCTTCCCGTCTCTCTGGTCACCTCTGAAACTAAATACCCAGTAACAATAACAAATAACCCAGCAGTACACGAGGCCTGTGTCTGGCTGGCTCTGCCCTCACAGCCATGCCACTCACCCTGTGCATGCACATTCCACTTGTGACCTGTGCTCCCAGGACACGCTGACAGCCCTCACCTGCCCTGCATCTGGGGACAACCCACAGCCATCAGAATGCAAAGACACCTGCCCCAGAGACCCAGGGCCTTCATGGATACAGGATTGCTGCAGATGGGGCACCAAAGCCTGGGGGGTCTGAGAGAAGCCCCATCCACTGGGGGGTGAGAGAACTGCTTCTTGCAAATGTCTATAAAAGGAGACGGAGTCAGGCTGCTTAACTTCGGCTCAGACAGAATGGCAACGTGACAAGCGACATTGGCCTCTTATGCCAAGTCTCACTCAGAGGGAATCACAGACGTGTGACTTGGACAAATTCCTGCCAAGCCACTAGGGAGAGCCGGGATAGGGCCTGGCAGGCTACATCTGGAAGGGAGGAGGCTTGGTCACATGAGAAGTGTCCTCTCTTTCAGCCTAACATGCCAGACGGGGCAGACTCAAATGTTTACAGGGGACACCTCTGTCCACCCCAGGAACACACACACTCCCCCTAAATCAAAGGCAAAGCTGGCCACCCGTCCAGTGCTGCCCCTCTCCTGGAGAGGGAGCCCCCCAACATCCTACATGCTTGCTTTTGTAATGACAGGGATCAGCCTTGAAGCCAGGGGGAGCAGCAGAGGGCAGTGTGAACAAGCCTGCAGGATCCCAGGTGTGATAATAGCAGGGGAGGAGGAAGAGTGTCACTACCTAAGATCAGATTCCTTAATACCGGACGCCTCCACCCACAGGCGCACCACAAGAGCCCACGGCCTTCCTGAGAGGGCAGCAGGCACAGCCTGACCTTGTCCCAGATTCTACAGCACTGAAGAAGCCACACGCCTGTAAAACAACTCACTTCCCAGGGAACGAGTCTCAGAGACCGTGTCCCCCACCAACAGTAATCCTGACTGCAGCGGGACACTCCGCAGCTCCGGAGTTTGACTGCCTTGGCTCCCAGACTATAGCAGCCATACTGCCCTGTCCCCACCCTACTCCCCAGGTTCAGGGTCTGATGGGCTAGGGAGCACCCCTGTCCACTGAGGGAGAAAACCCCAGCTGACTGTGGTAGGGCCAGAATCTGCTTGCTGGAAAAGGCAGACCTGAAATCCTAGCGAGCCTCCTCCACTGCTCCACTCTCCCCAGCCTCCTGCCTGCTTGCCATCTGCCCCTACACCTCTCCTTAAACCTGAGGGTCACTGAATATCTGCCCCATCCTCAGGGCTCTGAGACTTCCCATCCAGGGACTGACCTCAAGGCCAGGCAGAGTGGTCTCCCGTTCCCACACAGCCCCCCACTATTCCCCATGGCTCCCTGCACAGGAGACCCTAGACTGATCCCTTGGCTCAGCTAGGACCACCTCCCAGTCTACGCTCCCCTTGTCCACCAGGTCCACCCGGTGTGCCTCAGCCCTCAGCTGGAACTCTTGCAGAGAACAGCCCCTGGAGGCAGGCAGCAAGACAAGCTATCAGAGAACCAGCCCATCTACAGTTAGAGGAAGCAGCTGATTCCCACTCTGCACTTGGGTCCCTGAAGGAAGACTGACTAGTCCTCAGCTTTCTTCACCAAACACAAGATCAGCTGAGGGGCCACTGTTATCCAGCCTCAGTCATCTCCTGTGAGGCCACTCACAAGTTTCCAAAATCATTAACTTCCCTATGGCTCCACTCTGCACCTCTGAAACACACTTCTGAAATGAAAGCTAAGTCCAAACACGGGTTTCTTAATTCCATCTCAGAGACTTCGAACTTCCCCCTCCCAGACAAAGGCTGAAACCCTGCCCTGTCCCCACCTGGCCTGTCTGGGTGAGTGCCCAACTCTACCTGGAAGCTGAATCCTCAAAGCCCGTCTAAAATGAGCCTGGCTGCATCTCTCGCCTTACATAAAGTCCTCACAAAGTTTCTGTCAGCTCCAGTTTGAGGGTAAAACAACCCCAACAACAAAACCACTCCAGCCCGGAACAAAGAAGCACGGGGTTTCCTCCTGGGCCAGCTAGTGGCCAGGAGTCATTAAGCCCTGGTCCGCATGCTGCACCCTCACAGCCTCTTCGCTGGCCACTTGGATCTCCTAAGTCCTTTGGCATACTGGCCAGCGGACTCAAGTCCCAGTACCTCCTTAAGAAGATCCAACTGTAACAGTACACTTGCGGAAATGGGAGGAAAAACAACACAAAACCAAATAAACCCTGATTCGCTGCGGATCTCGGCACTAGGGAGGAAAGACCATCAGACTCCATTGTTAACATTCCTGCGTCCCACGCACTCCGGGTGCCATGCCTCCCAAATGCACTCAACGCCCCACGGAAAAGGGTACCCATCCTTCTGCCGCATAAAGTAAATTCAGAGCCAGGGGTGAGTGACCCCACCTTCTCCCACTGCAGTCCTCCCATGCGGGACTTCCCTCTAAGACCAGAGCCGGGCTGTGACCCCACCCCATCCCACCCCCGCTGGCCTTTTGCAAGACTCCCACACGTGCGTTCTCCGCCAACCCCCCCCCCCAAGCTAAAGACTTACCTGCAGACCGGGCAGCCTCCGACCACGACGATGGAGTTGGCAGGATACCGGGTGACCGTTCGACTATGGATGTTATAGACCCGGGGGTGGCTGGTGGGGATCCCTGCGGGAGCGGAGCGCAGATCAGCACCGGGCGACTCGGCCCTCCTCCTCCTCCCCTCCCTCCCTCCCTCCTCCTTAGCCCCCGTCCTCCCCGCCTCCAACTGGGCTGAGCGCGCCTGCGGATGGGCTCTAGAAGCCAAGTGCAAACCCTCCGACACAAAGTTCACGGCCACCGGGGCAGGGCCTGGCCGGGCAGGGCGCTCCGGGCAGCAGCTGCCCCCGGGACAGCGCGGTGCTCAGCCAGGAGGCCGCTCCGGGACCCCGGCGAGCCGCGGGCCCACCTGTGACGAGGTAGGGGTAGGGCGGCGGCGGGGGCGCGGTGGGGATGGCCCCGTAGCCGTGCGGGCCGCACGCGTAGTCGCCCTGGCCGGCCTCTAGGTTGTAGGCGGGCGGGCGCTCCTGCAACAGGGGCTTGTGGTCCATCGCGGCCCCCGGGGCCGCGCGCCCGCCAGCTCCGGCCCGGCTCGCTTCCTTCGGCCCGGCGGGGATGGCGGCGGTAGCAGCGACGGCGGTGTCCCGGGCAGCTCGGCCCTGTGAGGCGCGCGCCGGGCGGGGCGGGCGCGCCAAGGGTTCCCGCCCTCCCGCCGGTCACAAGACTGGGGTCACGTGGGCGTGACGGGGCGGGGCTGTGGGCGGGCGTCTTAAAGACGCCTCGGCTGCGTGGGTGGGGCGTTGTCCTCATTCAGTCCCGCCCCACGATGTATCTTGGACTTCCAGAGAAGTTCTCACACCCTGCTGTGGCCGGAGACCCAATAAGATCCTGGCCTTCTTTAGTTTTTGCCTTTTAAAAAAAAAAATGTTTGTTACATTTATCTGGGGGAGGGTGTGTTTATGAGTGGGCATGCATTTGGAAGTCGAGAATAACTTTCCCAAGAGTGGGTTCCTGCTTTCCACCATATGGGTCCTGAGATGGTTCACAGGTTCTGCAGCAGGCGCCTTCACCCCTGGGCCTCTCCCTGCCTCCGCCGCTTTTTTTTTTTTTTTAACCTGGACTCATGTAGCTGGCCTGGAACTCTTAATCCTCTCGCCTCTGCCTCATAAACTATGGACTACCTTGCCCCTCCCTGCCCAACCCACAGGGAGGGACCAGGTGACCAGGGGGCCCCTGCCGCGTAGCTGCACTGCCCACACACTCCTGGGTGTAGGAGACAGCACATCTGAGTTCAATAGCCCACTAAAGCCTACTCAACTACTGAGCGTTCCTCCTTCTCCTCTTTTGATTGTCTTTGTCAGGGGCTGTGGCCACTATTAGAAATAACCACCCTGCTTGGGAGAACCCTAAACTCTAAGCACCTGCTGCCTTCCTTCATGTTCTCTAACGTTTAGCAGCCTGACCTTGTACTTGGTGAGTTTGCAGCGTGGCAATGTGACTGCTGGGACAGGACCATGGCCTGACTCAGGCCCATGCAGTCTCTACATAGCTACAGCCATGCCCCTAGCCAAAGTATCGCCAGGCAGGAGCTGGCCTAAGTAACACACAAGCAGCCGTGGGTTCCGTTTCCAGCATTCCATAAACAGGTGTGGTAGCAGTGACTGTCACCCCCAGTATTTGGAGATGATTCAAGAGGATCAGTTCGGTGACATCTGCTACTACACAGCAAGTTCAAGGCCAGCCTGAGCTATGTGGTCTCCAAAAACTAAGCAAGGAAAAAGAAATATTGAAACAATGAGAATCTTCCCAATTGTTGCCTATGTATTTCCAGGGTCTTCCTTTGGTAATGCTTCCCATTTCCTGCTCTGTGTGTGTGTGTATGTGAGTGTGATGTGTGTGTTATGTGTGTGTGTGTGTGTGTGTGTGTGTGTGTGTTGTTCCATCTCTGAGATAACTACAGCTTTTCAGTGTATTTATTTCCAACTTGGGATACTCCTGTAATCTGCCCAGAATGGGATTTTAGGCCTATCCCATTATACTTTTGGGTCTTTTTTTGTTTGTTTGTTTGTTTGTTTTTTTTTCGAGACAGGGTTTCTCTGTGTAGCCCTGGCTGTCCTGGAACTCACTCTGTAGACCAGGCTGGCCTCGAACTCAGAAATCGCCTACCTCTGCCTCCCAAGTGCTGGGATCACAGGCGTGTGCCACCACCGCCCGGCCCCATTATACTTTAATTACTTTTATTTTAACAAATTAACAGAGGAGCTTCTAACCCAAGCTATGGGTTTAGACCCAGTTTATAGTACAATGAGGAGTCGTCCCTGGGAGTAGCCTCAGACCCATCAAAGAGTGGTTGGGTACCCCTGTGACAGGCGTGCCACTGAGCACGCTTGCCTAGCCTGCCCCTAGTGTGTGCATACAGGATCCACACCTGAGTAAGCAATAAGAAACTCAGCTCCCTTTAGAACATGTCGGGTTCTTCCAAGCCACTCCTGTTTTTCTCTTTCTTTTTGCTCTGATCATTTCCTCAATGTCTCATGAGGAAGAACTGAGAGGCAGGCCAGCTGTACCCTTGACCAATAAACAGGACATCAAGGACAAGAATGAAGGGATGTGTGTCCATCCGTCTGTCCATCTGTTCATCTGGTGGCACTCTGAAGGAGAATTGGGAGTTCAGAGCCATTCTAGGTAACATGTTGAGACGCTGTCTCAAAAGAAACCCAGTGAAGTTGTATGTGTAGCTCAGTTTGTAGATAAGTCACCTATAGTACATGAAGTCTCAGGACCCGTCCCCATTAACTAGGCAGGGTGGTCAATCCTATAATCCCAGCACTCTAGACGTGGAAGCAGAAAGATCCAAAGTTCAAGGTCAGACTGGACTTTGGCTCAGTGGTTAATAGCACTGACTGCTCTTCCAGAGGTCCTGAGTTCAATTCCCAGCAATCCATGGTGACCTGCAACCATCTGTAATGGGATCCGATGCCCTGTTCTGGTGTGCATGAAGATAGAGCACCCATGACATAAAATATCAGCAAAGCTGATCTAAGCTGCTTGAGACTGCATCTCAACAACAAATCTGGCTGATGGGGAGTGGCTAAGGGCTTTGAAGGAAACAGGTGGCACCCTGGTGTTAGCATTCTGTCAAACTCCACCTCCACAGTTACCTGGCAACAGCCAGGTAGCCCTGCCCACTATTATAAAAGGGGCTGTCCTGGCCCCTCCTCTCTCTTTGCCCTTGACCTCTCTCATGCAGTGTACAGACCTCTCCCCTTCCCCTCCCCCTCTCCACGTGGTCATGGCCCGGCCTCTACCTCTCTGCTCTCCCTCTCCTTTCTTCCCTCCGCCTAAATAAACTTCCCCTCATGGAACCCTCTGGCCTGATCTTCTGTTCCAAGCTCCTGCTGCGTCAAGATAACAACACCTGGAGTGATAGAACCCAAAGGCTTGAGTAGCATGAGGTAGAAACCCCTCCCCAGGAGAGCCTGGGCTGCACCACCAAACCTTATCACCACAAGAAGTGGATTCAGGCTGGCCCACTGTCACCACTCAGGTGGTGAGTCTGTCATTAAAAAGTCTGTATTCATTATTGTGTGTGAATGACGCGTGTTTGGGGCAAGGGGGAGTGCATGCCCCATGATATGTGTGTGGTGGTCAGAGGACAAGCCATGTGGAATAAACTCATTCCTTCTAACTTTGTGTGGGCCCCGGGGGGTTAAACTCAGGCTACCAGACTTGCTGCCGTCCTGCTGACTTGGGACACTCCTTATTGTCCCTGCCCCGCAGAAAGCTGGAGAGAAGCACTGGTTCCTCCAAGCCCTTTCGTATCTATAGACCCCATACACATCGGTAGACTTCAATTTTAGGTCAATTTTTTTTTTCCTTATTTGCCCATGATCAAACCCCACTGCCTCTGGTTTCCTAGGAGGGCCTCTACTTAAGGGCTCCATGTCATGAATGCTGCGTTGTGGGGAGAACTTTGGGATTTCCCAGTGTTGCCTAGAAAAATGCCCCTCACCAACAAAACCTTCTATACAGCCCAAGAATGTGCACCTGGGAGCCCATATCCCACATTCACTCCCGAGGGGACAAAGATGTTGTCCAGATAGGGGACAGAGGTGGCGAACACATAAGCAATGAGTTTGGCTGTCCCAGGAGTCCCAGGATCACTGCCTAGCTCAGAAGCCATGGGAGTTGACCCGCCAAGGGAGCAGGAAGCAAGAACTTTCCAAGAAGGCAGTTGATGCCTTGACACTAAGTCAATTTGGGTGGCCTGAAAGGTCTCCAGACACACATGTGGAGGCCCCTGTTCAGGGAAGTAGACTAAGATACTAGAGTGGAGAAAGCACCCCAAAGGCTCTAATGGTCTTTGTGGGTTTAAACAGGGGTGAGTCTCAAATTTGCATGTTGGAAGACGACCACCAGTGTCTACAGCCATAGCATTCTGAAGGCGCCCATCTTGGAAGCCAAAGAGTTGAGCCTGATAACAGACAATGAGAAAAGGATTGGCAGCATCAGGTCAGGGGGAAACCGGGAAGGAAGGAAAATGAGATTCCTATCTGGTGACCTTCCCAGCAATGGGGATGTAGGCCTGTAATCCCAGCACTCAGGAGGCTGAGGCAGGAGGAGTGGAGTTCCAGACCAGCAGAACCCCACCTGAAACAGACTTGGAGACTTCCTAGGAGGGAAGGTACCGAACTGGCGGCAGGATGTTCACTTTTATGGCTTAGAGGGTGGCAGACAGATGACAAGGCTGTGCACAAAGGAGAATTTGTGCTCAGACAGGGCCGTTTCCTACGTATGTGAGCTCAGCTGAGCCTGTTGCCTACGCCATACCTAATAAAAAGCTGGGGGAATCTGAGCAAGCATTGGGAACGTCATTTTCCATTTTATAGTGGTTTATGTTATGTGTTTATATATCTGAGTATTTCACCTGAATGTATGCCTGTGCACTAACTACATGTGTTCCTAGTGCCTGCAAAGGCCAAAGGACTGTTAAGAGTTCCTGGAATTATAGATGGTTGTGAGCCACTAAGTGGGTACTGGGAATTGAACCCAAATCCTCTGCAATAACAACAACTGCTCTTAACCACTAGAGCCATCTCTCCAGCGTGTGTGTGTGTGTGTGTGTGTGTGTGTGTGTGTGTGTTATGTGTGTGTATACATGGGAATGTCTGTCTGTCTGTCTGTCTGGGTCTTCTGTAGCCTAGGTCAGCTTGAACTCACCATGTAGCAAAGGATGACCTTGAACTCCTGATCTTCCTGTCTCTACTTCCCCACCACCAGGATTACAAACACACAACACTACCTTTCATTTAACACTATCCTCTTGCTGAGCAGTCTGGGACATTTCATGGTCCAAGCCTCTCAGGTACCAGCACCTGATCTGTGTGCATGGTATGCCCACTCAGGTGCCAACACCATGGATTACCTCATCTGTGCATGGTGTACCCAGGTTGAAATGAGACAGTCATCTGCTTTTGGAGCTGATATTGTAAGGAGCTGGGGTGGAGTTGCTAAGAATCGACACTGTGGGAATGAAGAGGCTCAGGAGAAAGGAGTCAGGGAGGATGGGGGAGCGGTTTATAGCTGCCTTCCAGCGTTCCCAATGGTTACTTTGGAAAGGGACATTTGACCAAAGTCTAGAGAGAGTAGACAGATGCCAACACTCGGGAGGTAGAGGCAGGAAAGTCAAGAGCTCAAGATTATCTTTAGCTACAGAAAGTTTGAGGATCGATGGACGGATGGATGGACAGACCGATGGATGGATGGACAAACAGGTGGGTGGATGGACAGGTAAGTGGGTAGGTGGGTGGATGGGTGGAGGAGGGAGGTGCTGCTGGGTCAGTCAGTAA
This sequence comes from Mastomys natalensis, assembly GCA_021653895.1. NCBI lineage: Eukaryota > Metazoa > Chordata > Mammalia > Rodentia > Muridae > Mastomys > Mastomys natalensis. The sequence continues at coordinate 633,447 of JAJTUV010001631.1, read as the reverse complement.
GGTAAGGATTTGAGTTTGCATCCTAATGCCCACATAAAAGCCAAATAAGGTGATCTGTACCTGTGATCCCAGTACTGAAGGTGGCGGGGGGAATCCCTGGAGCTCACTAGCCAGCCAGCATGGCCAAATGAATAAGACCCAGGTTTAACCAGAGACCTTGTCTTAAATAGTAAAATGGAGAGCAATCAAGGAAGACACGTGACTTTAACCTCTGTCCTCTAAGACATACACTTGCACACACACAAGAGCAAACGTGCACACACACATATATATACTACATACACACACACACAAAAAAAATAAGAAAATGAACCAGTTGGCCATGAAGAGATAGAAGGAACAGTTCAGGCTGGTTTGCTTGCTTAAGGTGGACAGAGGACAGATTATTTGTAAAGCAATAGGATCCAGTGGGGCAGGGAGAGGGATGATGGGTAAGGGGTTAGAGTCTTGTACATAGCAAGAACATTGTCCAATAGGATTGGACTGGTCACCTACAGAAGGGAAGCACAATGGTGCTAGGACAGATGTCGTTTCCCCCCATCCCTTCCTCTCCTCCCTCATCCTCGGCTCCTCCTTCCTACTAGGTGTGTGCTGTACAAGCCTTCTACCCTGAGCTCCATCCCCAGCACGGGAGCTTTGTCCTGATTGTTGCTAATTTCTTCGTGAAATCTGGAGCAATGCCAGACGCTGAGTCTGAGCCCAGAAGAGGAAGATTAGGAAAGAGATGGTTCTGGGACTCCCCCGGAATTGGGGTTTGAGCAGGCAAGAGGAAGAGTTAGTGAGTGACCAAGGAGCCCTGTGAGGCAGTCATGTAGCCTCCAGGAAGAAGGGAAAATGTCCTGAAGACTCCTGCCTCTCCCTTTCCAGCCAAGGCTGATGAAACAGTGGACTTTAAGGAATTGGAATTCCCCAGGAACTCTCGTTCTAAGGCATGTGGTCTGAGGGAAAGTGGTCCCTGAAGGCTTGAGTACATGGTCCCCAGTTGGAGAACTGTTTGGAGAGCATTTAGGAGGTGCAGCCTGGCTGGAGGTGTGCCATGGGAGGTGGGCTTTGAGGTTTCCAAAGTCTACCGAATTCCCAGTTAGCTCTCTGTGCTTCCGCTCTCAGCTACTGCTGCATCCTGCGCCTGCCTGGCCGCACCCGTGCTTCTGGCCAGGATGCTCATAGATTCGTCTCTGAAAATGTAAGCTCCCCATAAAGACTTTCTTCTATAGATCGTGTTAGTGTCTCTTCACAGCAATAGAAAAGTTAACTTAGACACTGGAGAAAGAGAAGAGTGAAGCTCTGGGAGATTTAGGCAGAGCAACCTTCCAGAAGGAAGGAAGGAGGGCCTTGGGGTTAAAAGGCCTTGTCCAGTTTGCTCTCACAGTTTCATGCTTACCACTAAGGACAAGAACGCTCAGCTTCTTGCTCCAGCTGCCTTGCTTGCCGCCTGCTGCCACACTCCCCTAGCACAATGGGATCCTCTTATCTCTCCTGGAACTATAAGCCTAAATATGTCATCTTCCTTGGTCATGGCATTCTACCTCAGCAACAGACAAGTAACTCATGCCCTTAAGGGAGAGACTCAAGTGTCTTAGCATTAGCCGTAATTATCATTTTGGTTACTCTCAGGTTACATCTCAAAGGCTTGTTAAAGATTCTTTCTTCCTTGCCCTCCTCTGCCGCTCCCCTGTTCCCTCCCTCCCTGCTTCTGAGACAAAGTCTTTTGTAGCCCTCCCTCTGTGTAGCCAAAGATGACCTTGAACTTCTAATCCTCCTGCCTTCTCCTCCCAAGCGCTGGGCTTACAGCCGTGCATCACCACAGTTTGTGCTGTTGAAGCCGAGACTCAGGACTTCATGATGGTGGCAGCCGAACATGCTACCAATTGCGCCATATCCCCACTGGGCTAGTTTTTGATAAGCGGTTCCACAGGGTGGCTGTGCAGGTAACTTGCTTGGAGTCAAGCTCTGATAAGGTGAAGCCGGGAAGCCCTGGGGTTGCACAGGGCTTTAGCACACACCTCTTACTGTAGTGGAGTTTTTCCTAGAAAATTGCAGGTTACAGCTGGGAAGGCAGAAAGGCCTTAAGGAGATGCGGCTAACTGTGCTGGGATTTTCACTTCTTAGCTAGAGAGAGGCTGCAAGCAGGTGCCTGGATGAGGGATCGTTTCTGTTTATGTATCCCCACAATATCCCTGGCTTTGTCCTGTCTCACTGGAGACCAGAAGTTAAAACTCCAGGTGTGGGCGGGGCCTCATTCCCCTCAAGGCTCTTGGGAACGCCCCTCCTGTCATTCTAGAACTGAGCGACCCCAGGTTCCTTGGCACACAACTGAAACGTCTTAAGCCCTCTCCTCGTGTCTCTCTGGTCCCCTCCTCTTATAAGGACACCAGTCACTGTTTGCATTTAGGGCTCAAGCTTGATACATTGTCATTTCCACACATACATTTCCACCGCTTACCCCTCCCACAGTGCACCCTGTGCGGCTGAGATCCAGCTGCCCTGGCTGGCATGGCTGGAGCCAAGATATTCTAGAGAGATACTGTGTCCTCCCTTCAGCTGCTACATTATAGAAACAATGGTCTTCAAGGAATTCTACCCCCACCCAGGAACCTCAAGATGGAAAAGGTGGAAGCCCCAGGTGCCAGGCAGAGGGTGACCTTGTATGAACAATGTCTGCCCACCCTGCAGGGGAGATTAGAAGCTAGGACAGTGATGGGTCAGTGAGAGACAGGGCCATAACTTGACCAGGATAGCTTAGCTATGTAGAACACTTGACCCCTATTTAAACATAAACCTCAGAAACTGGAGATGCCTGAGTTTCAATTCCCACCTCTCACTTGGCAGTTCACAACCTTTTCTAACTTTAGTTTCAAAGGATCTGATGCCCCCTCTGGCCACTGAGAGAACTGCATGCATGTGGTACACCCATTCACATAGCATAAAAATTAAATTAAAATGAAAAAAAAAATTAAAACCATGATTATGTCAAGACCCTGAAGGTGGACTTTGGGGCCACCAGACATCTTCATTTGTTCCTCTTCTCAGTGAGGCCACACTGAATAAATCTCTTGCCTGCAGTTTACTGTCACGCATCTCTTTACTTGGCGTATTGAGACTGGGTAGGAGCTTAGCTCATCGTGGCTTCTCCAACTGTAAAAACTCCAGGAACAGTAATCTGGGTGTGCTGGGCACTTCCGTAGCATGTCATATGTTGTCTGTGTTCTGGCCTCTTTTCCCATGGAAGTAACATCAATACCCGCTAGATGTTTGCAAAGGAACCTGAGGGCACAGGAATCCTGGCCTTTGGACACCAGGTCTACCACCTGCAGTCCTGAGATTATAGCCTGCTGCCCTGCACCAAGTGTGCAAAATGGAAACAGGTGACTGTGGAGTGTGTGTGTATGTGTTTGTGTGTGTGTTATATACTACCAGGCCTCTTCATAGTTGGTATTAGCCAAAAGTCAGAGAAACAATTTTCGTCTTTTGACTATTTTTGAGACAGGATCTCACTAAGTTGCCCAGATTGGTCTTAATCTTATTCTGTTGTCAAGACAGGCCTTAAACTTGTGATCCTCCTGCCTCAGGCTTCTGAGTAACTGAGATCTGTTTCATCAGACTGACTGCGACTAAGAGAAATACATTGCTACAGAACGAGACAGAATTTGTTTCACTTACAGCATCTCCTCCTTGGACTGGGAATGTCGCATAGGAAGATGGTGGTTGTTTAGCGAACAAGGCCTCACCACCAAAATAAAAATAAAAATAAAGACTAGAGATGTCAGTGGGCAGCGTGCTCTCCTAGCCTGCACAAGGCTCTGAGTTGTATTAATATACGAGCTGCAGCACCCAAATTACACTCAGAAGTAGAAGAGCAGATGAATCTGTCACTTATGCACCTGGCACAATCGCTGAATGATCACACCAGTAGAAATTAATCAGAGAGAGCAAAAAGAATACTTCAGCTTGTCACCACACATCGACCTCTTGGGGTCACACATACAGTTTGGACCCTGCTCACATCAGGATTTGATCCATGTACAGAAGCCACAATCATATAATCCTAGTATATTTTCTAAAAAATAATTCATGTTTTCACGACAACCTGAAGATGTATTAAAGGTGTCATGCTAGTTGAGAAGGTTGTCTGTAAACCTTGCCTGTCCTAACATGCTCTGAGAGCCAGGCTAGGCCTCGAATCAAAATACGTGCCTATGCTCAATTTCTGGATAATTAAAGTCGTCTCACCACCTCCCCGCTAAATTTATTTTTTTAATGTTGCCATTTCTATTAAAATAAGTAACTGCTACTTTGATTTTGACTACAGTATATAGATGTTTCCTAAGGAGGGCAGCAGGAAGGGATCTGGTGAGACAGTCCTCATCTTCCAGACCTTGACAGTCACTGTCACTATCCTCAAATGTACCAGAGGAAGCCCAGACAAAGATCATGCCCTTTTCTTGCACTTGCACACTCTTCAGAAGAGCTGATAACCTGTCACGTGGACTTCTTGGCACATACAGGAACTGGGTACCTCACATGGCTGGGATTGTGACCAAAGGAGAAGAAGAAGGAAGAAGCATAATGTCAAAAGCCAGGGCTGGAACCAATTACAAGTGCCTGGCTTGGGAAGGACATTGCCAAATATTTGCTGAATAGCTACTAAATGTTTATCTTAGATAAACACTTTTGGAGTTTTATGGTAAGCCCATTGTGAGCCTTACAATTCTACTGGGCAAATATTTCTAAGTATTTTATAAATTAAGCATATCGGTTTCTACACAACACATAAAGGCATTGCTTTTGCTGAGTCGGATAGTAAATCTTTCATAAGTCATGGGGCCTGGGAGATAACTTAGCAGGTAGAGTGCTGGCCCTGCAAGCATGAGGGGGCCTGCTTTGCTCCCAGAATACACTTATAAAAGCCAGGCATGAGGCCAAGGCTCATAATCCCAGCACTGGAGAGGTAGAGACAAGCAGATCCCTTGGGCTCAATTTCTAGCCAGCCTAACTTACAAGGCAAGATCTGGGCCAGTAAAGGACCTTGTCAGAAAACACAAGATAGGCAACCTGGAGGAGCAGAACCCGCCCAAGGTTAACATCTGGCCACCACATGCTTGCATCCCCATGCACAGCTGCACCCATATACACACATACACAAACACACATATAATCTTTATAAGTCACATGTATACACTTTTGTTGAGGTTTGGTCTGTTGCTATGTATTGTGATGCTAAATCTGTATCCCAAGGTCTAGCTGCCCCAAGAGGAGTGAATTCTCATGTAAGTCAGGTGACATTATGTAACCTTGCTCCGCCCCCAAGTTATTCCTGATTGGTCAACAAAGATACCTAAAGCCTGTAGCTGGGCAGAAGCAAGGTAGGTAGGGGCTTTGGTTCCTGGGTTTGGGGGAGTCTTTGAGGCAGAGACCACAAGGAGAGGAGAGAGGAGAGGAAGCAAAAGCAAGGTACCATGGGATGGGTGGATCAGATAGGAGCACTCAGATGGAACATGGCAAATGATATCTCAGGATCACTGGCAGGGAAGCAAACAAAATCTGCCCAGCTCTAGTGCTTTAAGGGCCTATTATAAATATAAAGGCTTTGTGTCTTCGGGAACTACATGATCTAAAGTGAAGTAGAAACCCCCAAATAATACTATTACAACACATATTCAAATGTACATAATGCTTCCGTCCCCTTTTCTTTATGGGGATTAAATCCGGGCCTCCACACACTAGGCAAGAACTCTCTCATAGAGCTCTGCCCCAGTCGTCCCAGATTTCATGATTGAAGGACAGAGAGTCCAAGAACATTCCAACCAAACTTAGAGATCGAGGGAAGCAAGGTGGAGGGGAGAGTCCTGGATGAAAGAACAACTGATTCTCATTAAAAGTGTCCCAGGGTAGGTGCTTCCTGTATAACTGAAGAAGGAAAAGGAGCCTTCTAAACTGGAAAAGTCAAACATCCTTTCAGCCTTGTTACAGGTGCCGGGGGCTGGGACATGGCTCATCAATTAAGTGCTTGACACGCAAGCATGATGACCTTTTTGAGTTTTACGTCTAAAACACCTGTTAAAAAGCCAGGCATGGTGGCACACACCTGTAATCTCTGGCTCACTGCCAGGCCAGACTAGCTGAACTGGAAAGTTCAAGGCCAGCAAGTGCCTGTCAAAAACCAAAAAAAACCATGGCGGCTCAGAGGTTGCAAGCACTTGCTGCTCAATCATGATGGTCAGAATCCATGTTACAAGCTGGATATCCTCCATACACCTGCAACTCCAGCTCCAAGGGGAGAGGAGACAGGATAGCTGGGCTTATGCCTTCATCATGGCTACATTGTATCATTAGGGAAAATGGCATGCAGCTTCACAAATTACCCTGGATTTACAGAAGTCTTTTCCTAGGCATGTCTAGATTACAGCCTGCAATTACAAGTGTGTGCACCATGCCTGTTTTTTTTTTTTTTTTTTTTTTTTTGGTTTTTCGAGACAGGGTTTCTCTGTGTAGCCCTGGCTGTCCTGGAACTCACTCTGTAGACCAGGCTGGCCTCGAACTCAGAAATCCGCCTGCCTCTGCCTCCCAAGTGCTGGATTAAAGGCGTGTGCCACCACCGCCCGGCTATGCCTGGGTTTTAACATGTGTTCTAGATATAAAACTCAGCTCATCATGCTTGTGTGGCAGGTCCTTTACTGACGAACCTAGGCATGAAAAAACCAGCAGGAGAGGGGCTGGAGAGATGGCTGAAAAGTACCCAGCTGCTCTCCCAGAAGTCCTGAGTCCAATTCCTATCAACCAAATGGTGGCTTACAACCATCTATAATGGGATCTGATGCCCTCTTCTGGAGAATTAAAAAAGGCAATAGACCACTACCTAGAATCCCCCAGTGAGGGGCTGGGGTGTGGCTCAGTGGTAGAGCCCCTGACTAGAATCCCCCAGTGAGGGGCTGGGGTGTGGCTCAGTGGTAGAGCCCTGACTAGAATCCCCCAGTGAGGGGCTTGGGGTGTGGACACAAGTAGGATGTTTGCTCAGCATTTAGTCCCTGGGTTTGATCCAGAGTGCTGGAAGAGAGCTCCTCCTTTCTGTTTAATTTACAGTGGTGGCAGGGAAACAAGTAGAACCTGAGGACACACTAGTGACCAATTAGTATATAACTGAGTTTGCTGACAAACATGGATTTTCTTTGTTTGAGGGGAGCATTATGTCTTATTTTATGAAGACATGTGTGGGGTAGCTAAGATCCTGACAGCCTTCGCTCAGCCATTTTTTAGTATTGCCAAAGCCACCCAGAACAGTCCTCCTCGGAGTCAGGGGATTTGAGACAGTGCTGTCATGGGCCTTGTTTGTGGAACAGAGTTTAGGGAATTGTCGTGGGGAGGGAACTTTGACATGGGAGGATGCCGTGGGGTCTGGAGAGATGGCTCAACAGGAAAGAGCTCTTACCTCTACAAGCATGAGAACCTGAGTTCAAATCCCCAGATTCCCACATTAAGTCTGGCATATTCCTGCACATGCTTCTAATCACGGCGCTGCGAAGAGCAGAGACCGGAGGATTATTGTGATGGTCTGAATGAGATATCCTCATAACCTTGGGCATTTAGATACTTGGGCTCCAGTTGGTGACACTGTCTGGGAAGTGTGGCCTTGCTGAAGGAACTATATCCCTGGGGGCAGGCTATGAGGTTTCCAAGACTCAATTTCCCAGTTCGCTCTCTCTACCTCCTTGTGCTTTGAGATGTGAGCTCTCACTGATCCTGCTCCCCTGTCTACTGCCTGTTGCCACGATTCCCTGCCATCACGGAGTCTTATGCCTCTGGAACCATAACCCCAAATAAGCCCTCCTCTGCAAGCTGCTTTGATGTGAGGTTTTATCACTGCAATAGAAAAGTAACCAATCCAATCACCGAGGCTTGGCTTGCAGGCACCTAGCCTGGCCCTAGAGAATGATAGAGTGGGTCACTCAAAGTCCTCTGGCCTCGTGGCTGACACACACACACACACACCACACCAACCGGAGGGCACCATGACAAAGGCTCAGAGAAGCCACCCAGGGTCCCATCGCTCTGCTACAAAAAACCAACAAAATCCCAACTACTTTCCTTGTCCCTTCTCAGGCCTTCTGAGGCTCATCCCAGGCCTCCTCCTACCTGCTTCCTGCACTGTAGAGCTCATGGCTAGTCCCCGTAAGATGCCCAGGAGTGGCCAGAGAGAGCCTGCGGTTGGGCCAGGAAGAGCCCCTTTATGGTCCAGCAGCAGACAGGCAGTAGCCACATGAAGGAGTGACCTAAAAGGCCAGTAGAGGAAGAGTCATATCATTGAGAATCCGGGGAGGCCAGGCAGGGCCTCACGGGGGACAGAATGTAGCCTCACAATCCTCCTCTGTGCCAAGGTTCTTAGGTTCTGAGCCTAAGGCTCTGCTCTGTAGGGGTGACACCAGCTCAAATATTTCATCCCACTGCCAAGAGATGTGACCTAACCCATGATCCCAGAAAGAGGACCATAGAGCGGCCACGTGATGACAAACTGCCACAGGACAGTAAACACACGGTCTAGTGTCAGACTTTAGCCCGAGGTCCTAGAAAGGTCAGAGGGAAAGGTAAGAACCGCAGCCTCATCCACAAGTAGGCAGAAATAGCCCCGAGGGTTGACGAGCTCAATAAATAACAAAATAATATGTAATAATTTCCTGAGGCTGAGCAAGGTGGCGCCTGTCTGTAACTACAGCACGAGGGAGGCAGAAGGAGAAAGATTTCAGACTGTAGACTAGCTGAGGCTCTATGAAGAAACTGTCTCAGAATAAATAAACACACACACTCACACATACTATACACACGTACACTCACACACATACACCTCACATACTGCACACACACATACACTCAGTCATACACACACACACACACAACAACCATACACTCCACATAATACATACACACACACATATACTCACACACACATATACTACACACATGTACACACATACATATACCTCACTGCACACATACATATATTCACACAAACATAAAACACACACATACCATACTATATACACGTACACTCACACACATACACAGTGAACACACCCACATACACACATACACTTATATACTATACACATACACTCACAACACAGACACACATTCATGAAAACATACACACACAAACACACACATATAACTCACACATTCACACACACACGCACACCTTTCCTTCTGAAGGTTTGATAATTGTGTTTATTAAAACATAGTGAGAAAAGGCAGATTTAGAGAAAAGTGAAAGGCTAATTTATCACTGCACACATCCCTGGGAACCTTCCAAATATAAAACTCAAAGAAGGGGCGGGCGCCGGGGATGTGTCTCGGTGACATCTTCCAAGGTTGGGGTTCCATCCCAAGCACCTTGAAAGCCTGACATGGTGGTCTACGCCTGTAACTCCAGCTTTTTGGGAAGTGAAGGCAGCAGGATCAGAAGTTCAAGGCCATCCAGGGCTGCGTTCTGAGTTAGAGGTCAGTCTGGACTGAATTAGCCTTATGACCTTATCGTTAAATAGGGAGTTTGAGGTCAGGATTGAATGAAACTTTCTCCTTCAAAGGGAGGAGGCCGACGGTGAAGCTTAAATACTCTCTTCACAGGGAAGGAGCAATCTTTTTTTTTTTTTTAAAGATTGATTTATTTCATGTATGTGAGTACACTGTCGCTGTCTTCAGACACACCAGAAGAGGGCATCAGATCACATTACAGATGGTTGTTGAGTCATCATGTGTTTGTTGGGATTTGAACTCAGACCTTTGAAAGGGCAGTCAGTGCTCTTAACCGCTGAGCCATCTCTCCAGCCCAGGAGCAATCATTTTTATTGGGGGGACACCGTACTCAGAGAACAGACAATAGCCTGGGCAAATCTCTTGGGGTGAGGATGGCCCTCGATGGATGAACTTTTAGTGCCTCTCTGTCTCTAATTTTATCTTTATTTCTTCATTGACTGAGGAAATTTTAGAGGGTGCATAGAAGCAGACCCTGAAGTCCGGATCCTTCTGTTTCCCTCTTCCTTTTTTTGGTTTTTTTTTTTTTTTCGAGACAGGGTTTCTCTGTGTAGCCCTGGCTGTCCTGGAACTCACTCTGTAGACCAGGCTGGCCTCGAACTCAGAAATCCGCCTGCCTCTGCCTCCCAAGTGCTGGGATTAAAGGCGTGCGCCACCACCGCCCGGCTTTTTGTTTTTTGGTTTTTTTTTTTTTTTTTTTTGTTTCCCTCTTCCAAGTACACTACCATGGCCGAATTATATAACGTGCAGTAGGTGGAAGCCACAGACTTTATCCCTGAGAGCCAAGCACACTACCACTAGCTGTGTTCTCAGGATCCCCTGGAGAAGTCTTTGCACCTTCACAAACATGTCTACCTTCTTCTGCCTTACAATATGTGGACCTGGTCTCTAGAAGGCTCTGGCTGCACCCGCCTGCACTCACCTTGCTTTGAGGAGGTCATTGACTCTGTTAGTTAGTTACTTCTGTAGAGTTGTAACCAAAATACCTGCAAGACAACTTAAAGGGATGGGTCAGGTCAGAGATAACCCATCTGATCAGTTACTTTTCTCCATGCGTTACCAAATGCCTCACAAGAAGCAATTTAAAGATAGGGTGTTTGTTCCAGCCAAAAGCGCTAAGATGACAGAGAAGGCCTGGGGCAGAGACAGCGGTTACTTTGCAACCAGTCAGGATGGGGTAGGGGGAGAGAGAGGGGTGGGGAATGCTGGTCCTCACTTACTGTGTTTCATTTCAGGATCCCAGCCCACAGGACAGTGTCACCAACATCTATGAATTAATTTCATTTACTTATGTTTTATAAATAAATAAAATATTTATAAACTATAATTTTTTTCCCTTCCCCTTTTCCCTCATGCTTCCGCCCCCACTCACTCCAGCCCTGCTCGCTCCGGCCCAACTATTTATAAATTTATTAATATATTTTGGTTTTTCCAGGGCTCTAGGGTGAGCTCAGGTGACCAACCAGTTGCCTACCCTGGGTTTGATCCCCATCATTGCATAAGATGGGCAGAGAAGCACATGCTATAATCCCAGCACTAGGGAGCTAAAGGCAGGAAGATAAAACAAAGTTCAAAGTTATCCTTGGCTACATGAAAGTTCATAGCCTTGGCTACATAGGTTCAAGGCCAACCTAGACTCCTGAGAAATGTCTCTTCTGGAGCTGGTGGACCTGTGGAGGCAAGGCCAGGTTGTAGAAAGTGGATCACTGGGGATGTGTCCTGGGGCTCTACGTTGCCCTGCTCCCCGACTGCCGACTCATGTTCCCATCCTTCTCCTCCTCCACAAGCTCCCATCACCATGATGTTATGCTAAGCACATGGTATACATAAATCCTTCCACCTTAAGCTGTCCCTGTCAGATAATTGGTATACTGCTTAGTTATGTCAGTGTGACACAACCCTAGACATATTAGACATAAGAAGGAATCTTAATTAAAAATATGTTTCCAAGCCAGCCATGGTGGCGCACGCCTTTAATGCCAGCACTCAGGAGGCAGAGGCAGGCAGACTCTGAGTTTGAGCCCAGTCTGGTCTGCAGAGAAATTCCAGGACAGCCAGAGCTACACAGTGAAACCCTGTCTCAAAAAAACAAAGATAAAGAAGTTTTCATATGATTGGCCCATAGGCAGAGCTGTAGGGTACTGTCTTGATTAATTATTGCTGGGGGCTGGAGGAGGGGCACTGTGGGCAGTGTCATTCCTGGACAGGTGGTTCTGGGTCTTGTGAGAAAACAGGCTGAGGGCTGGAGAGATGACTCAGAGTTAAGAGCATGACTGCTCTTCCAGAGGTTCTGAGTTCAATTCCCAGCAACCACATGGTGGCTCACGACCATCTGTAATGGGATCCGATGCCCTCTTCTGTGTGTCTGAAGACAGCGACAGTGTACTCACATAGAATAAATTGGAGGAGGAGGGGGGAGGAGGAAGAGGAAGAAGAGAGGAAAGAAAGAAAGCAGACTGAGCAAGCCAAAAGAGCAGCCTAGAGACAATCTTCTTGGCCTCTGTGCCTCCAGGTTCTTGCCCTGACTTCCTTCAGTGACAGACTATCATCTAAGAGTTCAAAGATGAAGTAAACTTCATCCTTCCCCAAGTGGCTTTGATCATGGCCTCTTATCAGCAGAAGAAATGCTAAGGACACTGATACACAAGGGACGATCCCCCACACCTGAGTCAGATCTTCTCCAAATCACTTCGACTACCTAAACCCCATCTCATCTCAGCTGGCTCAGCAGTGTGTGGGAACCTGCCTCCACACTCAGCCAGTTCACGGGTGTGCTGACAAGGGATTAGGAGGGGAAGGATATACACATGTATTATATGTGCAGGGGGAATACAGGAGTAGGATTCCCCACAAACCGATGGAGACTCAGGGTTTATATGTCCTTCCTGGATGGGGAAGAGAGAGGAAATGGCGTTGAGTCAATGGGCCAGGAGCAAAAAGGAACTTGTAAATGATTTTCTTGAGTGTGTGTGTGTGTGTGTGTTGTGTGTGTGATAATAGTTAGGTCTCAGGTACTGAGTAATGCTGGGAGAACCAGCTGTCCAGGTCTGCCTCCATGTTAATAGGTATCTAGTAGGTCCATTTATCCCAGGTTTCTGAGACTTAACAAGTACACATATACACCTGTCATGGGAAGCCAGAGGACAACCTCAAGTATCACCCTCAGACAGGCTCTCTCACTGACCTGAAAGTCCCATAGTTCTTCCTTTGTCCACCTGTCCAGCACTGGAATCATAAGGATACACCACCATGCCTAGCTCTTTCTCTTCTTTCTTTCTTTCTTCTTCTTTTCTTTCTTTCTTTCTTTTCTTTCTTCTTTCTTTCTTCTTTCTTTCTTTCTTTCTTTCTTTTTTTTTTTTTTCGAGACAGGGTTTCTCTGTGTAAGCCCCGGCCGTCCTGGAACTCACTCTATAGACCAGGCTGGCCTCGAACTCAGAAACCCACCTGCCTCTGCCTCCCAAGTGCTGGGATTAAAGGCGTACGTCACCACTGCCCTGCCCGGCCGACCTAGCTTTTTATATCAGGACTGGGAATCCATAAAGGGTCTTTAGTTTTGTGTACACTTTACCAACTGAGCCATCTCCCCAGCCCCTGTAAGTGGTTTTCTTTGGAGTCTGAATGAGTCTAAGACAAGCATTATCTTGTAAGAATCTGCGTGGGCCTGGCTGCAGCCTTAAGGCCTTTCCTGTAACAGGTCATGAGACTTCAGAGAGAAGATTGTGTTTGCTTTGACAGGTAGAGCCCTAAGGCAGAGAAGAGACTAACAGAGTCCTTCCCTCACCTGCAGAGAAGACAGAAGGATCAGAAGACAAGAAGAGCTGGGGAGATGGCTCAGTGGGCGAGAGCCCTGGCCTGACAAACATGGAGACCTGACGTGAAACCCCTAGCGTCCACATGATCCCCAGAGGACTCCAATACCATGGGGCATGGGATCGCTGACACTTGTTGGCTGTCAGCCTAGCTTTAAGTTTAGCAGGAAACCCTATCTTAAGAGCATAGAGCACAGAGTGATGGAGCCCAGAATCTTTCTCTAGTCACCATGTGCACACATATGTACACATAACAGAACTCTAAGGGATCTTAGCGTTGAGACTCAACACCAGCACTTACTGAGCGCCAAAGATCTCCAAAGGACTACATCAAGGATAATCATGGTGATACCCGCTTGTGACCCCGGCACTTTAGGGACTGAGGCAGGAGGATATCAAGTTTGAGATCAACTTAGGTTACGGTTTGAGACTCTTGTCTCCCGTGGAGTCAGGCAGTGAAGTAGCTCACCAAGCTATCCTGAGATGAGCTTTCCTACAGTTTCCCTTAACAGATGGTCTTTACCATCCTGGAAAAAGGAAGTGATAGAAAGTATCAAATAGAAATTAGGGGACATTCTAGGTGTGGTGGTGTACACCTCTGATCCCAGCACTTGTGAAGCCAAAGCAGAGCTCTGTGAGTTCCAAGACATTCTGATTTACAAGCAAGTTCCAGTAGGGCTACACAGTGGGACCCTGTCTCAGGAAAAAGGAAGGAAGGAGTGAGAGAGGAAAGGAGGGAGGAGAGAGGAAGGATGAAGGGAAGGAAGGAGAAAACAGCCACAAACAAAAGAAATTAGGAGAAAATATCTTTCACTCCTAGAACATACATTTGGGGGAGGGGGGCAGGGTAGATGCTTAGTCAGAATTGTCTGCCATGCACACGAGAGGATCTGAGATTGAGCCCCTGAACTCCAGCGATGGCATGTGCTTGTAATCCCAACTCTAGGGAGGGAGAGACAAGTGACCCCCCCCCCCGGGGGGGCTCCCTGACCATCGGGCTTAGCCTCTTCAGCTAGTTCCAAGCCAGTGAGAGACCCTGTCTCCAAACATAAGGCAGCATTCCTGAGGAGCAGCAGCCTCAGTCGCTTCCGGCTTCCACGTGGACAGGCACATCCGTGCACCTGGAGACGCACACACAAATAAGCCATCCGCTCGGTAACAATAGAAGGCTCCAAAGAGATCGTATTAGTCACCGCATGCCATTCCGACAAAATGGCCACAATGGGAGGATTCTGTTCTCTAGGCCTATGGGGAGGCTGTGGCAAAGCAAAGCCGCTCACCGCAGGAAAGAAGGATACTGCCAGCTCAGGCGAGGACGAGACCAGGGACGTGACACAGTCTTCAAGACCAGAGGGACGGCATTGAACATTCATTGATCTCACAGAGGGAGCAGGGTTCAGTTCTCAGCACCATTATCAGGAGGCTCACAACCACCTTCAACTGCCATCTAAAGGGAACTGACTCCCTCTTCTGGCCCGTGTAGGTAATTGCATGATGTTTATTTATTTTTTTTAAAGACTGATTTATTTATTTTATGTATGCAAGTACACTGTAGCTGTCTTCAGGCACACCAGAAGAGGCATTGGATCCCATTACAATGGCTGTAAGCCACCATGTGGTTGCTGGGAATTGAACTCAGGACCTCTGGAAGAGCAGTCAGTGCTCTTAACCGCTGAGACCATCTCTCCAGCCCTTGCATGATGTTTATATGCATAGTATATATTAAGTCATGCAAGCACACACATGTATGATTAATCTTTTTAAGAAGTATGGTCTTCGGCAAGGCAGTGATGGCACGTGCCTTTAATACTAACACTCAGGAGGAAGAAGACAACCCGATCTACGGAGTTGCAGGACGGTCAGGGCTATATAGAGAATTCCTGTCTCAAAAAACGCCATCCCCCAAAATATAATTTACATATACATAGTATATTAATTATGAAACCATCAGTGGCTAATTCACTGATTAGGTCAGCACCGTTCTGACCCAATCATTTTTGCCCAAAGCCTCACTCTGATCACCGTGCTGAAGCCCAAGCCTTCAATACACACAGTCAAAGCCTAACCGAAACTCAGCCATCTTCTATTTAAAACACAGGGGTCAGAGAGATGCCAAGCCAGCAAAGCAGTGCCCTTGATAGGAACCTGAGGATGACCCTGGACTTATGATCTCTCTGTCTCCATACCCTGAGTGCTGGAATTACAGATGAGGCTCCCATACTGTGTGCTGGAGTATAAGTCTATGCATGGTGGTAAACACTCTAGCAACGGAGCTGCATCCCCAGCTCTTCAGCCCCCCAAGAGGAGACTGGGGTGGGGGAGGGTAAATCTAGCTTCCGAGACTGGAGAAATGGCTCAGTGGTTAAGAGCACTGACAGCTCGTCCAGAGGACCCAAGTTCAGTTCCCAGCACCCACATAGCAGTTCACAACCATCAGTAGCAGCAGTTCCAGAGGACCCAAGGTCCTCCTCTGGCTTCTGTGGGTACTGAATGTACCTGGTGTGCATGGGTACGCAGGATAAAAGGGGAATGGGGACTTCTTTCAGTGACATTTGATGAGCTGTCAGTGAATGAATGGATGGATATGTGTTCTCAGATGGGGTAGGAAGCCCAGTGCCATACCCTCACCTGACTCTGCCTCTTTTAGCTGGCTGTTTCTCATGCATCCCTCCTAATACAACAGTGAACTGTGAGAATGAAAAACTAAGGCAAAAGCATCTTTTTGAGGGTTTTTTTTTTTTTTTTTTTAAGAATGAATTGGTATGTCAAGAAAGGATTCCTGGACTGGAGAGATGGCTCAGCGGTTAAGAGCATTGACTGCTCTTCCAGAGGTGCTGGGTTCAATTCCTAGCAACCATGTGGTGGCTCACAGCTACTGTAATGGGATCCGATGCCCTCTTCTGGTGTGTCTGAAGAGAGTGACAGTGTACTCATATACAATAAATAAATAAAAATCTTTAAAAAAAAATAGAAAAAAAGAAAGGATTCCTGCAGAGTTCATCAGCTGCATAGGATCAAGTGCTTTGGTGATGACCTTCATACTTTGGTACCTAGCAGCTGGAACAAAGGAAATAGCCAATGTCACAGCTAGCTAGTTTCAGCCGTCAACTTGACACAGACCTAGAGTAACCTGGCAGAGGGAACTTCAGTTCAATTGCTTCCATCAGATTGGCTTGTAGTCTTAACCTATAGGGTATTTTCTTAATTGCTAATTGGGGTAGGAGGGCCCAGCCCAATCTGGGTGTTCCCTAGACTGGGGGGGGGGGGGGGGGGCTGGGCTGTAAAAGTAGCAAAGCAAGCCAAAAGGAATGAGACAATATGCAGCGTTCCTCTGTTGGACTCTAAGATCCAAAACCAGGGGACTTGCTGCAATTTGCATGCAAGCAAGAAGAGAACCCCAAGTTGGAGCTAAGAATAGCTTTTATACAGTTTGGGGAGTAGAATAGAGAAACAGTGACTAGGCACAATATGACTGGCAGAACAGTGTGACAAACTGATTGGTCTTCGGGGAATGAGGTGGCAAGGACCTCCCTCGTCTGTCTACGTGCTCTGGGCCTTCCTTACCCACAGGTGCCCCCCCCCAGGAATGTTAATCATCCTCTCCCTTCCTCCTCTGAATGTTAATCCAGCCAAGTGTCCTCTGACTAAGGAATGTGCCCCTCTGGGGATGTGCCCTGGGACAGTGAGATTCTTTTCATCTTAAATTCAAACAGAGACCCAAAAGTCTTACACCTCCATGGGTTTTGCTCCAAGCTCTTGCCTTGAACCCTTGTTGGCGTCCTTCGAAGATGAACTGGAATCTGTGAGCCAAATAAGCTTTTCCCTCTCTCAAGTTGCTTCTGGTCATGGTGTTCAGCACAGTAACCGCGAAGCAAACCGAGAGAACCAGTCAATGACTCTGTGTCCCAAGGATTTACACCAAGGCTCCAATCTTCATCTCTACCTTCTCAGAGCACACGCTCCCACAGAGCGTTCATTCAGAGCCACTGGTACCGCAAGGGCAGCCTGGGGGACGAACTCAGCGGCAGCGCTCTGAGTTAAGAAGATCCAGCATGTGTCTGGCTCGGGGTCTGGTCCTTAGCACTGGAAAAAAAGTAAAAGACAGGCAGGGGAGATGGCCCAGTTAGTAATGCACTTGCCTTGCAAAAGTGAGGACTTGACTTCAGTCCCCAGAAGCCACATAAAACCCAGGCACGCCGATGCACTGTAATACTTGTACTAGAGAGGCAGACGGGATCCTTGATGCTTAGTCAGCGAGTGAGTGAGAGACGCCATCTTAAAACATAAAGTGATAGTTACCAAAATATTTGGTGTTGATCTCTGGCCTGCACACACACACACCCATACACATACACACATGGAAATGATTCTTGGCCAGATGTGATGGTATACATCTATAGTCTCAGTAGTTAGAAGCCTCAGACAGGAAGAACTCACCAGCTTGAGGTCGGCCTAATGTACATAGTGAACTCCGCGACAGCCTGGGTTACAGGGTGAGACCTTCTCAAGAGAAGGGAGCTAGAGGCATGGCTCAGTTTTAGAGGCCTTGCCTAGTATACACGAAGCCCCAGGATTGCATACCTGTGATCCCCAATACTTGGGAGGTAGAGGCAGAAGAATCAGAGGTCATCTTTGGCTACACAGTGATTTTGGTGTTTATCCTTGAGTTCTACACATACAAACCTTTTATATTTATCAGTGCTACTTTGTATAGCTTCTCCTTGAGTGGAAGTCCTCCTAAGTCACAAGGTTATAGCCATGCTACTCAGTAAAATACTACCCACAAGATTTCCCTTTCTTAGGGAGTCTGGTGGTTTGAATAAGATTGGCTCCTGTAGGCTCAGATATTTGAATGCTTAGTCACCAGGGAGTGGCACTATTTGAAAGGATTAGGAAGTGTGTAAGGCAGTGTTGGAGGAAGTGTGTCCCTGGGCTTTGAGGTTTCAAAAGCCCATGCCAAGCTCAGTCTTTCTCTCTCTACCTACTAATCGGGATGTAGCCCACAGGTACAGCTCCAGTGCCTGCCTGCAGGAATAAACTAACCCTCTAAAACAAGCCCCCAATTAAGTGTTTTCTCTTGTAATAGTTGCCTTGGTCGTGGTGTCTCTTCCCAGCAATAGAACAGTGATTTAGAAGGAGACAGGGAGTGACCCAGCTGCATGGTGATAGGGGATCTATTATACCAGACAACTTGTTCCGTCTGTTTGCAAAATCTGGCCTACATTCCAACATGCCCATTTTGTACATTGTTCTTGGCACTCAGGGCTGATGGAATGTGCTAATTCAAACAACTAAACTAATGGAAACCTTTAATTTCCCCTGGCTTTCTACTATGGTGCTGCGTAATCACAGATCTACCCCAGCTAAAGGCTGTCACCGTTTAAATCACCCGTGGCTACTAATGAGACTAGATAAAGGTCTATTGTCCTAGTTTCTCTCTTGTTGCTGTGATTTAAAAAGAAGAAAAACCTCGACAAAAGCAACTTAAGGGAGACGAGGTTTATTCTGGCTCGTTGTTTAAAGTACCGGCCATCATGGTGGGGAAACCAAGGGGGCAGGAGTTTGAAGCGGCTGCAGGTCACATCACATCCACAATCAGGAAGCAGAGGTGAAAGTATGCTGTTCCTCAGCTCCCCTCCTCCACACCAACAGTCCAGGATCCCGCCCAGGGGATGATGCCGCCCACAGGGGGCAGGTCTTCCTACCTGAGCACAATCAAAACAATCCCCTACAGACCTATCTCCTATGCTTAGAGACCCATCAAGAATCCCGGTGACTCTTTATCTGTCAATTAACAGTTAACACTAACTGCATACCTGTAGAGCCCCCTATGCTTTTACAGCACACTGATGGGAGATGAGACATGCCATCACACAGTCTTCTACCCTGTGATTATGTGTACTGGGAACATCTTAAAACCCCTTTTATCCTCACTGACACTGTGAATTCTTAACTATCCCTACAGTCCTAAATTAAAGAGACAGACCCACAGGTTTATGCCTCACTTAAAGAACGTTGATCGGCCGGGCGGTGGGGACGCACGCCTTTAATTCCAGCACTTGGGAGGCAGAGGCAGGCGGATTTCTGAGTTCGAGGCCAGTCTGGTCTACAGAGTGAGTTCCAGGACAGCCAGGGCTACACAGAGAAACCCTGTCTCAAAAACAAAAACAAAACAAAAAGAACATTGATCTAGCCTCTAGGACACACAAGCAGGAAGACCTGAATTCAGACCCCCAATACCTACATAAAATATGAATGTGGCAATGTGTCCCTGTAACTCCAGCTCTGGGGACGCAAAGATAAAGAGGATTCTGGGAGCTTGTTGGCCAACCAGCCTAGCAGAACAGCAAGCTCCAGGTTCAATGTCTCAAAAAGTAAAGTGGAGAGCAACAGAAGTAAGCTATCCAAAGATGACCTCTGACCTTCTCTAGCACATCCACCCACATGTAGACATAAGTATACAACACACACACACACACTGTTATCAATGTAAGTGGCTTACTGAAGCCCCTGGAGATTTCAGGTTAAAACCACTACACACTCAGCTAATGAATAACTATCCCCAGAAACAATAACTCAGTCGGTGTAAACAGGACAAAGCTGGAATAACCCTTCTTTGCTTGTGTATTACTACATGCTGTAGTATGTCCTGTATTCTGTTGTACTTTTTGTAAGATTGTGGGTCTCTCTTCTCCCCAGGGTTGTAGGCCACCAGCCTTCAAGCAAAGGGAGCAGAGGTGGCAAGCAGGGTTCAGATGGCCGTGAGTATGGTAGAAGGACTTCCAGGGACAGCCGCAGTGACACAGCTCCACTTTACTATTCCAGGGACAGGGTGTATAAGGGCTTTTCGGGGTGCTGGTGGAAAGGTCATATTAATACAGTACTTAGTTATCATGTAGGCAGGAAGCCCAGAGCAGGACTTGTGTACTGAGTTATGCAGCTCTGTACACAAGGTCATTCTTCCGATAAGGCCATGCACCTGTGTTCAGGGACGCTCTCCAGAAATCAGGCAGAGGAAAGGCAGCCCCCCTGAGAAAGGCAGTCCTCCCTTCTGCGCCGAGCTTAGAAGAGAGTCACCTGGGACTTCGGCCTTAATATCAGGATTCTCCAACATAAGATCCTACACACGCACGCACGCACACGCACACACATACACGCGCGCGCACACACACACACACACACCACACACACACACACACAAGATCCTATACACTATGTAACCACTTCTCCTGCCAAAGTCACACCTGGTGGTGACAGAAATCCAGTCATGCTTGCCAGCTAGCCTCTGATGGACACTGAGGCACGGCCTAACACCTGACCTTTGGCTGCCCTGATTCCTCATTATTTGGACTTTGTGTCTCTGAGACAAACATCTGAGGAGAGTAACTTAAGAGGAGGAAATTTTTATTTTGGCTCACTGGTTGGTTGGTGGCAGCATCGCATTGGCCTGAAGCAAGGCACGGCCTCATGATGGCAGGAGCAAGCTAGCTCGATCATATCATGGTAGTCAGGAAACAGGAAAATGGGCAGGGTCTAGGGCATGGTGTGCCCTTCAAAAACATGTCTCCAGAAAACTAATCCTCTAAACAGGTCCTACTGCCTACCTAGTAGCTTTCGCTTCTTAAGAAACTATGCCACAGCCCAGCAGTGGTGGCACACACCTTTAATCCCAGCACTTGACAGAGGCAGGTGGATCTCTGTGACTTTGAGGCCAGCCTGGTCTACAAAGTGAGTACTAGGACAACCAGGGCTATACAGAGAAACCCTGTCTCAAGAAATCAAGAAGAAGAAACAGAAAAAGAAGGAGGAGGAAGAAGAAGAGGAGGAGGAGGAGGAGAAGGAAGAGGAGGAAGAGAAAGAAAAGAAGACGACGATGAGGAGGAGGAGAAGGAAGAAGAAAAGGAGGACGAAGAAGAGGAGGAGGAGGAGACACTGTGTCACTATAAAGCCCAGATTAATCTTAACTCAAGCTCCTCCAGCCTCAACCTCCCCAAGTGCTAAGATTACAGATGTGTGCTACCATGCATAGCTTAGGGGCTTTGCTTCCTAAGAGGCCAGATGTGAAGTTGATGCCTTATGAACCCATCTCTCAATAGCGCCACCTGCTGGGAAACCTGCATTCAACACACACACAAACCTTCTTGGAAGAACTTTATATACAAATGTCAACACCCCAGGCCTTCAGCTCTCTGTTTAGTCATTTCTTTCCTTCCTCTTTAGAAAAACTTCCTGGAGATGAGCCTTCTAGCTCCACAAGCTAAGGGACCTTAAAAAAAAAAAATCAAAATGGGTCTGGGCATGTTGGCTCCTGCAATTCTAGTACTCAGGAGACCAAGGTAGGAAGATTGCCACAAATTTGATCCCAGCCTCTGTCAGTCTGAGATTCTGTCTTAAGAAAAACAAAACAATCAAGCAAGCTAACCAACTAAACAAACACCTGGGCCTGGGGCATGGTAGAGCACCTGCCTAGAATCCCCCAGTGAGGGCCTAGGGGTGTGAATCAGTGGTAGAGTACTGCCTAGAATCCCCCAGTGAGGGGCTGGGGTGTGGCTCAGTGGTAGAGCCCCTGCCTAGAATCCCCCAGTGAGGGGATGGGGTCATGGCTCAGTGGTAGAGCCCCTGCCTAGAATCCCCCAGTGAGGGGCTGGGGTCATGGCTCAGTGATAGAACCCCTGCCTAGAATCCCCCAGTGAGGGGCTGGGGTCATGGCTCAGTGATAGAGCCCCTGCCTAGAATCCCCCAGTGAGGGGCTGGGGCGTGGCTCAGTGGTAGAGCCCCTGCCTAGAATCCCCCAGTGAGGGGCTGGGGTGTGGCTCAGTGGTAGAGCCCCTGCCTAGAATCCCCCAGTGAGGGGCTGGGGTGTGGCTCAGTGGTAGAGCCCCTGCCTAGAATCCCCAGTGAGGGGCTGGGGTGTGGCTCAATGATAGAGCCCCTGCCTAGAATGTCCAAAGTCTGGGGCTGTCTCTAACACAACACACACAACATACTATCCAAACTTTGATCTTTGACATTTCTCATATCTCATTTTCTATTAAGAAAGATTACATACAAGTGAAGTCTGGGAGATGGCTGTTCCGTGCTCTCCCGGCACGCATGTACAAGGACCATGGTTTGGATCCTCAACACCCATGGTGCAAAGCCAGCTGTCGTGCCATGCACCCTGACCCAGTGTGAGTGAGCTGGGAGAGAGGAGAATCCCTGACCTGCTGGCCAGCTAGTCCAGCCATTGAATGCGCTCTGGGTTTAAAGAGACCCTTTGTCAAAAACACACGATGAAGAGAGTTAAGAAGAAGGCACCTGACCTTGATCTCTTCTATACATATGCCAACACACGTGTATACACATAAGACTCACACAGTTGTTGCAGGATATTTGATCACATTGTGAACCCCAAGAGTGTGAACTAGAAAAAAAACCTTGTGGTGTGCCTCACACAACCTTTAACCCAAGAGCTTTTTGTTAAGAACATCAAAGATAGGTCAAAGGTGGAGCAACCAACCAGCTGACAGGGAATGAACAGAAGGAAGTAGAAGGAAGGGGTATTGATCCCTTAAATAAAGTTATTTAAGACGACATGGAGGGCTGGAGAGATGGCTCAGTGGTTAAGAGCAGTGACTGTTCTTCCAGAGGTCCGGAGTTCAATTCCCAGCAACCACATGGTGGCTCACAACCATCTACAATGGGATCTGGTGCCCTCTTCTGGTGTTTCAGAAGACAGCAATGGTGTACTCATATACATAAAATAAATCTTTAAAAAAAAAAAAAAAAAAAAAAGACAACGTGGAGAAGGAGCTTTTTCCTTCTGGGACATGGGTGAGTAAGGAGGTCAGCTGGGGACTTTCTTTTGCCTCTTTGGACTTAGCGGCTTTCACACCAACATCTGGTTCCCAAGTATTTATTGGTAAAATTGAGCCTCTGGGATTTTTGTTTTTAAAACAATGGTTTCTTAGCCAGGCGGTGGTGGCACACACCTTTAATCCCAGCACTTGGGAGGCAGAGGCAGGCGGATTTCTGAGTTCGAGGCCAGCCTGTCCTACAGAGTGAGTTTCAAGCACAGCCAGGGCTATACAGAGAAATCCTGTCTCGAAACCCCCCCCCAAAAAACCCAAACAAACAAACAAAAACAAACAAAAAAAACCAATGGTTTCTTTAAACCATATCTGGGGACAAAGATTTAGCTCTGTTGGTAAATTGGTAGAGAAAACAAAAGTCCAGGACTCCATTCCCCAGCTCTGCATAAACACTTGCAATTCTAGCACCCAGGAGGTGGAGGCAGGAGGATCAGAAGCTAACAGTCATCCTCAAGCATGGAATGAATTTTGGGCTAGCCTTGGGCTATACACGAAACCATACTTCAAAATCTTGTAGAGAGGGGGCTGGGGAGATGGCTCAGTCAGTGAAGTACTTACCATGCAAACTTGAAGACCCGAGTTTGATCCCTGGCACTTACATAAAAAGCCAGATGCCAGACTGTGATCCAAGTACCGGGAGAAAGAGACTGGGGGATTCCTGAGCCAGCTACTCAGTATCATTAAACCAGTGAACTTCAGATTCATGGAAGGACCACAGCTCAAAAAAAAAAAAAAAAAAAAAAAAAAGAATCAGGGTTTTTATTTCTTATCATGATCAAGAAGCAAGTTAGGAGACTAGGCAGTGGTGGTGCACACCTTTAATCCCAGCGCTTGGGAGGCAGAGGCAGAGTTCGAGGCCAGCCTGGTCTACAGCCTGGTCTACAGAGTGAGTTCCAGGACAGCCAGGGCTACACAGAGAAACCCTGTCTTGAAAAGAAAAAAAAGCCGGGCGGTGGTGGCGCACGCCTTTAATCCCAGCACTTGGGAGGCAGAGGCAGGCGGATTTCTGAGTTCGAGGCCAGCCTGGTCTACCAAGTGAGTTCCAGGACAGCCAGGGCTATACAGAGAAACCCTGTCTCGAAAAACCAAAAAAAAAAAAAAAAAGAAAAAAAAAAGTGGGGAGGAAAGGATTTACTCAGACTCAGCTTACACTTCCACACTGCTGCTCATCACCAAAGGAAGTCAGGACAGGAGCTCACACAGGGCAGAGCTTGGAGGCAGGAGCTGATGCAGAGGCTATGGAGGGGTGTTCCTCCTGGCTTGCTTCCCCTGGCTTGCTCAGCTTGCTTTCTTATAGAACCCAGGACTACCAGCCCAGGGATGGCTCCATCCACAATGGCCCCTCCCACCTCTGATCACTAATTGAGAAAATGCCTTACAGCTGGATCTCATGGAGGCATTTCCTCAAGGGAGGCTCCTTCCTCTCTAATGACTCCAGCTTGTGTCAAGTTGACACACAAAACCAGCCAGTACAGAAAGTAACTGAGGAAGACACCTAATGTCAACCACTGCCACACACACACACCATACATGCACACACGCATGTGCAGACATGAAAAAAACTGCCACACATGCACACACTGCACTCATATATGCACACACAGAATTCTTTTCAGAGTGCTGTTAGGAACTGTAGAGGAACAGTTATTTCCCAGGGTAGAGAGTGGTAAAAATCAAGATCCTTGCTCTCTCAACTGCTTGTTCTATCCAGTCCCTAGAATAAGGACAAAGGTCTGGATACAGGCAAATGACACACTCAAGCCTTTGACTTCAGATCTCCGATGACAATGACAAAGGGCATGGAGGCTTGCTGCACTGTGACAGCCACGGAGTCCAAATTCATGAGCCTGTGGGGGGCCTGTCTTACTTAGGGTATCTATTGCTGTGAAGAGACACCATGACCATGGGAACTCTTATAAGGACAACATAATTCATTGGGGCTGGCTTACAGCTTCTAAGGTTTAGTCCATTATCATCATGGTGGGAAACAGGGCAGCACACAAGCAGACATGGTGCTGGAGAAGGATCTGAGAGGTCGACATCTGGATCTGCCATACTGGGCCTGGCTTGAGCATCTGAGACCTTAAAGCCCACCCCTCAGTGACACACTTCCTCCAACAAAGCCACACCCACCCCAGCAAGGCCACACCTCCTAACAGTGCTACTCCCTGTGAGCCCATGGAGGCCATTTTTCTTTCAAACGGCCACAGTGACCACATCTGGACACATGCATCTTTCTGACATCTCATCCTGTTGCCATTCTTCTATTCTCCAATGTGTCTGTCAAATTTCTTTAAGCTTTTGTTCTTCACAAAAATGGCTACTTCTTTGCTAATCTCAAGTCTGGCCATTGTACATGACTGCCTTGAGGAGTGTGGAGGTTTGGAATGGAGGCTGTGGAAACTCACCTGCTGGCTGGGTGAATAGATCCAGAACAGATCCTCCTATGCTGGAGTTTAAGGTGAAAAAAAAAAAAAATCACCATTTATGTCAATGAGACTAAGTAAAACTAGCAAGAAGCTGAGGAGATGATCGAGCTTGCTATGCAAGCATGAGGACCCGAGTTTGAACCCCAGCATCCATGTAAAAACTCACGTGTGGGGGCTCAGACCTATAATCCTCCTATAAGGGTGGCAGAGACAGGAGGCTCCCCAGAGCTTACCAGGCAGCTAGTATAGCTGGGTTGGTGAGTTCTAGGTTCAGTCAGAGACCTTTGCTAAAAAAAAAAAAAAAAAAAAAAAAAAAAAACTAAGGTAGAGATTTGGGAAGATGATGGCTCAGTGGGTGTCTTATTTAGGGTTTCCACTGCTGGAAAGAGACACCAAGGTCATTCTTATAAAGGACATTTAATTGGGGCTGGTTTACAAGTTCTGAGGTTCAGTCCATTATCATTATAGCAGCAAGTATGGCAGTGTCCAAGCAGGCATGGTGCTGGAGGAGCTGAGAGTTCTACATCTTCATCCAAAGAAAGCCAGGAACAAACTGTCTTTGGGTAGCTAGGATGAGGGTCTCAAAATTCCATCCCCACAGTGACACACTTCCTCTAACAAGACCGTACCTACTCCAACAAGGCCACACTTCCTAATGGTGCACATCTTGGACTAAGCATATTTAAACCACCACAGTGGGTAAAGTGTCTCTTATCATGAGGACATGAGTTTGAATCTCTGAATGATACTAAAACAAAACCAGATATAGTAGTACATGCCTGTAATCTCAGTCCTCTTAACACAGAAGACAAAGGTGGGCAGAGGCCTGTGAGCTTAAGGAGAGTCCAGTCTACAAAGCAGGGATTGTGAGACGCTACCTCAAAAATAAAGTAAAATAAAAATAAGTTGCTGGAGGATTGGCTTAGTGATTAAGAACACTTGTTGTGAGCTGGAGAGATGGTTCATGGTTAAGATGCTGATGCTGGCAGGGCAGGTGGTGGCGCACGCCTTTAATCCCAGCACTTGGGAGGCAGAGGCAGGTGATTTCTGAGTTCAAGACCAGCCTGGTCTACAGAGTGAGTTCCAGGACAGCCTGGGCTACACAAAGAAACCTTGTCTCGAAAAACCAAAAAAAAAAAAAAAGAAGAAGAGCGCTGACTGCTCTTTCAGAGGTCCCAAGTTCAATTCCCAGCAACCACATGGTGACTCACAACCATCTGTAATGGGATCTGATGCCCTCTTCTGGTGTGTCTGAGAGAGACAGTGTATTCACACACATAAAATAAATAATTTTTTTTTTTTTTTTTTAAAAAAAGACCAGCCGGGTGGTGGTGGCGCAGCCTTTAATCCCAGCACTTGGGAGGCAGAGGCAGGCGGATTCTGAGTTCGAGGCCAGACTGGTCTACAGAGTGAGTTTCCAGGACAGCCTGGGCTACACAGAGAAACCCTGTCTCGAAAAACCAAAAAAAAAAAAAATATTAATAATAATAAAATAAAATAAAAAAAAAAGACCACCTTTTAGCTGGGCCTTTAATCCCAAGCACAGGCAGGCAGATCTCTGGGAGTTTAGAATCAGCTTGGGTCTACAGAGCAAGTTCCAGCAGTCAGGGCCACATACTGTCTCAAAACAACAAAAGTAAAATCCTTTCTCCACTTCAGGGCATTTAGCTCACATTTAAATACGCTGATGAACTAGCATCTGTAGGCATTTCCATGAGCTTTCCTCATGGAAGGTCACACACACACACTTTTAATTCCATTTTTATTTACTCTGCATGTGTTTGCGTGTTGTCACATGTATACAGCGATGTGTGTATAGAGGGTGTAGTTTGGTCATACGTCAACAGTACAGTCCATCCTGGTGGAGAAGGCACAGCCACTGTCAGTTCTAGGAGAGGCTAGCGAGTCCTGTATTTTTTCTAAAGCGTTTCCAGAACTCTTCATTAGGTAATGCACAATGATGGCCGAGTGACCCAAACTGATTATACAGAAAAGCTAGGAAGAGAGATGGTGGTTGATCCTACTACCTAACAAGGTGCAAGGCCTGGTTCGATTCCCAGCGCAGTAAGAAAACCACAGCTTCAGAAGACATAACAGTGCTGGTACTGCACACCTTCCTTAAGACCAAGAGGCCCAATGTGTAATGGGTCACTACAGCACAGACGGTGTAAGGGACAGAGTTGAGACTTGAACACACAGCATCTGGCCAGGGAGAGAACTGATAAGATTAGAATGGAGAAGAAACAAAACATGAGGGATTTAATACAGGGATTGCAGAGTGGCTGAAGACACTTGCTGGCAAGCCTGGTGACCTGAGTTTGATCCTTGGAACGCAAGTAAAGGCGGAGGTGAGAACGGACTCCTCTACACAAGCACTGTGGAATTGTCATGCGTGTATCAATAATAATGACTATAAAACAAAAATGTCAAAAATAGCAAAACATCAAATGCCATGATACAGCCTGGAATCTCAGCACTCATGAGGCTGAGGAAGGAAGGTTGCAAGTTCAAGGCCAACCTGAGCTACACAGAGAGTTCCATCCCAGCCTGGCAACTCTGTGAGATCCTGCGTCAAAAAAAAAAAAAACAAAAAACAAAAAAAAACCTCAGGCAAACCAGCAAGATGGCTGAGAGGGTAAAGACACTCACCTGCCAACCTGAACTCAATCACATGTGGGTTCTCTCTCCCTGAGAGAATTAGAGAACCAATTCCACTAACTTTTCCTCCGACCACACACACAATAAATAAATGTTATAAGGAGGAAAAAAAGACCCTAAAACTAACAAGGCCTGGAGAGATGGCTCAGACATTAAAAAAACTTGTTCTGCAGTGAGGACCAGAATTCGGATCAAGCACTCTCTTAACACACCAGGTGTCCTTGCAAATGCCTGTAACTCAACCCCAGGTGATTAGAAACCAGGGGTTTGCTGGCTTTCAGACTAATTGAGACCTTGGTTCAGGCAAGGACTTTGCCACAGAACAGGCTGCATAAAAGCTGAGAGCACCTGATGCCATCTTCAGGCCTGTGTGAGTTGTATACAGGTACACACACACACACAGACACATCTGCATATACTCTCACACATAAACAATTAAATCTAAAAAACACTAATTAAAAAAATGCAGACTTTACAGGTAAGGTGGCTCAGCAGGTGAAGGCTGCCAAGCCTGAGGTACCGAGTTCAAACCGTGGGACCTGCGCGGTGGTAGGAGACAGATCAACTCTAGAAAACTGTCCTCCGATCTCTGCGATCACAGCATTGCCCACCTGCACACAGGAACACACTCACATACAAATAAATGTTAAGAAAAAGTTAATAAGGGGCTGGAGAGATGGCTCAGCAGTTAAGAGCACTGGCTGCTCTTCCAGAGGACCCGGAGACCCAGCATCAATACCCAGCATCCACATGGTAGCTCACAACTGTTATTCCAGTTCTAGGAGATCTGACACCCTCACACAAACATCCATGCAGGCAAAATAAGGCAAACCGCCCAATGCACATAAGAATAAATAAATCTTTTAAAAAGAAATACAGAGTTAGAAATGATGACTATCCTTTCTTATGAAGGCTAGAAAACAGATCCCGTCAACTAAAGAAAAGTAACTCTGAAAAAACCCGACTGGCCAGGGAGTGGAGGGGGAGTGGGCCCACTTCGCCAGAGTCCACAATGATTTCTTCAGTGCTCTCCAATGAGCAAACTGAGGTCAAAGTAGTGTCACAGACAACAGAATCCAGGTTTTCTATGACCACGCTAGTGCTTCTACAGAGCAGCTTTCAGCAGCTCCGCGCAGCCCTTTGTGTGCCTCTCAGCCCTAACTGCATGGGGTTTTAGGAGGTGCGAGAGTAGAGAGGCTACGGGGGCGGGGGGCGGTAAATGAAAGGACTCTGCGCCGCTAGGGAAAAGCCATCAGCTACTATGGGTACCGACTCTCAGGCATCAACTTTAGCGTCACCCACACTCTTGCGGGCAACCCCTTGTAAACTCTCTGGATCCACAGCAAGAATTTTGGTACAATGATTTTGGTTTGTCATGGGGATCTTAGGAGGAAGAGGAAGACATTATTTTTAACCTTTCTCCAGGGAAGGAATTATTGCAACAAAGTGGGAAGACATCAGTATATCCAGGGATATTCATATTATCACACACCGGCATTAATATTATGCAACATCCATCTCGGTCACAACCCCAAGAGACTGAGCAATAAATACCCTGACGCCTTGGTACAATCACAAAATTCACGTTTCCCGGACTCCTCCCCAAGAGAGTAAAAGTTCTTACCCGAGGGCTACTTTCTAGTTCCCAGGGACCCATCGAGTCACGTGTCCTCAGCGGGTCCCAGGCCGTGCGCGTCCTCACGTGCTCGCATTCCTCAGGGCACCGCTTCCTGCGCTCCAACCTTCTCCGGCCCGTCCCTCTCCTCGCCTGAAGCACTCATGTCTACACCGGCCTGCACCGCTCCGGAAGCAGAGTCCTGAGAGAAGGGATGCAACGACCGGCGCCTTCCCTCCTCACTCGCTGCTCGCCGCTGGCTAGCCGGACCCCGCGCGACCTCGAGAGTGCGCACGCGCGCCATCCCGGAGTCGGCGAGATTGCCGCTGAGCGCAGCAGTCAATCGTGAGCTCCCAAGCAGTTGCGTCACTCCGAATCTGGCCAATCAGCTCTGAATTGATTATTGCTTCCGGCCCGCCCTCTCGCCTGAGGCCGGGGAGGGCCCGACTGTAGCCAAAGCCTAGGAGTTCAGAACCTCCGCTGGGAACCCGCCCCGCCGGGCGTGGGCCCAGGTAAGTGCCGCGATTTCCCCGTAACATCGGTGACAGGGCCGTGGGGGACTCCAATCATGGAGATTGGAGTGGCGCAGAGCAGAGGTCCCCCCGGTTCCCGATCTCTCTCCTCCATTGGCTGCTTTAACTGGGACGATCGAGGGAGAGAGAGGGACTGTACCTGTGTTCTGTGCTGCACACCTGCAGGGCACCGCTCCTACCCCTGCCTTGGAACCCCTAAACGCCTGCTCGTGGACCCGCTTCATAGCGCGCCCCCACTGCAGCCTTAGGATCGCAGAGATCTGAAGAACCCTATTGCCGAGCCTGCATGATTTAGAGAAATGGAGCGTCCAGGGGCCTGTCTGTAGCCTTCTCCCTTGACGTTGGGAGCAAATCTGCTTGCTTTAGGATTAGTGTAGGAGGATGGTCACAGCCCTACAGCTCCGACATATGCTCCTGGTGGCAGTGCAGGGGACCCACCTGTCGCCCAAGTGCAGGAACTGGATCAAAGCCAGGTCGCTTCCTGCCCGCTGGGGCTAGGCAGACTCTATTTACTCTTCAGGAAGGGCCCCCACTCCCATACAAGCTCTGCTATTTCCTGTCTTCTCTTTTAACCCTAATATCGCATTGGAGTGGTCCCTGCGCTTGGCAGGCAGGAAACAACTTTAGTAGCCAGCGCACATCAGGCAGAAGTGAGGGTGTAATAGAAAAACCAGAAACCTTGTAAGAGGCAGCCCGAAGACAGATTCAGGAGAAGTAAACGTTTTGAGGCTTCCTTGTGTTGTGTTGTGTTCTCAAGGGCATCTACTGCCCACTACTTGCCCTGAGCAGCGGCTGCTGCTGCTGCTTGTTTTTTCCTCCTCCTCTCTTCTCCTCCTCGTTGTTGTTATTATAATATTATTATTATGTGCAGATGCACAAGTGGGTGTGGAGGCCATCGGTCAAACTGTACCATTTACCTTGGTTCTACCTTGGTTTTTAAAGATGGGATTTCATACTAGCCTGGGGCTCACTGATTAGGCTAGGCTATCCGACTAGGGAACCCTGGGGATCCACCTCAGCTCTAGGCTTATAAGCAAGTGCCACTGTGGCTCACTTAACAATGTTTTTACGTTTATGTGTGTGTGTGTGTGTGTGTGGTGTTGTGTGTGGTGCTTGCCGTGGCTCACATGTGGAA
This sequence comes from Mastomys natalensis, assembly GCA_021653895.1. Lineage (NCBI taxonomy): Eukaryota > Metazoa > Chordata > Mammalia > Rodentia > Muridae > Mastomys > Mastomys natalensis. Next base: position 601,895 of record JAJTUV010001631.1, on the reverse strand, counting down.
ATCAGGAATCAGTTTGCTGGAGTGGGTCTCTCCTTCCATCAAGTGAATCCCAGGGATCAAACGTAGGTTGTTTAGCTCCACAGCCAATATCTTTACCGGATGAGCCATGTACCCCTCCCAAACATACACATACTTTTTTTTTTTTTTTACATGGGTTAAACTCAAGTCCTCCTCCTTACAAGGTAAGCACTAATCCATCCTGCCTGGAGCAGTCCTTCTTTAACCTTACAGGTGCCCAGATTACAGGCATGGACCCCTACATAAGGCTATTTTTTGGTCTCTGAAAGGATCTGTGAATAAACTGACCCAGAATGGCAGGTGGTTTTTGTGGTGGTGAGCCTTTATAACCCAGTGACTGAAGGACCACATTACATTTGTTTTTAGAGGTTCGTGGTGAAGCAGAGGTTGCTGCCATGGAGTGTGTCCCCTCTCTCCCTTTGCTTCTGTGAAACAGAGATATCTCAGAATCCCCAAATCACAAAACCTCCACACACCCACTTCAAGAGTCCTGTGACCCACCAGGTTGCATAGTGATCTCACCGGATGTGGTGTGTGACAAGTCAGGGAACATCTTGTGGCGGCAGAAAGGAGCTGTGGTTGATCAAGGATATTTAGCTGGATGGCCTTTAGCTCAGGTGTGCCTGAGTCCCACCTAGAAGGGAGTTTATAAACACAGTCCTTCCACTCACTGCCCAGAAGGTTCAATTATGTCTGAAAGAAAATTACTGCTTAGTCATTTATCGGGAGGAAAGTGTTTCAAATACATGTTTACCTTTTGAGCTTAGCCTTCAGGGACAGCTTGACTTAATTGATTGTTTTTACCTGAAACTGTGACCTGGTTTTGGAGGAGACATTGAGACAGACTCTTACTATGTAACCTCTGCTAGCCTTCAATCCCTCCTCCTATTTTTGCCTCCTTCGTGCTGGGACTACAGGCATGTGATAAATGAAAATAAGTAGAAGGAAAACATATGACCAGTCCTAGGTATGGTGGAGGAGAAGGTTTATTTTAGATACGTGAGAGAACATACCTAGAGACACCTGAGAGAGTCCAGAGTGGACATGACCCTGAACCATGAGGGGAAGGGAGAGAGGAGACAGGGGAACTGGGTTTAGCAGCCAGGAGGCCCGAAGGTACAAAGAGGACGGGCAAGCAAAATGGTTGGAGTATATAGGAAAGTTTAGGGTAGAGGGTGGGTTATGGCACCAGGAGGGCCCTGTAATACGGAGGGACTGAAGGATGCTGGGAGAATCTGGCAGCCAGTGTTGCTTTGATATCTTAAATAGGCTCCTCAGCCATTTGACTCAGGGTTAAAACCTAATGTTATTTGTTTGTTTGTTTGTTTTTTCAAGACGGGGTTTCTTTGTGTAACCCTGGCTGTCCTGGAATTCCTCAGTAGCCCAGGCTGGCCTTGAACTCACAGATCCGCCTGCCTCTGCCTCCCGAGTGCTGGGATTGTGTACACAAGCACAACACCACCAGGCTTGTTTTCTTTTTTAAAAATTATTTTTTTAAATTTATTTATTAATAGTTTGTGTTTGTGTGTGCAAGCAGGACAACTTTGTAGTGTCGGATCTCTGCTTTTACCATATGTGGTTTTTGGAGGTTGAACTCAAGTGGCCTTTCCTACTAAGCTATGTTACCCACCCCTGGCTTGATTTTTCTCCCCGAGAGATAGGAGCCTGGTGAGACTGCAGACAACCTGTAATCCCAGCACCAGGGAGGCTGAGGCAGAAAGACTGTAGGGTCCAGGCCAGCCTGGACTCAAACATATTCACAGAAACTGAGACGAGGGAGTAATGGTTGTGTCCCGAGTGATTAAGTGACATCAGGGGCAGTCCCAGGGACCATGCTGGATGGTGGACTGTGTTTAGTAAGTTCTGAGTCTCTGTTGCCTCAACTCTTAGGAAGTAGGTCACTATTCCTCTCTGATTGCCACGCTATTCCACACAATCAAGGCAGAGAGGCTAGCCAGCTTTGGCGAGGTTAGAAGCACCACCTGGAAGCCCATCGCTCAGGAGGTAGAGTTTGGAGTTCAAGATCATCCTTTGCTACATAGTGAGTCTGAGGCCACCTTGAGCTACGTGGGATGCTGTCTCAGAATAAGACAAAAACAAAAAACAAAGGAATGAAGAAAAGAAGTAATGGAGCCAGGCCCCAAACTCTGGTGCTGTGGACTCTGGCAGCTCTAATACTGTGAATGGAGCAGAGGGGCCTCCAGGCCTGGCCCAGAGGAAGCAAGTGCCACTGGGCCCCAGCTAAGGTCTCTAGACGGAGGTACTTTTCAGATGATCCCAGAAAACTAATATCCTGATTCCTGCTCCCTTCCCCCAAGTGTGTGGTGTGTGTGTGTGCGTGTTGTGTGTGTGTGTGTGATAGAGAGAGAGAGAGAGAGAGAGGCCCTGCAGTTGAAGAGGCCATTGGTTCTGAGAGAACTCCCACCCACCCCATCCTCTCCTAAAATCACACCATTCTGTTGGCCAGTCTCCCTCCTGGAGTCTCTCTCTATATCGGGTCATGGATGTTTCCTGAAACTCGGCCCTGCCTGCCCCTGGTTTCCTTTCCAGCCTGAGCTCTCCTCTGTGTCTGTCGGACTCCCTGGGTTCCAAGAATCGGCTGGTTCTGCCTGGGCAGATGGCTCTATTTTCAGATCTGTTCCATCTCCAGTCCTCCTCACGCTGTCGGTGCCTTCTGGAGCGCCCCCGTGCTTACAGCAGACGGCAAGAGTCGAGCTCCCTGACACAGCAGCCTCAGGTCCCTAAAGAAACCCAGCTATTTTCCCAGTAGCTCTAGTTCTCAGGCTAGACTCAGACAGGTTTTCATGTAGCCTAGGTGGGCCTTCAGCTCTACCTCCTGAGTGCTGACATTACCAGGCATGAGCCACCACACCTAGTCTGTAGGATGCTGGGCACAGAACCCAGCACATCTTACATGCTAGGCAGCACCACATCAACTGAGTGTGGCAGTGCAAATCCGCAGTCCCCGCTCTTGGAAAGTGGGGGCAAGAGGATCAGAAATCAAGATCACCCTAGCTACATAGAAGATGTGAGACCAGCCTGGGGTACATCCTCATAATGAGAGTGAAGAAGAGGCAGAAAAGAAACTTAAGCTGGAAGATGCACTTTGCTTCTGGTTGCTATGGTGACTGCTTGCTTGGGACCTCATTTTGTCATGTGTGTCTTGATAGGGTCACCACACAGGGTTCTTACCATATCCCTGGTCCAGGGGCTGTGACGCTGATACCTGATACGTTCTCTTATCCCTTGGCTTTCCCCAGCACTGCGGCCATGCCCACCTCCGTGCTGTGGGCAGTGGACCTCTTCGGGAGAGTATATACTTTGTCCACAGCCGGTCAGTACTGGGAACTTTGCAAGGATGTCCAGCTGGAGTTCAAGCGGGTCAGTGCGGCCACCCAGTGCTGCTGGGGCATCGCCTGCGACAACCAGGTCTACTTGTACGTGTGCTCCAGTGATGTACCCATCCGTCACCGGGAGGAGGCCTATGAGAATCAGGTAGTGCTGGGTGTGTGTGGTGTGCGTGTGTGCGCGTGTGCGTGCGTGTGTGTGCGTGTGTGTGTGATTACCGAGCTGGTCAGCAGTATTAATTACAATATGCTGAGGGGTGAATTGGGGTGCTTGTCTCCCCCACATCCCATAATCCACTTCATCAGTTAAGATCTGAGTTGCCCTGGAAGTGGTAGCACACTCCTGCAATCCCTTTGTGGCAAGACAAGAGAATTACGCTTTCAAGACCAATTTGGACTATGTAGCAAGACTCTCCCTCAAAAGGGGCTGGGGGAGGGGAAGAAGAGACTAGGGATTTAACTCAGTTGTTAGAGTACCTGCGTAGCATGCATGAAGTTCTGGATTCAAACTTCAATGCTGAAATAAATAAACAAATAAATAAAATAGTAAATCCCAAGTTTTACAGTATCCAGGGTCTTTGAGCTGGAGTCCTGGTTGTGTCTTTGACCTGGAAAGCTATCTGGGTGCACATGAGGGTTGGCTTTCATGGGTCTCAGAAGCCCAGGATGGGGAGCACCTATCCTATTCCTCTAAGCACTGTGGTGGTGGGTGAGTGGGTGCTCCACTCTGTGGGGCCTTGCAGCTTTTCCTGGCCTTTCGTTGTCTGCCATCCTGGAGATGAGCTAGTGGACCACTGAGGCCTGGCGAGGTTTTGTCCTCCTGGGTCCGATCCCGTTTGGCTGACTCCTAAGAGCATCTCTGTGTCCCCGGCCTCAGCGTTGGAACCCCATGGGAGGCTTCTGTGAGAAGCTCCTGCCAAGTGACCGCTGGCCATGGAGTGACGTGAGTGGGCTCCAGCATCGGCCGCTGGATGGGTAGCACTACCTTCGCCACACTGGGAATGGGAGTCAGACTGGTACGTGGATGAGAATTTTGGAGGGGAGCCCACCGAGAAAGGGGTAGGTGAACTCAGTTCCCTCCATGGCTGTCTGTTGGGCTCAGCTTGTCCCCCAGCGCTCCCCTCCCTGTTGGTGTCCAACCTCCGCTTGCTACGGGACTGAATATCATACTTCCCCCCTCCTCCCTCCCTCCTTTCCCCACCTTCCCAGATCTTCAGATTCCACCTCCTCCCCACCGAGACATATTGAGGCTCACACCTTGGTATTTCAGGGGTGGACATACGCTATGGACTTCCCTGCCACCTACACTAGAGACAAGAAATGGAATTCATGCGTGCGAAGGCGGAAGTGGATCCGGTATAGGAGATACAAATCCCGGGACATCTGGGCTAAGGTCTTTGTGCCTAAATATGGCATGGGGGCGGAGCATGGGGGCGGAGCATGGTGGGGCGGAGCATGGGGGCGGAGCATGGGGCGGAGCATGGGGGCGGAGCATGGGGCGGAGCATGGGGCGGAGCATGGGGTGCACCGTGGAGGTCCTTGATAGGAGGCCCGCAAGGATTGGTATCCTTATCCCTCAGGGCAGAAGGGGACACCATACCCACCCTGGGACCTGGCCTGTGACTTGTTTGCTGTCACAGAGCCTTGTAACCAGCCCTACAAGTCCCCTCATTTGGGAGAGGGCCACATAGGGGCCAAAGTTAGCACAGAACTTGTTTCATAGGCTTCTCCTCCTCGGCTTAGTGTTGTCCCCGTGGCCCTACTCAAAAGCAGTGGCTCAGGCCGGGGTCTGATGAAGGGGACATAACAGACAGGATCCATGGCCAGATACACAGGCCTGCAGTCTGTGGCTGCCTTCTTCTTGAAGTCAGGCAGCATGGGCCATGCTGAGGGTGGAAGGACTGGAGGGAAGGCAGGCAGGGGAAGGACAGGGACAGTGACAGGGAGGGGCAGTATGGGCCACCAGGTAGTGACAGCCATTGCTTGTTGCCCCTTTGTTTCAGATCCCCTCAAAAGATGACCCCAAGGAACTCCCAGATCCCTTCAATGACCTGTCTGTGGGAGGGTGGGAGATCACAGAGGAACCTGTGGGCCGCCTGTCAGTGTGGGCTGTATCCTTGCAGGAAAGGTAAGTCCATACCACCACCATCGCCCCGCCCACCTTGCCCAAGATTTGATATGGTGAAGGAGGCCAGGCACAGGCCCTCCGAGTGGTGGAGGAGAGAGCTAATTGCCTCCTGTCCCTGGAAATGGACTTCCCACGTAGGCAGAAAGTTACCAGACTTTCCACAGTACCTGCCCTGGATGCCTTGGGTCCTGTCCATCCTTCTAGTCGAGTTCAGGCTCACCGTCAATGTTGTCTCTTTGGACAGATTCTGAGCTCCGAGCACCCTGCCAGCTCCTTTTTCCATTTCCTAGGAGCACTGTGGGTGTGCGGGTGGGTGGATGGCTGATGTGTGGATAGATTGATGGTGTGTGTCTAGATGGATGATGGTGGGTACGTGGATGGATGGATGGTGCACAGATGTATGGTACGCAGATGTGAACAGATGCCTAGAAGACATGAGTGGGAGGGTGAATTGATGGATGAGGGATGAATGGATAGATGGATGATGGATGGATGGTTGGATGGATGGATGATGGGTGGATGGGTGGATGGATAGGTAGATGGATGGATGAATGGATGGATAGGTGGGTGGGTGGTAGATAAATAAATAGATAAATGATGATAGATGCATATTTGGAGAGACATCTTTTTCTACAGAATTTGTTTAAAAAGTCAAGCTTAGCTGGCAACTGGAACAAAGGTGGTCCCAAGTACAGGAGTCTGATGCCTTCTGCGTGGTTTTAGCTCTTATTTTATGATTGTTTGGTAATTCCTGCATTAACCACATTGACCACAAGTCTTCACTGACTTTGGAACAGTCAAAACAGATTATTTTTAGCAGGCTTACCTTTGGCTGGGGTCATCTCACTCAGGTTTAGGTTAACCACAGTCCTTCCTCTCAGCCGTGCTGGAATGTGGTGGAAAGGATCTAAGCAGGGTGAGAGAGCTAGCCTGAGGTAGCCCACCTGGATGCCAAGAGGAGGAGGGGCCACAAGCTGTGTTTGTGCTCCCCGAGTATCAGCTGTGAGCCAGTGTCCCCCAGCATCACTGCTGGGACCCAGAAGAGGTGGCTCCAGGACCCTGTGCTCCAGAAAGAAAAGACTTATTCCCCGAAGCTGCCTGGCTGGTAGGCAGGTCCTGCAGGGCCCATCATAAGGGTAGGTTGGCATGACCAGAGAAGTCCAGGTCCATCGTTTGAAGATGGCTCTCTGGAACTATTCCCTCCCTAACATCCTATGTATGAATGGGTGATCGTGCACAAACATGAAAGTGTACACACACAACACACACACACACGACACACATGCACACACAAAGACTACTTTGAGATTCCATCACCACCAGAATCAGAATGGCTGTCATCAGGAAGACAATGGACAACCGTTGGCAAAGATGTGGGGAAAGAGGGATTTTATTGTTAAATTGAAACTATTCAGGTTACAGAGCTAAAGAAGTGGAGATTTAGACCTTGGGTCTCCCCCACCCCCCTTAAAACCACCTGCCTTCCCTTGTTGACAGGTGTCCTGGGAGCACATTGCCACTAGGGGGCACAGGTTTCATGGACGGCCTGAGGGCTGCTGACACTGGAATCTGCTTGGTGTTCTTACAGGCAGCTGAATCAAATATGTCTGTCTCCCTAGGCTCACCAAAATCCAGGCATTTTCTCACCAAGCTGTGTGTGTGATGGGAAGTCTATATAGTGAAGGCATGTGAATGTGTGAGAGATGCCCATGTGTGAAAGAGTCAGATTTGCTGATGTGAATACCATGCTTTCTTTCCCCCTTCTAGGTGTGGTACCGAGAGGATGTCAGCCACCCCAACCCAGAGGGTTCCTCCTGGTCTCTTGTGGATACCCCAGGGGAAGTGGTCCAGATCAGCTGTGGGCCCCACGACCTTATATGGGCTACCCTCTGGGAGGGGCAGGCTCTAGTCAGAGAAGGAATCTGCAGGAACAACCCAAAAGGTAGCGAGCCCCATAATAGGAAGTGGGGTGCTTGCCCTCCAGAATCTTGGCTGACAGAGGACCCCTGGGTTTCTTTGGGGACTGGCAGGAAGTTCCTGGTCCATAGTGGAGCCTCCTGGGTCTGAAAATGGTATCATGCACGTCTCCGCGGGAGTCAGTGTGGTCTGGGCCATCACAAAGGACCGCAAAGTAAGCACTGGGGGCTGGAGCTGGCGTGGGAAGTGGATACCATTTACACCAAGGGTGTCCTTGTGAGGGCCATCAAAACCCATTAGTGTAAGTCCTGCGACTTTCTCTTTCTTTGCGAGATGGTATCCTAATCTTGGTATGTGGCCTTAAACTTCTGACCCTCCTGCTTGGATTACAAGCATATGCTATCATGCCTAGGTGACAAGTGCTGGGGACCAAATCTTGGGCTTCATGCATGCCAAGTAACTCCTCTACCAGCTGAGCCGCATCCCCAACCCTACTGAAGTCATCCCCTGTCTCCAGGATGTACCCTCACTCACATCCCTGGACCACAATGCTCAACCACCGTGTTTATTATTCCATAGGCCAGACATTTCAGATAATAGGAAGGCAATACGCCAGTAACCTCTGCCAATTAAATGCTTCTCTCCTTTGTCGTTTGTGTCTTATCCGAGGCAGGTTCAGTCAGGTGAACCATCTTTTATATGCTTTTGTGAGATCTGTCTCTCTTTCTATCATCTGTCTGTCTGTTGCAGTGCTGAGGGAAGGAAGCTAGGGCCTTATACATCAGGAGTTCATTCTAACTATATCTAGGGTCCATCCTATCAACCTAGTACCTGCAGTGAGATGATTCAGTGGGTAAAGTTGCCTGCCAGTAACAAACTGACAACCTGAGTTCAATGCCTGGGACACACATGGGGGGAAGCCAACTCTCACAGGTTGTCTTCTGACTTCTTCATGCAAGCTCCAGCACATGGTCCCCTTATCCCCCCCCAACCCCTAAAAAACCATATAAATAAAAATACAATGAAAGGTCTTTCTCAGAGATGGTTCAGTTGGTAAAACACTTTGTCTTGTGATGCCGAGGATCTGACTTCCAGCCCTGGAACCAATGTAAAAATGCCGGGCACGCTGTAATCCCAGTGCTGGGAACCGGCGGATCTCTAGAGGTTGCAGGCCAGCCATCCGAGCAGGTTCTAGGCTAGTGAGAGACCCTAGTGGACACACACATGCAGACACACACACAGACACACACACAAACACACCCACACACACCCCTGTACCTCTGTCTCTGAAGGTCTCCAGGACGCCTGCTTCTTTTGATTTTCCAGGTGTGGTTCCGGAGGGGTGTCAACTCGCACAACCCCTGTGGTACCAGCTGGATCGAGATGGTCGGAGAGATGACCATGGTGAACGTGGGACTAAATGACCAGGTAGATGTGCACATGGTTCACAGGACAGGGATACAGCTTGTCCACCTACCGTGCCACTGTTCCGGCAGGGCTTATAGATGGGGACAGTGAGGACCCTAGGGAGTGCACCGGGGGCTGGTATTCCAGAATCCAGGAGCCCCTACTTGGCTCAGTTACTTCACTAAGGACCCTCCAGGCAGGGCTGTCTGTGGTGAGGAAGGGTAGGGTATGCATTCTAGACCCAGGAAGGCAGCATTGAAAATCATTGTAGGGGAGGGAGAATCGCTAAGTGAGACAACCGGGTCACTTCCCCTTGACTCTATGCTGCCATGTTCCTCTCATGGGTATCATCTGTGCAGCTTGACAGTGTGGACTCTTTCTAAAACGGAATGAGGTTTGAGTTTGGAGAGGCGGCTCAGTGGTTAAGCTCAATGGCTGCTCCTCTGGTGGACCCAAGTTCGAGTCCCAGCACCACGTTACTCACCACTGTCTATAACTCCAGTCCTAGGGGACCCAACTACCTCTTGCGACCTCTGTTGGCTGGGGGAAGGGAGCTGCCTTCTCCTGCCTCCGGTTTCTACAGTCACCTACCATCCCCGGCAGTCAGCCTCCGGCGTGCTCCCCATGTCATGATAGGGAGACTTCTGCCTGCATGTGCATACCTGTCCTACGGCCCCGCTGAGCACTCTTGGACCCTCTGCTCTTCTCCAGCACCTGTGGAAGGGGTGGGAGTCCATGTGTGTGCCCAGCTGCCTCTGAGTAGCACCCTGTTTGTTGTAGGTCTGGGGTATCGGCTGCGAGGACCGAGCTGTATACTTCCGGCAAGGTGTCACTCCTAGTGAGCTCAGTGGGAAGACGTGGAAGCCTATCATCGTGGGCCGAGAGAGCGACCGGTCACACTCTGGGAGCTCATCCAGTCTCCTCAGGTGACACAAGGCAGCCGGGCATAGAGGAGTTAGGTGGGACAGACTGTCTGTCTGTGGCCTAATGGGATGCATGCCGATGACCTGCAGAAAATTAGTCTTTTTCAGAGGATCGTAGGTTCCAGACCAGCTTGAACTGCATAGTGAGACAGTGTCCCAACAAAAGCAAAAAGGGGAAGGGAAAAAACTCTGCAGCGAGGCGTTCTACAGATACGATTATCTCTGTTGCTGTGATAAAACACTCTTAGCAGAAGCAATTTGGGGGAGGAAAGGATTTATTTCATCTTGGAGACTGTAGTCCATCATTTAGGAAGTCAATACCGGAAATTGAAGGCAAACCTGTTTGTTGGTCCATGTTTTGAGGGTATTACCTCTGACTAAAGAAGTTCCAGCATGAGGTTCTGGGGTCCATCCTCAACACCACAGGACTGGGTATGGTGGTCCACACCTGTAATCCCAGCATTTGGAAGACGGAGGCAGGAGGATCAGGAGTTAAGGTCATCCCTGGTTATATAATGACTTTGAGACCCTGGGATACATGAGACCCTGTCTCAAAAACAAAATAGAAAAGTGCTTCAGTCGAATGTGGTGGTACATGCCTGTAGTCCTTGCACTTGGGATTGCTGTAAATTCAGGAGTAGTCTGGGCTACAGAGTGAGTCCCAAGCAACATGGAATATAGCCTGTCTTTGTACCGGAGGATGGCCTTGAACTCCCGCCTCTGCCTCCTCCACACTGAGATGACAGGCACATCACACTCAGCTTTATGCGGTGCTGAGAATCAAACTCAGGGCTTCTCCCATTCCAGGCAGCCACTTTACCAATTAAGCTACACCCACAGCCCGTCTAAAATAGTCTAAAATAACACACATACCTCAGCCCTTTGGTTTGGGATGTGATGGGGTCTTTCAGCCCCTGCTCCCCCCCGCCCCGGCCCCAGGAGGCGAGGCCCATGAGTGTTGTACAGGGGCAATAGACAAGAGTCCAGTGATTGTGTTGCCAGGAGCCAGCCCTGGCTTGGTGGGAGGAGAAAGGAAGTCTTTCTTCTCCTCCTTGTCAGTTCTTCTTGAGGAAGTCTAGGGGGATGGGAAGAGCATCGGCAGGGGGTGAGATCTAGGGTTAGGCTACTGTAGCTGGCCTGCCCTCTGGTATCCTCAGTCCAGAAACTGCCTGTTTCTGGCACTTAACACCTCAGCCCTGGGACAGCAGAGGATTAGGCAAATGGCCTTTGTACTCTCTCTGCAGGAGCTGCTAGTTTGAGGTCGCAGGAAGAGAAAACACTTGGAGAAGTCACTTATAGCGTTTATTACTAAGTTGTTAAAAGTTTCCTATGAAAGCTATCTAAGGGGAAAAGCGGAAAGGTCCTAAGTGGGGAAAAAGGAAAACTTCTATTCTATCTGGGAAAAGGGAAAAACTCTATCTCTGTTCTATCTTCTATTCTAATTCTCTGTTCTAACTCTATTCTATATCTAACTAACTTTTCTTCATCTCTTTGTCCTCAGTACTTATACATCTTACAGAGTACATGGTCACATGTTACAAAGTTCATCATAAGTTCACACCAAAATTCAAATCATAAATTGAAATAGAAGTTTACAACAGATAATGTTTACATGCATATCCATTAGGAGTAATTATCTGGCTAAACATCCATCACCTGTCTAGCTCCACAGCTTCACTGAAGGTTTAAAACTATAACTAAGAAATTAGTGAAATTTTGTATAGATAAACCCAGGCAATATTTTCTCTTCTGTCCCAGCACCTATAATAAATCGTGAGTTCCCTTTTAGTGACCTTTGGTTAATTGTTTTACAACCTCATTGGAATGTGCTCTGAGCAGGGGAAAGTCTGTTACTATCTAAGGGCAATTAACTGATGACACTTGGGAGACTGGCAGAGTTCTCATTGCAGTTTTGATTATCAGAAAGGGACCTAATAGCAGTTCCACTATAAAAGAGCTTAATAATCATTGATATAATTTTAGGAATTCTTATAGGATCATCATTAAGACTTTAGAAGTCATCTATTTGTCTATATAGCATCACTACAAGACAGTATATCTTCATGGGTCTGCAGAGATCTGCTCCAAAGGGGTGTGCTATTGCTTAGTGATTATTACATATGTTTAATAATAATAGGAAAAGCATATTAATAGCAGGAATCTTTCCTAAAATAAGTTCCCCACAGCCTTGCTGGATGAGGACGCACTTGTTGCAGATTATATAATAATCCAAGGCAAGCATTTCAGGATGATTATCTGCTAATTATTAGCTTGTCCCATTATGGCTCCTGACAGTGTGTGACATGCTTGAGTTCACACAGTCACGGTGGCCAAACACGTCTTCCACAAGGAAGTGAGAGTTTGTCTTATTTTGTCCCCAGTGCTGGCTGCTTCTTCGGTGATGAGGTGAGAGGCAGTGGTACAGAATCCACACCCAGTGATACTGATGTCTCCTCAGAAGTCGAGAGACAGGGCCCTGAACAGCCTCTCCCCAAAGAATCTTTGAACAATTCTGGGAAACTTAAAGGGAGCTTGTCCAAGGGCCATGAGACCAGCAGGAATACTGAGCACTCCGTGGAGAATGCCTGCCTGGCTGAGGGCAAAGAAAAGGCTCCTGAGACCTCTAGTTCTGATGAATGCCATGCCTCAGCCTCCACACCAGCTGAGCTGCCCTGGACCAACATTGACCTAAAGGAGCCCAAGAAGGCATCTAACCAGCCAGCTGCCGGCTTTTCTGAGACTGCGGGCCTCTCCTCCCTGGGGCTCTTTCCGCTGGGCATGGAGGAGCCCTACGGGGCAGATGATCACCCTCTGTGGGCCTGGGTGTCTGGAGGCGGATGTGCTGTGGAGGCGGGCTCTGCTCTCAAGTGGTTCACTGTCCAGTCAGGTAAGGGAACGCATGGCGCTGGTGTATCCGGCGTGTCCCCGTGGCTGTCTGTGGGTGTGTGGTGCATAGGTAAAGGCTCACCTCCTGTCTCAAGGCTCTGTGGTGCCCAACCTTAACTAAGACCTTGAGCCAGTCTTTGGCTCAAGGGAGGAAGGTTCACAGAAACGTTTATAGGTTGGAACTTTCTAGGAAGAACAGGTAGAGTGGGGCCAAGGAGATGTCTCTGTGGGTAAAGGGCTTGCTGTACAACATGAGGACCTGGGTTCTGATGCCCAGAACCCATGTAAAAGTGGGGTGTGGCAGTGCATATCCTAACCCCAGTGCTCTGGGCTCACTGGCCAGGCAGCTAAAATTTCGAGCTTTTGGGACTAGCAAGAGATCCTATCTCAAAAAAAAAAAAAAAAAAAAAAAAAAAGTCACGAAATGACTGAGAAGAGATTTCCCACCATCTGCACATACACGAAGAGAAGGAAGGAACAAAGAATTAGAAACAGGCTGATTTGAAGACTGTTGCAGTTCCTGTCTCTCTGCTGGGACAGAACACCTGCGGAGATGCGGTTAGGTCAGAGGGCTTGAAGGTCAAGGATAGGTCCATCATGGGGGATGGGGAGGTTACGCCACATCTACAGTCAAGAAGCTGTGTGAATGCTGGTACAGCTCACATTCTCCTTATCAGGTTGGGCCCCAGCCCGTGGCACGGGGCTGCTCACCTCAGTTAATCCAACCTAGAAACTCCTTCACTGGGTCTAGACCCCATCAAGTTGACTGTCAGATGGGCAATCACGGGGCTTGGGGTGTGGAGACCCGCACCAGCCTCTTGTCCAACTGCAGGTAGGATGACACTTGGCCTAAGCTTCTGGCCTCTTGCAGGCCTGTCCCCCTCAGTGCAGACGCTGTCCCTGTCCATCACCCTGCCCAGACCGCTGCCTGGAGGAAGCAGATCTTCCAGCAGCTCACAGAAAGGACGAAGCGGGAGCTGGAGAGCTTCAGGCACTATGAGCAGGCTGTGGAGCAGGTAGGCCCGCTTGTTGTTTGTTTATTTGTTGGGAGTTTTTTCTCTGGGGGTAGGGTCTCACTGTGCCCCCACACCAGCCTTGAACTTCCTCATAACCCAGGTTAGCCTGGTCATCCAGCTGCTTCAGCCACCCAAGTGCTGGGTGGCAGCACTCAGCCTTTCAGCTGGCTCCTGCCATTTGGTGATCACTCAGCAGGGCTTCCAGACCCCAGGGCGGATCCAAGGAGAAGGAATCAAATTGATGGCTACTCCTCTATCCTAAAAAACTTTTCTTGGGACCCCACTACCTTCAGGACACCCTGTGGGCCCTGGGAACACAGACTTCTCAAAGGGGGATGCATGCGGAAGGAAAAGGCTAAATGTGTCAACCTTATGTCCCCACACCTCCATTCCTGTGAATAGCCCATCTTGACAGTCAACTTGGCAGGGTTTAGACTCAGTGAGAGAGTTTGTCAGTTGGATTAACTGAAGCGGGCATCTTCCAGGAACCTAAATCTGATATTTTGATGAAGCAGATCAGGATGGACTGGTACACAATCACTGCCCTCCCCAAGGGTCACCCTGCTTGGCATACCTCATACTCTTGGAGGTAGAGACCCAGCCTTGGATGCCAGTCAGTCTAGGGAAAGAGAAAATAAATAGAGCACAAGATTGGTTTTCTTCAGCAGTCTTAGCCTAGGCTGGCCTACAAGCTATCCTGTGTCGCAAGTGGGCCTGTGCATTCAGGCAGCCCGAGATTTTAAGAGCCAGCTTTGACTCCCTCTCTGACTTTGGGCCAGGTGTGACCCCTTTCTTGACCCTTAGTTTCCCTATCATGGGCTAATGATGCGTACACCCCAAGAAATTGGTAATACAGCTACATCTCTGGCGCCACCTAGTGTCCCGTTGCAGCACTGATGTCATTAATGACAGAGGGGAAGCTGGGAGCCAGGAGCACAGAGCAGAGGGACAGACCAAGGGCTAGAATAGCTCTTGGGCTCCTGGAAGGAGCTGCCTGTGACCTTTCCCCTCTGTCCTTGGTTGTCCGTGCCACAGTCAGTGTGGGTGAAGACGGGAGCCCTGCAGTGGTGGTGTGACTGGAAGCCCCACAAGTGGGTAGACGTCCGTGTGGCCCTGGAGCAGTTCACAGGGCACGACGGGGCTCGAGACAGCATCCTCTTCATCTATTATGTGGTCCATGAGGAGAAGAAGGTACAGAGTGGGAGGCACTTGTCAGGGGAGAAGGGTCATCAGGGGGCGATTTCCCAGGAGGGGCACACAGAGTAGGCCCTGAGGTGCTTGCTCCAGAATTTGCCCTCATTGGCAAGGCCCAATGTGGGCACATATGTGGTAGTGTGTGCTGTGGACTGGCCAGACAGTGCTCCTCTGAGAGTAGCTGCTGCTGCTGCTGCTGCTTCTTCTTCTTCTTCTTCTTTTTTATTTTTTTATTTTAAATACCACTGTATATTTTCCTAGTCCTTTTTATTTTGAGACAGAGCCTCATTAAGTTAACTAACCTGGTTTGGAACTCACCATGTAGCCCAGGATGGCCTTGAACTCACGTCTTCCTACATCAGTGGTCCTGGTGCTGGGTCACAGTTTTTTTGTTTGTTTGGTTTGAGTTTTGGGGGATTTGATTTTTTTGTTTGTTTGTTTGGTTGGTTGGTTTGCTTTGCTTGTTTGTTTTGTTTTATCCCGAGACAGGGTTTCTCTGTATAGCTCTGGATGTCCTAGAACTCGCTCTGTAGACCAGGCTGGCCTCGATGGGGTCACATGTTTGAATCAGTCTTGGCCAGATTTTAGCCTTTGAGAGAAGGCTAGAGATTGGGGAGACGATTCCCAGTCCCACTTGTAGATATGTACCAGGTCGTCAGCATCCAAAAGTGTTTTTTATTTTTAGGAAGGCCAGGTGGCTGGCTGCATGCTACCTGGGGCTGGGGATTGAACTCGGGGTTTCGCGCATTCTAGACAAGCACTGTCTGACCTGAGCCTCATCTTCAGCCCCAAAGCATTTGTTCTCTGTGTACAGCTTCAGCACTAGACTTGGATCATGAGACTGGGGAGGAGCTCTAGCTGAGGGTACTTCGCTCAGGATGACAGCTGCACTGTGTACCCCTCTCCAAACAGTACCTACACGTGTTCCTGAATGAGGTGACTGTGCTGGTCCCTGTGCTTAATGAAGCCAAACACTCCTTTGCCCTCTATACCCCCGAGAGGACGAGACAGAGGTGGCCTGTACGCCTCGCTGCCGCCACAGAGCAAGACATGAATGACTGGGTGAGTGATCGGGGATCCTCGAGGGCTTAGTGAGGAAAGACCACCCGAGCCTCAGTCTGCCCAGCAGTGACTCATGCTGTGTACCCATGCCAGCTCGCCCTGCTTAGCCTGTCTTGCTGCTGAGAGCCGGAAGGTCCATGGACGCCCGTCCCCGCAGGCCATCTGGTCTGTCACTTGCAAGGGTGACATCTTCGTCAGCGAGCCCAGCCCAGACCTGGAAGGCGGGAGCACTTGCTGCCCTGTGACCAGATGTGAGTCAGCAGATGCCTCCAGCCCCGCCCCCAGCCCAGACCCCAGAGCTTGTGTTCCTGAAAAGGGCTCCTCTCCTGGGACTTGAACCCACACACAGTAGCCTCTCACTGACTAGCCAGAAAGGCGGTTAGCTGCTTTTCTGGACCCTGAAACCCACTGGGCCTGTTTGTTCAAGGCTGGGCTTGGAGGTCAGCGGTGCCCACCAGGCAGCTTTGGAGTAGCCTGGAGTACTGGGAGTGGTGAATGGGATCCCGTCCCACCCCCAAGCCACTTCAGGGGCCAGATCAGAGAAACCACATCTCCTTCACCAGATCTGAACCTAGGGGCTCAGTCCCTTCCAGTTCTGCTGAGACCCTGCAGTGTGGGGCGCCTGGAAGCAGAGAGGAGAGCGGGGAGCTTGGAGTGTGTCTTAAGGTGGAAGTCTCGGGAGTGGAGGGGAGATAGGCACACATTTTCTTCGGATATGGGGGATCCTGGAGCCGGAAGTCCACTGTTGGGGCATTAAAACCATGGGGTGAGGAGAAGCTCAGTAGTTCTGTTGTTAGGGTCTTTGCCTAAAATGTAGGAACCTTGGGTTCATCCCCGAGTACCCAGAAACTGAGTGAGTTTGAGGACAGCCTGGGATCCATGAGACATGGATCTGACATGAAGTTCTAAAGGGACAGGTAGGAGCTCTGTGGAGGAAGAGGATGGGCGAGGACTCCCAGGGAAGCCCTGGACGCCCTTATAAATGATCACAGTCCAGCCTAGAATCATAGACTGAAATGTCCCATTGGGTAGCCATGTATACTCTTCACCTCCTGGTGGCAGAGGCAGAACCTACAGAAAACCAACCTAGTCTCCTGCTTAGGAGGTGGCTGTCCTGGGTAGCCTCCCTGGGATGGCTTGGGAGCCAGCTGGCTACGCCAGAGGATTAAATGGCACGTTCCCTGCTGTGTGCCTTGACATTTAAGGCTGGCTGCACCTAGCACACTGTGATCAATCCTGACTCCACTTCCCAGCTCTGCGAGGGGAGCATTATGGATTAGACCGTTGTCCTGCCCCATGGTCAGTGTGGCCCAGGGGTGAGGAAAACAATCTCTTAGGGACACCCTGCCTCTTGTAGGCTGCTTCACGTGCTCTCCAGAATTTGTTGACTCAAACAGGAGCCAAGCGAGTTGCCTGTTCTATTGGCTTGGAGGTCTTAGACTTGTAGTACTGGGCCACGTGAGGTCTAACTCCTGGATGGGTGATGGGTTGGACAATGGGGCTGAGGGGCTTTTATCGCCCCTGCAGGTTCTGGCGACAGATGGGAGGCCACTTGCGGATCATAGAGGCCAACAGCCGAGGTGTGGTATGGGGCATTGGCTATGACCACACGGCATGGGTATACACAGGCGGCTATGGCGGCGGTTGCTTCCAAGGTGAGGGTAGCTCTGAGCACCTGAGGCTGGCCAGATTAACTCCCAGAACCTCCTGGGTACAACCTCCCCTAATCCCCATCCGGCCACCCTTCCCAGCGCCTAGGGCTGATGTCCCAGCACGGACACTTAACAGCTGGCTGACAGGTGACCTTCACCACTGCCAGCCTCCACAGTGGGCAGTCTCAGGCCAATCCACAGGGCTTGAGAACCCAGAGAATAGGCCTAGCCTCCGTAATGCCCTCTGGGATCCCACCAGCAGAACAGAGGAACTCGAAGGTTCTGGAACAGCAGCTGTCAGGGTCCTGTAGCACCTCATTTCATAGATGAACCCACAGGGTGCGTCAGGTAGCTCTAGCACCCCTGTTCCCCAATTGTGCCAGTCCTAGAATCGTTAGGGAGAGCATATCACCCCCAACCTTAGGGATTCCCAAGTTTAGGGTGGATAGTAGAGACAAAAGCAGACTTCAAGATAGACGCTCTGTGTCACAGTCCCAACAATACCTCATGGTGGGGACGAAGCTGGCCCTGGAGAACTGTGGTCCACTAAGACCACAGGAACCTTCAGTCTCACAGGCCAAGAGCTTCCCAGACCTTGTGGCAGGAGTCACTTCTGGTCTCTGTTCTGCCTTCGAGGACTCTGAGCCTCTCAGGGGTTATATGTGTGGGCCAAGGTAGCTTTGCTAATAAGGTGAGCTGGGCAGTCACCTGCTGGGTATGAGATAGAAGACAGCAGGCAAAGACGAGGCCTCAATCAAAATGGAGGTGGCTGGCTGTGTCGCCTGCCTTTATTTACTACCAGCACTCGGGAAGCAGGAGCCGGCAGATCTCTGTGCATTTGAGGTCAGTCTGGGGCATATGGTGAGACCCTGTTGCAGATTGCTGCCGTGGAAGCCATGTAGTCCCAGAGGAACTAAGGAGCACAGAGGAGAGAGAAACCTAAGCGAGGCTAGTCCCTCAGGGATCAAAGAACCCATCTGAGATGCCCTGGCTTGGATCTGCCCTCCCAGTGTGTTTTCCAATGGGCTCAGATGCTTCAGGCAGAAAGGCCGAGTCCCTGGCAGCCTCAGCACTAATATGGCCTGGGTCCCAGCAGCCTCTTGTCCCCCCCACGCCTAGGCCTGGCCAGCAGCACCAGCAACATTTACACACAGTCAGATGTAAAGAGCGTCTACATCTATGAGAACCAGCGTTGGAACCCTGTCACGGGCTATACCAGCAGGTGAGTAGCCTGGGTGTTTGCTGAGGGTACTGCCTGGCCCAGGCCACAGACCTGACAAAGGCCAACGGCAGTGTTCAGTATAGCCTGGAGCTGGTGTCAGGCCTCTAGCCTGGAGTAATGGGATACCATTTATGTTTTAGAAGTGTGTGTGTGTGTGTGTGTGTGTGTGAGACACGCATGTGGTGTGCATATGAACCATGCACATTTGTGTGTATGCACGTGCATGCGGAGGCCAGAGATCAGCCGCAGGTATCCTCTGTAACTCCCCAGTGCTGGGATTTCAAGTGCTTACACAATAGCCAGACTTTTTTTTTTCCTCTCAGATTTATTTTGTTTTTAAGTGTGTGTGCGCGTATGTGTGCACATGTTTGTGCATATATGTGCAGATGTCTGGGGAGGCCAGAAGAGTGTTAGATCGCTGGAGCAGGAATTGCAGGCAGTCGTGAGCCTCCTAACATGGGTGCTGGGAACAACATTCAGGCCCTCATCGAGAGCCATCCAGGCTTAGTCACTGAGCTGCCTCTCAGCCCCGCCCAGCTCTTTCACTTGAGTTCTATGGGTTGAAGGTTGAAATTGACTCCTCATGCTTGCAAAGCAAGCGTTTTATCAAGTGCCCCCTCTCTCCAGACTCTTCTTTCTTTTTAAAGTTTATTATTAGATCGTGTCTCCATAAAAAGATTGCTAAGTGGTGGCATTGGCCCGGACAGAGATGTGGTCCCAGCCTCATCTGCAAAATTCCTCTTGCCAAAAACCTGAATTTGTTTGCCATATCAGCTGCTAACCTCTGATTCCAGCTCCAAAGCATCTAACGCCCTCTTCTGGTCTTTGCAGGCACTGCACGCATGGCATATTCACACACAGGCATCCATCCATCCACATACATAACATTTTTTTTATTAATCTAAGGGTTGAAGTGAGAGCACAGCAGCTAAGGGTACATAATGCCCCTGCAGGGGATCTGAGTTTGGTTCCCAGTACCTACAGACAGTTCACAACTGCCTGTCAGGGGACCCAACACCCTCCTCTGGACTCCACAGGCATCTACGCTCACATATGTGCATACACCCCCACCCCACCCCCACCCCCCACACCATTCCCTGTACACACTCAATTAAAAATGCACTTGTTGCTTATTGGAGACAGGGTTTCTCTGTGTAGCCCTGGCTGTCCTGCAACTCACTCTGTAGACCAGGCTGGCCTCGAACTCAGAAATCTGCCTGCATCTGCCTCCCAAGTGCTGGGATTAAAGGCATGCGCCACCACTGCCCATCTGGGAATACATTTTTTAAAAAAATTAAAATTAGTCCCCACACCTTTTAAGCTGGGTACCATGAGTGGCTCCTGTCCTTCTAGGAGGCTGAAGCAGGAGGATCTTTGTAAGTTCAAGCCAGCTTGGACCCTCTAGTATGTTTCAGGACTATGAAGTGAAAAGATTCTCTCTCATGAAACAACAAAACCAAAAATCCTTTTGAGAAATCTTATCAGCAGACAGTCACAGCTCCCCAGATCATTCTGCTTAGTGATTGTCACGGAAGCCAGCAGAGGCAGCTTATAAATAGTGGGACACCAACATGTCTCCGTAAAACTCCTATGTGGACACTGGAGTTTATAGTCCCAGGGAGCTATTGCCCGGCTTTTTTTGTACATGCTGGCTGCATCATTTCTGGGCCTGTGCGGAGTGTCATGGTGAAATGGTAGAGAGAGGAAGACTGCTCTCAGAAAGTCTCTCTCTGCTCAGCAGAGAGGCGGGGGGGGGGGGGGGGTGTTGGGGAGGGTGAAAGAGGGATGGAGGGGGGGCAGTCCTCAGCAAGATGTAACCAGGACAACGCATTCTGACCTCGTTCCTCCTACCACGCCGTCTCCCAGCAGTCAGTTCAGATCTTGAATCCATCGGTGGATTATGTCCGAGCCTTCATGGCCTGAATAAATTCTGGGAATGCTCAAAAGGACAGTTTGGCAATCTCTTAGGTATCTCTTTATCTGTTCAAGTTGGCCAAGGATATGCAGAGAAACTCAAAACAAAAAAAAGGTTAACCATCATTCCAACTACGGTCTCATCTATGGTTACTGGGTGAGGGGCTGCAGCATCCCAGGGGTTGAGGCAGCAACTGTTATTATGGCCTAAGGGAAGGAGAGCTGACTGGCAGAGCACACGGTGAGCCATGGCTTCAGTAGACCGGTTGGTTGCTATGGTCCAGGCACTATGTTAACACAGGGTGACTCCAGTTGATCTCCCTACCCTGGGGGGATTCTGGTGGGTCTAGAAGTGGCTTGTTCAGGTCCCCAGCCATGAGGTATGAGCCCATTGTCCAGAGCGTCAGGGCAGGGTGCGTTCTGACTCCTCTGCCATCAACCTCCATCTGTTGTCCTACAGGGGTCTGCCCACTGACCGATACATGTGGAGTGATGTCACGGGGCTACAGGAATGCACCAAGGCCGGCACGAAGCCCCCATCCCTGCAGTGGACTTGGGTGAGTCCTGCCTCCCTCTGTGTGTGTAGGGTCCTATCCCTCAGGTTTCTGCTGGTCTGTGGGACTGAGGGGAGAGGCTCTCCCATTCACACTGAGTCACTCTTCCCCAGGTCTCTGACTGGTATGTGGACTTCAGTGCCCCCGGAGGCACCGACCAGGAAGGATGGCAGTACGCCAGTGATTTCCCTGCGTGAGCATCTCTCCGCGCCCTGAGCCTCTGAGTTCAGCCCCAGGCTGGCTGATTAGCAGGACCCACCCCAGTGTTGTTGCCAGAGCTGCTTCAGGCTTGGAGTGGGAGGGACCCTGGGGGGCTCTGCCTATACCTTGGTTGTGGTAGAAGACTTCATCTCTGCCATACCGGGTCTGAAGGTTCCAACAAGGCCCAATAATGTGATCTTGGCCTAAGAGATTCATGGATCAATGGAACCCACTGGAGTAGGGGGGGTGGGGCAGGGGAGGGCTGGAGCCCAAGCCCTGCAGTGCATGCCGGGCAGGCGATGAGAGGGGCAACAGGAGGAAGAGTCGTCCTGCTGAAGGGGCAGCAGGAGTCCTTTGGAGTGAGGCAGAAGGAATCCTGGGAAGTCTGACAGGCCGAGGCAAGTGGGTACGAGGTAAAGTGGCATGTTAGGCCTGGTAGGTGGCTCAGCTGTCGAAGGGCAACTCGCCTTGCAAACGTGGGGCCTGAGTATGATCCCTGGAACCTACTCACCCACCTGTAATCCCAGCTCTGGGGAGGTGGAGGCAGGAGGCTCTCTGGAGCTCACTAGCCAGCCTACTCTGTCTCAGAAGTGGGATTGGGGTGGGGTAGACAGTGCCTGAGGAAGGACAGCCAAAGCTATCCTCCGTGTGTGCGTACACACAGACACATACAAACACAAGCAGATGGCAAGTCAAAAAGTTGAGACTGGCGGCTATCACACTGAGAGTCTGTGACGGTGGCTCAGACCTCTCCCAGTGCAGAGGTCCAATCAAAAGACGAATGAACCAGGAGGATCTAAGCCAGCTCCCATCTGGACGGCTTCTGAGCCGATGGAGGGTGAGAGTCCAGGCTATCCCCTGAGGAAGCAGCGAGGCCTTTCAGATGTCTGGACTCTCCAGCCCTCAAGTAGACGGAAGGTTCCCCTTCCCTCAGCACATTCTGATAGTAGCCGGGGAGGGGACAGGCCCTGGGGCCACTGAGCCTGACACACTGGATGGCAGCTGCCATGCCCAGGCCTTGGGACTACTGAAAGCTATATTTCAGTCCCTGACCACATTGGGGCAGCTAGGAGAACTGTATATAGCCACAGCTACTCCTCTGCTTGTGTGACTTAGAGTTGAGAAAAATATATACAGTGTCACTTTCTAGAATGTTCCATGAAATGAAACTTGATTGCACCATTTCTTCCTCTGGCAGCTCTTACCACGGGTACAAAACCATGAAGGATTTTGTCAGGAGAAGGTGCTGGGCCAGGTGAGAGACAGACTCTCAGGGTGGTGGGATCAGGCCCCGTTCCTCAGCTATGCCCAGGGAAGGGGACATTGGTCTCTCTTGAGCCAGAACTACCGGCCTCTGACTTAAGTCCCCAGGAAAGAAGCAGGGAGGGAGAAACCAGAGTCAAAGTAAATGTCAGCCCAGGAAATGCCTGCGGGCTCCCTGCGCTCTGCTTTCTGAAGTTTGTTCTGAAGAACAAATAAGAGAAATGTCACTGGCTGGACTCTGCCCATAGGTTGGAGGCTGAGCTGGGGGAAGGGCAGCAGAAGGTAGGAATCCATCATTCCCATCCACTGGGTGCCCTGCCCCTCCCGAGTCCAGGAGTCTGCCGTCTACCCCTAGCCCCGTCAGGGCCATCCATCTCAGCTTCTGTGTGCTGAGTTGTGTCAGCAGCAGGTACTGGTGAGCAGTCCCGAGGCTCCCTGTCACACCTGGACCCTGGACTCAGGCTCCTGTTTCCCTGCACAGAAAATGCAAGCTGGTGACCAGCGGGCCGTGGCTGGAGGTGGCCCCCATCACCCTCAGCGATGTGTCCATCATCCCAGAGAGTGCAGAGGCTGGCGGGAAAGGACACAGTATTGCACTGTGGGCCGTCAGTGACAAGGGGGACGTCCTGTGCCGCCTGGGTGTGTCTGAACTCAACCCCGCGGTGAGCACCAACCCCCTGGCCTTTTGGGATTGTCCCTGGTTTTGTAGAAACTTCAGGACACCAGGAGTCTTCCTTGAGAGACACATGGCCTCAGGTTTCCCCAGACCTGCCCGGAATGGGTCTCATATGTCATCCAAATGAGACAGGTAGTGCCAGGGACGAGATTGGCACGGAAGGGTGCCATCTCTCTAAGTCTGGGGGCAGTGGGGGTGGCATGGAGGTTCCTTAGCACCCTTGATGAAATGAACATGCTTTTATCTTTTCTTTGAGCCTGAGTCCAGGCCTTCAACAGTAGGCTACGGTCACACTGTAGTTAGATCAGGCTAGGCCCCGGATGCCCTTCACCTCTCAGGCAGGCTTTGAGTCTTGGCCTCAGAGGAGAGAGAGGCCAGATGGTCCCATTGGTCCCTCCACAATCTCCCTCACCCATGCATCTCCAGGGCTCTTCGTGGCTGCATGTTGGCACGGACCAGCCCTTTGCCTCTGTCTCCATCGGAGCCTGCTACCAAGTGTGGGCTGTGGCCAGGGATGGCTCTGCATTCTACCGGGGCTCTGTGTCTCCCTCCCAGCCGGCTGGTGAGTGGCACCCACTCCCGAAACCCCCACTCTGATGGAATATGGGAAGGGGGTTCCTGTTACCATGGTGCCCAGGTGTCTTACTCAGTTCAAAGGGCATCTTCTGGCACAGTCCCAGGTGTGAGTTGGGCTCCTCCCCCAGAGGCCAACACATCCACACAGGGACAGCCTGGGACATCTCCCCTGGGGAAGGCTCCTGAGCTATGGTATCTTGGGACGTGAGCTATGCTGGTCTTTCCTTTGCCGGGTTTTGCAGGAAATTGAAGGGCAGGTACTGAGTCCATCTCTACCCCTGTGCCAGGCTGGGTACTTTCATGTCACATGGATGCAGTGGGTTTAATATCAGAGCCCAGGATGGACTCCTGAAGGACCCTGGGCAAACCTGGGATCCTGGGGGATGGCAGAGCCTGAGGTGGCCTTACGTGACCCTCAGCTCATGGACTGAGCACACACACACACACACACACACACACAACACACACACACCGCCATTGTTCAGCTGTGAGGACTCAGAGCGTTAGGGCTCTAAACGACCTGGGTCTGGGCTCACAGGTGTGGGCTCTCCCAGGAACCTCCTGAGCTGGCTTTCCCACCACAGGTGACTGCTGGTACCACATCCCGTCTCCTCCCAAGCAGAAGCTGACACAAGTGTCTGTGGGCCAGACATCTGTTTATGCCTTGGATGAAAACGGCAAGTTATTTATTTGAGTGTCTGCATGGTCACAGGGGAGGACAGGGTCCCGTGGATATCCAGTTGGATCCTGACCAGACAACAAGTAGGCTGAGATGTCATTCCTTCTCAAAGCGTCCTTTAGAAGTGTCCAGACCTTTCTGTGCTGTCTCCCTGGCGATAAGGAACGTTAGCTGTTAAGGTCACCCTCCTGCATCGTTTTCACCATGGAGACAGGACACTGGAGCTCAGCTCAAGTCTTGACCCTCGGAAGCCAGCGGGGGCCTGGACCAAGACAGAACAACGAAGCCCCTGGGACCCCACATGAAACCAGAGGCATGAACTCAGAGCGAGCCTTACTCAGTTTGTGACACCAAGGCTCAGATGCACCCACAACAGTGGTTGTCAGCCCGTGGGTCCAGCCTGTGGGTCGTGACCTCTTTGGTGTCACCTGAGACCATTGGAATTCCCAGATAATTACACGCTTTATAACAGCAAAATTACAATTATGAAGTAGCAGTGAGAATTTTATGTTTGGGGGTCACCCCCAACTGTATTAAAGGGTCACAGCATCAGGAAGAAGGAGAGCCACTGCTCTAGAGCATCATCTAGGAGATTCTACCCGGCGGGGAACACAGGAGCCCCGAAGGCAGCCTGGGGCTGGCTACTGGCCATCTCTGACCCCCGTGTCACTTCACACAGGGCCCTGGCCCATTCCTCTCAGGACTGTACTGATCGTGTTGATGAGATGCAGGCTTGGAGCCGTGGGGACACAGGCCTGTAAACCTAGCTCTTGGGAGGCAGAGGCAGGAAGGCCAGATAGATGTTCAGGCCGTCCTAGTTACATAGTAAGTTCAAGGCAAGCCTGGAACACATGAGACCCTGTCTCAAACCTTGAAGACAGGTATGGTGGGGCATGTCTTATAATCTTGTACCGGGAAAGCTAAGTCAAAAAGGATCAAGTTTGAAGCTGTCCTGAGCTACTTAGTGAGACCCCATCTCAGAAAACCCAGAGAAAACACTCAGCTCCGTTGGTAGAGAACCTGTCTCAAACACACAAAGCCCTGAGCTCAGTCCCCAGCACTACATGGACTGGGTGTGGTGTGGTATGCACACCTGTAATCTCAGCCCTGGGAGATAGAGGCAACATGATCAGGAGTTCAAAACCAGCCTAGGCGGAGACTGAAAACAACAGCAAACCAGTCTTGGAGTCTAGGGTTTTGCCTCCAGATTTGGTTCTCTTTATTTGCTTAAAACATTCGTTGTCTTCAGCTTCTGCCTCAGCAGAAAGGCTAAGGGCTGTGAGCCCCAAAAGGCACAATGGGCTGTATACGAAGCCTACCACACAGACAGAGAGGGCTGGCTGAGGCCCAGGCTCCTGGCTGTAGGTCATCCAAGAGTCCTTGGGTGTGGAGGGTTGGAGAAGAAGCTGGGGACCGACCCCAAAGCATGGCAGGATGAGCCAAAAGGACTTCTCTGATGACCTTGGTTGCTTCTCTCCCCAGGGAACCTGTGGTACCGAGCAGGGATCACCCCCAGCTACCCGCAGGGCTCCAGCTGGGATCATGTGTCTAACAATGTTCGAAGAGTGTCTGTGGGGCCACTGGACCAGGTGAGGTGGAGGAGATCAGGTCGCTTGGCTGTGGGAGGAGGGGTCCCCTCTCTGGTCTCTCCCGTGCCCATCCAGCTGCCCCTCTGCAGCTGCGCCAGGAGCTCCAACAAAAGTCTGTTGCAGGTCTGGGTAATTGCCAACAAAGTCCAGGGGAGCCATGGCCTGAGCCGGGGGACGGTGTGTCGTCGCACGGGTGTCCAGCCCGGGAGCCCAAGGGACAGGGCTGGGACTACGGCATTGGTGTGAGTGCAGTGGCAATCGGGACTGTTCTATCCCACTGTCTATGCATGGGGGCTTGTGGAAGAGCCTTTGGTAGAATATGTAAGCCCTGAGTGACATGGCTTTCTGATTGTAGGGAGGCTGGGACCACATCTCTGTCCGGGCCAATGCTACCAGGGGACCTAGGACCATGTCCAGGAATCAGGAGGCCCATGGTCCAGGTCCTGTTTGCTGCTGAGGCCACATCTCACCAGAAGCAAGGATGGTTGGAGGCTGAAGGACCAGAACTGAGCCTTTCTTGTGCAGTGTGGGAGGGCCTCACACAGGGAGTCAGGTCAGAGTCAGCCGTTTCTGCAGCACTGCCAAAAGCCAGAGATGTGAAACTGTGGGGATACTCCCCTGCGTTCCGAGTCTGTAAGGGGGACTGTCGGGAAGAGCCTTCAGCCCTGGTCCCTGCCTGCTATACCTCCCATCTTTCTAGGCCAGGAACTCAGAGCCCTCCAGAAATTCTGGCCCTAGAGAGGCAGAGGCAAGGAGGACCCTCCCACACCTGGAGACCCCAAATGGCCTCCAGGAGGATAGCTGTGAGGTTCAGGTCTCCAGGCCTCAGCCTGGTCATGCCTCAGCAGGCTTTCCAAATGGAGTCTTGCTTCAAGAGTTAAGCAAAGGGCTGGATGCCTGTATGCCCGGCACTCAGAAGACTGATGCAGGAGGATTGTGAGTTTGAGACTACCCAGGACTACAAAGCAAGACTGTCACAAAAATAAATATCTAGATAAATAAACCAGGCATGGTGGTGCATGTCTGTACTCCAAAGGTGAAGGCAAGGTCAGGAGTTCAAGGGCATCCTCAGGCTCCAGAATAAGTTTGAGGCCAGCCTGGGCTACAGAAGACCCTGCCTCAGAAACACAGGTCTTATCCTGGAGGTTTGGGGTTCCCGCCTGAGGTGCACTGGAAGGTGGTTTCCTCATAGCGAACCACCTCTGTGAGCTGCAACTTAACCCCTCTCAGATACGGAGGCAGGGCCTGCTTGCACAGGATTGTTTTGCAGGGAGGCCAGGTCTGGGTGGAGGCAGCTTGCACCCTGGATTTGTGCCCTGTGGAGAGGGTATGGCCTCAACCCCAAGCTGTCTTGTGCTCCATGACTGGGCAGAAGGTACCTTGAACGCTAGCCTGCCTGGCATGGTCTGAGCACTGGCCCATGGCAAACATGTGCCCCAGCAGGTGATGGCTCACGGTTCAGACACTGCTCAGGAGTGCCAGAGCCAAGCCCTTCTCCACTTAGTTTGAGACAGGACAGACCCCTAAGTGGTTTGCCCTGGAATCCTCCCCATGTGATGTCATGGTCAGGAAGGGTATCCCCAGAAGCTAAGGTCCCATCCCAAGGACAGGAGTGGTCCTGTGTCCTCCGCATTTCCAGAGGTGGGAGCAGACACACCCACGTGTAGATAGTCCTCAGTGTCAATGACAGGATTCCAGAGGGGGTGTCCGGGTTTGTCCCCAGCAGTGTGTTCTGCACATGGTTCTCAGCTGAGCACCGCCAGGGTATCACATGGTGATGAGTCCTCCCACTGCTGAGCACCAGCTGTTCCCCCCTCAATGACACCGAACTGTCTAGGCTCCCCAGATGTTCTATTTAATAAAAATTTATACCACAGCATGACTGACGGATTTTTATTAGGTATTCATGTTAAAAAGGCACAGGTCTCCAGGCACCTGTTCCTAGGACCAGAGCACAGTGGCCATAAAATCTTTTCATTTTAGGATACAGCTGGCAATTTCATTAGTACTCCGGGAACTAGGGGGAAAAATAGCCAGTCCAGGTCATTTAAGGAACGATTTCACCTCGGTGACAGGCAAGGCACAGGCCGTTCTGTTGATGATGGCTTTTCCCTGACAGGTCACATTTCAGGTTTCTCTGCTTGTGCTGATGTGAAGTTGGTGAGATCTGGAGGCCCAGGACAAGTGTCTCCTTGTACAGAGTCTCAAGAGTCCTCTTCATAAAGGCCCTGCCTGGTCTCCACACAGGGCCTCAGATCCTAGGTTGAGGGGCAGCTCCCGCTCTCTTGCCCGGGGGCTTGAATAAACTCAGCCCCATTACCCAGCAGGACAGAAGAGACCACACTAGGGGTGTAGATTGGTGCTTGCTGAAGGTGCTCCAAGCCCCGGGTTCAATCCCCAGCACTGTCTAAACTGGGTGTAGAAGTCCATACCTCTAGTCAGTCCCAGCACAAGAGATAGAGACAGAAGTTCATTATCCTTGACCATGTAGTAAGTGAGAGGTCCGCCTATGCTCCAGTTCCAAAAAAAAAAGATCACCCTGGGCTGGGGGCAGGGAGACAGAGCAACAGGACTTCCTGGTATCACAGACTTGTCTCCTAGCATCTTAGTGGGACTGGAGTCCCTAAAGATCCTTTGTGATGTGGCCAACGGACATATAGGTGCTGTCTGTCACCAGTAATGAACTGGACAGCTAGGCCCTGGGAAGCAAGGGTGTGCGAACAACAGCTTGTGGTGGACAAAGAGCCACGAGGCTGTGGTCCTGCCAAACAGTGACCCTGGACAGCCCTGGGCTGCAGCCAGGCGTTAGGGCAAAAGTTTGGCTGGATGGCTTCCCTTTCTTTCTGTGTTTCCAGGCAAGGTCAGACAAAAGGAGCCCAGCTCTGGCCTCGGCTCATATGGAAGCCAGCCACGGGGTTTGTACGTGTGTCTGTTGGCAGAGGCCTTTGTGTTCCACTGGGCAGGTCCCCCATAGCAAGGTAGATATCTGGGCTCTGTCTTTCCAACTTGGAGTTGTGCCTGGCCTCTGCTCACACTGGCAAATTCCCTATTGACCTTCCCCAGTAGCCATCCCCAAATAACAGACACGGGCCCCCAGTCTCTACCTGAGCTACGTACGATCTATGACAGGACTGGAAAGCTATATAAATCAGGTCTCATTGGGATCAGGAGACCAACAGCTCCAGGCCTAATGTAGCTATTATCTATTTCTTAGGGTGCCAGGGCTCTCCCTCCTATCCTGTGTTCACGTACTTGGGGGCAGAGGGGGGCTGAAGCAGCAGGATGGACCAAGCACAAGTTCAAAAATCAGCCTGGGCGGCATAGTTTAGGGTCAGCCTGAGCTACATAGTGAGACTCCTGTTATTCTGAAAGTGGGGGTGGGGGTTTGGGCCCAAAGGAACTCCAGGTCAGTTCTGGGCAGAGAGACAAGGGAGGAAGGAAGGGGCCAAGGACAAGTGACAGCAAAGTAGTCTGAACTGAAGCCCGGCAGAGCCAGTGGGGCAGGAACGCCCTGAAGACGGAAGCTGGGTTCGAGGGAGCCAGGCTGCCAACTGCTCAGCCCTCCTTATTAATGAGCAGGTTGGGGGAGGGAACATGCCTGCCACTCCAGTTTCCATCTCAGAAAAACACCAAAGGTACTAAGAGCTAAGTCCAAACACCAAAGGTACTAAGAGCTAAATCCAAACGGCTTGTGAAGAAACAAACACATGGCAACCATACATCAGGGGCCAAACCAAGAAGAGTATGAAATTCCAAGCATGGGGTATACCCTGTAATGAAGAGGGGCACAGTGGGACGTCTATACAAGGCCCAGGACAAGTCTCTCCTTGTACAGAGGCTCAAGGGTCCTCTTCATAAAGGCCCCGCCTGGTCTCCACACAGGCCTCAGATCCTAGGGTTAGGCTGTAGTCAGCCACAGTCTAGGACACTGCAGCTTTTCCAGAAGTGTCCATTTTGGGGGTGGAGAGAGAGAGAGAGAGAGAGAGAGAGAGAGAGAAGAGAGGAGAGAGAGAGAGAGAGAGAGAGAGAGAAGTCTAGGCCTTTCTAATTCCAGTTGTTGAGTTGGACCCAGGGCAATCCTATAAAACGAGAAAACGAGATGCTTCTTGGCTTTGCTGTCTATTCCCTGAGGGGACTGCTGAGTGGCACTTTGGGTCCAGTTTCCCATAGCCCCACAATATGGGTGAACCTTAGGCTCAGCTGTCACAGAGACATTTGTAAGTCAAGTTGTTCCTGGAGTCATCCCTTAGTCACCACACATGAGTTGTAAGGAAGGCGAGAGAGAACTCTCCCACCCTGCCCATCCATGTTGTCAAAGGGCAGCAAGGACAGGGGGCTTTCCCTGGAGGTTTGGGCCTCAATATGCCTTGAGGGCCCAGATCCCTCCCTCGTCCCCTGGGTGGTTAGGAAAAAACTTCCACATGTTGGTGTCTGAGCTGACTTTCAAGGAAAATGGAGTCACTGCAGTCAACCTTGGGATGGAATTGCAGCTCGGTTGGTAGAGAACTTGTTTAGCACACACATAGCCCTTAGTTCAGTCCCCAGCATGGCACCATGTCATGATGTATGCCTGGAATCCCAGCCCTAGAGAAGATGGAGGTGAGACGGATCAGGAGCTCGGGCCACCCAAGAGCTTTTATCAACAACAAAATCCCCTCAAGGATCTCAATAGTGTCATTATCAGTCTGGGGCTTATGGCACAGAGGGACCACAGCTGAGATGAACAGGCCAGGTCAGCACTGCCAACCCACCCCGGAGCCGGAAGCATGTGCTAGCTCCCTTCTCTGAAGCTGTGGATCTGTGTAGAGTACCGTTGCAGGTGGCCTTGGGGCTGGTCCTCGGTGGCACCAAGCATGGCCCCAGCCACCTGCTGCTGCTGCTGCTGCTGATGGTGGTGGTAGTGCTGGTATAGTTTAGAGCCTGGCGCAGGACCTGGTGCCTCCAGCCCTGGGAGGCGGCTGCTGGACATAGTAAGTATGGTGGCGGTCAGCGACTTGATATAGTTCTTGGCCAGCGTGAGGGTCTCAATCTTGGAGAGCTTCTTGTCAGCCCGCACGTGCGGGATGACCTCACGCAGTGCCTGGAAGGCGTTGTTGAGTTTATGCATCCGTTGTCTTTCCCGCTCATTGCTCTCCAGTCGCCTCTGAACACTGTTCTCCCTGCGGCCGCTGGACCCCTGACGCCGGCGGCTGACCTCTGCCCGAGCTCCACTTGCACGGGCTGTCCTGCTCCGAAGACCCTTTGTCAGCTCTGACCCCCTGAGCCTGACTGGGGTCTGTCAGGCGTCTGCTCTCCTGGGCTAGCTTCTGTGTCCTGCATGGGTGTCCGGCGCCGAGGGGGCCGGTTCTTGGTCTTCATAGCTTCAGGCTGGTTTTCCTGGGAAGTGGTGGCTGGGAGAGGCCTTTCCAACTGAAATTCAGAACACAGCCCCTCTGCAGTCATTCAGCGTGGCCAGTGGGCATGCAGCATGGCTGTCTCATTGAATCTTCAGCCAGTGCAGCTGACCACTGGGACACAGTGGACACCTGGGGGCTTCCCATTCACATTGAACCCTGAGTTGACTCACCTGTGCTCCCAAAGCCCTGGCTGAGCTAGCTCACACTGGCTCACTTTTCTCTAACCTACTGTCCCTCCCTCCCTCCCCACTGATCTGGGAACCCTCTTCAGGTCCCCTGCTCCGTACTGTTGCAAGTACCTCCTGAGCCACGGTACCTGACAATTTGTTTAAGCCACCCAGGAACAGGTCCCAACCCTGGCCTATGGGTTCCCCCCCACCTCCGACACCGACATTGTCCCAGACAGGCAGCACCCCTTAGACATCATGTTTATAGCTCTCCTGGACACGACACAGGTCCAGACACTGTCAGAAGCAGAACCGCAGTGAGTGCACACAGGACAGCTCACAGGTCAGACTGACAGTTGCCAAGGCCCTGAAGCAGCCCCCAGTTCTACCACGTGGACAGCACCAGCCAGTCTGAGTGGAAGCCACCATCTATCTATTTTTCCCCCCACAGCTGCCGGCCGTCTGGTCCCGCTTCGGGGTCCCCTCCCAGCAGTCCCATTCAGTTTCCCCAAACCCTTGGTTTACCTGGGGGATCCGAGGCTGTACACGCAGAGGCTGCCCACGGGGGACAAGGACACGTCGCTTTAGCCACCACAGGCGGGGCTGCGGGAAGCATGTAAATGAGCTCGCTGGGTCGGGGTCAGGGCGGCACCTGCGGCCACGCCCCCGCTCTGAGGACCCGTGCGGACCCGCCTCCCCTTTCCTCCCTCTGGGTCTGAGAGCCCGCGGCCTCTCTGGGGACTTGCCGGCGTGGGGGTGGGGGGCAATCCCGGATCGCACCTGGCCAGGACATCTGGCCTTGGGGTTAAGTCTCAGAACAGGTTCTAGGATAAGCCACCCTGCGCAGTTTTACAGGAACCGCAGCCACCTCCCTGAGCAGAGCGGGCAAGACCTCTCCTCCCCTGCTCTGGAGCACCCTGATTTTTCCAGAGGACTCTGCGAGTCCTAACGGCTCAAGTACCCGGCTGCTCCCCGTTTTGTCTTCCCTTACTGAAATGGGGTGCGTCGGGGATGCCACCCAGGTCACCAGAACTCCTAGTGGCAGAGTGTCGCCGTTTTCTTTTCTTTTCTTTTTTTTTTTTTTTTTTTTTGGTTTTTCGAGACAGGGTTTCTCTGTGTAGCTCTGGCTGTCCTGGAACTCACTCTGTAGACCAGGCTGGCTTCGAACTCAGAAATCCACCTGTCTCTGCCTCCCAAGTGCTGGGATTAAAGGCGTGCGCCACCACCCGCCCGGCGTGTCGCCGTTTTCAAGAGTCAGACAATTGGGAAAACCAACCAACCACATGGCTGCCTATCTGTTGCTAGCTCCTGTCTCCGTTTCCCGACGTTACAAGGGAGTTACAATATAAAAGATTATGGGGCAGTAAGATGCCTGTGGGTAGAGTCCTGACACCAAGGCTGAGTCTGGGACTCATAAAGGGGAAGGAGAGAACCAATTCCTCCAAGTTGTCCTCTGACCTCTATGTGAGTGTCATGTTGCTCACAGAAAACAGGTTTTCTTGCTAGCCTTTATCTGTCTGTCTGTCTGTCTATTTTTGGTGTATGTGCATGCTCATAGGTCAGAGGCCAACTTGCAGGCGTCTGTTCTCACTTCCACCAAGTTGTGCCGGGAATAAACTCAAGTCATTAGGTTTGGCAGCAAATGACTTTCCCAGCCGAGCCATTTTGCTAGCTGTAACAGCACAGGCTATCTTTGAGCACCTGATCCTCCAGTGTCTCCTCTGCCTCCCAAGTGCTAGAACTGCAACTGGGTCACGGCACGCTCAACTAAAATGTGCTGAAAATATATATTCTTTAATCCAGTGAGTGCATACAGATGTGCGTTGGGGCGGTGTGGTGCTAGGGACCAAACCCAGTGCTTCATGTGTGCTCAACTACATCCCTGGCTCTTTTTTCCTTTTAGTGACAGAGACTCCAAAGCCAAGGCTGTCCCAGACTCATGGCAACCCTTCTGCCTCAGCCTCTTGCTGCAGGGATTATTATTATTATTTTTTTTTTTTTGGTTTTTTCGAGACAGGGTCTCTCTGTGTAACTCGGGCTGTCCTGGAACTCACTCTGTAGACCAGGCTGGCCTCGAACTCAGAAATCCGCCTGCCTCTGCCTCCCAAGTGCTGGGATTAAAGGCGTGCGCCACCACCGCCCGCTTGCTGCAGGGATTATTATTAGTCACTCAACTAATAGTATCCCCCCCCCCACCCCACCACCACCGTGGGCTAATAGGACAAGTCAAAACGCAGCCAGGACTCTGCATAACTCTGGGTGAGTTCTCAGTTTAGCAGGTTTGGGTCTCAGAACTTGTGCTCAGCTACGTGGGCCATGGATCTGGCCCCACCCTCATGTCACTTGGACTTCAGTGAAAGAACTGGAGAGAGAGGTCAGAATTGAGACAGCCCCATACTGCATAGAACTGCTACTGTTTTTTGAGACAGGACCTCATTCGGGACATAGCCTGGACTGGTTTTGGACACATGGCAATCCTCCTGCCTTAGCAGCCCAGGTGCTGGTATTAAGGGTATGCATCATGCCAAGTCCAGTGAAAGGCTGTTTTGTTTGGTGTGTGTATGTGTGCACACATACACACACACACACACAGGTGTGCCAGTGCTTTTGGACAAGTGTAGGGTGTGAAGGTCAGAGTTCAACATCAATTGTTATTCTCGGGGGCACCATATTTTGTTTTGTTGAGGCAGACCCTCTTGCCGGCCTGGACCCTGCAGAGTATACTGGACTAGCGAGTGAGCCCCAGGGGTCTCTGCTTCTGCTTCCCTACAACTGGACGATAAGCATACAGGTTCCACTCTACCTGACCTTTTTAGTTTTAGACATGGGTTTTAGAAACTGAATATGGGTTTTCTCAGCAAAGAAGCCATCTCCCAGCCAGAAAAGCTAGCTGTGACCTCTTGGAGAAGCATTTTGGGGCCTGGGCCAAGGCCAAATCTCACTAGAACTCCTCAGTAAGTAGGAAGGCTTGGATTAGAACCCCCAGCCACACGTGCACCAGACTCTACGGTCCCCTGAGAACCATCCTCATGCCCTTAGAACTGTGGGGAGCTCAGAGACCCACAGCATCGGCCAAACCCACACATGGTTAAAAATAAGGAATAAACATAGCAACAGAGATTATTATAAATATATAACTATATTTATTTTGAATATTAAATAGTTTTTAAATTACAAGCAATTTATTGAATCACACTAAGCTTCACTATACAGTAAAAATCTTACAATTTAAAAATGTACACAATTTAAACTCCAAGTTCATTAACTGTTATATTGCATGAACCCCTTCTGATTGTGTTAGGTACAACCTGGTAGGTGGCAGGCTGAGGGTATGACTGTCTCACCCAGATCCCTGGCTGTGGACAGGATGAAACAGAGGGTACATGCACAAGTCCAGTCATTACGACCCAGCTTTGCCTGTGCAGGCTTCAGTAACCAAGCCCCGTCCGTTCAACCCCTGGGATGGCTGTGGGTGATGCAATACTGCCAAGCATCTTAAGAACTTATGTGTAAGTTAAATAGACTTTCCTAAAAGTCTAGACTGGGGCCCCCGTTTGCTGCTTCAGAAATATTGAGATGTGTGTTTGATGTAACCGTGTCTGCCCACTCTTACTAGAAGGTGGCTTCTCTCAAGGTGGGTGCTCTGAAGCACAGAGAGCCTGACACTTGGTCGCACCTGGGTTTTCAGGCTGAGGGGTGGGAGGCTGCCTGTCTTTTTTCCCTGGCCCTGGGGACAGACATGCAGTAGGTCACTAATTCTACAAATGCCCTATGGGAAGTACGAACAAAGGGGAAAGTTTTAAAAGGCATTTTACAGCAGGGAGACAGACTTCCTCAGAGAAACCCATCTCTCTTACAAACAGGCCTGTATGTCTCAAAGAAGAAGAGAGGCTGTTTGCCATCGTAACCTTTCGATCGTAACCTTTCAATGAATGGCTTCTGGCCCAGACAGAGTCTGAGTCTCACGGGGAGGGGGAACTACTTTTTCCTGACTTTAGGTCACCTTATAACAAATGGAAGATATCAAGAAGGGCTTGAAGGGCTCATTATCTTTATGAGAGGACATCAACGTCAGTTTCCAGTCTGGTAGGTGGAGGATGAGCACTCAAGGGAGGGCAGAAGGAAGTCACTGAGCCCACCGCATGCCCACCGCATGCCAGCCACAGGCACTGCTGGCTCATCTCTCTGCTTGCATGAGTGACCAGGTCTGGAAAGCCCACCAAGGGCAACCAAGCTATTAGTAAAAAATAAAACCAGCTGGTATGGTGGCAGCATCAGGGGGAGGCAGGTGGATTTCTGAGTTCAAGGCCAGCCTGGACTACACAGCAAGTTCCAGGACAGCCAGGGCTACACAGAGAAACCCTGTCTTGAAAAACCAAAACCAAAACCTAAACCAAAACAAAACCCACACTGGATGGCAAAGCACATGCTCACATTTAAATAACGGGCTGGAGTTTAGTCTACTGACATTTCTGCATATTGCTTGAGATTTGGGGAGGATGTGTTGACAAGTGTTATACAAAGTCTTCCCTTCCATGCGACACCACAGAAAGATCCACCCCACCCCACCCCCAACTCAATATATAAAATGCTTTTGTTTTGGCAATTAACCATGAGAGAGATATTGATATACATATAAATGGGAATTGTATTGTTAAAATCCCTCAACACGGTGATAGATGGCCAGCCCTCAAATGTCACTAAGTCTATCCCAGGCTGGCTGTGTACGGAGGCTATAGATTCCGATCCACCTGACTGTAATCAGTGAATCTGAACTTCTTAAACCTATAATTTGAAAAAAAAAATCTTATTACAATTATGTCTCCTTTCTTTCTCAATTAAGACTGGTATATAGAGGTAAAAATTAAAAAAAAAAAAAAAATCAGAAAGTCCACACATCAAAAATTCAGCTATGACAATTTTGGCAAAATTACTTTCAAATGCCCTGCTTTTAATATACATATCACAAGATCCAGTGCTTTCTGTGGAGTCCAGGCATGCTAGGTCTGCACCAAGTATTGGAAAAGGAGACTCTCTGTCCTCAAATTTCTTCTGTTGATCATAAAATTATTGCTTAGTATAAAAATTCATGGATCAAATCAGAGTGGATAGTAAAGGCCATAATCTGCTACGTAAACTCACGCCGACATCCACACCGGCACCCTGTAGGAGAGCCCGAGTGCCTCTGACTGACCGCACGATGTCCCGGCCAGGGCCTGGAGACTCACCCCATTGTCCCACTGGAGTTCGGAGAGTGAGGACAGCACCGGGAAGTATCTGGGGTGAGGAGCCCAAGTGAGAAGACCCATCCCAGCAGGTGCAGTTCCCACTCAACATGGCATCACCAGGCTGCACTGGCAGCAACACTTCCTTTGTCAAAGCAGAGCTCCGGGGCAGCAGAGCGAGGCCTCACTCTTGTGTGGGGACAGCAGATTCCTTCCATGATGTACTGAGGCTATGCTGAAGATGTAAGATCCCTTTCAGAACAGGAGGAGAGCTGGGTGCTTGATACAGGACGGGAGGCCATGAGGGCTGCTGGAGGCCCTGCTGGGGTCCCTGCCCTCCTCCTTGCAGCTACAGGGTGCTGCCTGTATCCTGGGTGCTATGGCCTGGACAAACTGCTCTTCTCACTTGCAGCTCTGTGGGGACCAGTGTCTCAGAGGTCCCACCTGCCTGAGAGACTCAGTGCTCCTGCAGGCCGGCCTCTGTGCAGAGCAAGTGCTGCATGGCCTCACCTCACCAGAAAAGGACCCTGGGCACTGAGTGCTGGGTGCATCTCTTACAGGTCTTCTACCAAACGGATTTAAAAGCACGAGAGGCAGGGCAGGCCGCCCAGAGAACCCACCCTATACAGAAACATGCTCAATGCAATCAATGAAATACAACAGCAGTTTTGGCCTCATCAAAAATATTTCCTCTAAGAACATAAAACATGAACACGCAGAATCAGACCAGCTGGGGAAGAGGATCTGTACGGTCCCCACAGGTCTGAAGACAGAAGAACACTCAAAATGTCCAAGTCTTACAGTACCATGCAGAGCAAACACACAAGAAGACAGAAACAAAGGGGAAAAAAAAACGAGAGAGAGAAAGAAAAAAGAGAAAATCAAACCAGTGGACAGCACCAGCTTGACCTGCCATGTTTTCCTTGGATAATTTACGATGCTGTACAATATGGGAGCTCAGAACACTCACCCACAGTGCAGTCAAAGAGCAATTAGTGATCTCCTTAAAGACAATAAATATGGCTCACTTATGACCTCCCCTGGTGTGCCCCTCTGCGGCCCCCACACCCTGACTGGAGGCACAGGTGTGGTGAGGCAGACATCCACACGGGACACAGACCTATGGTCTGAAGTGCACAGGTTTCCCTCACACTGTGCCAGAGCAGTGTGGCAGCATGGCCACCTCAACAGGATGCCCGGCACGAGCAGGTCTGGTGCAGGAGCAGCCCGGCGAGCGTTGCAGAGGGAGTTCTTCCTGGCGTGGTGGCCCAGCTCTCCATCACTCCTGAGCCCGTCCCTGTCTGGTGCCAGTCAGCATGGAGTCCATGTTGCTGCTCGGGTGGACAAGGAGCGCCGCTGGCTGGAAGAGCATGTCCTCAGCCACCTAGTCCTTGTCTCCGTCTTCACTGCTGCCTATTCCCAGACAGAAGCAGACAGAGCAGGTAAGTTTTAAGAGCTGACTACCCAGATAGTAACAGCATGGAGGCAACCTGACCAGCATAGCAGGAAAAGGGACCGTAGCTGGTGCCTTCCTGTGCTGCCCTGTCTGTCCCTCCTTCCCACAACTTGCCGGGCTCTGCACACACAGCTGCTTGGCTCTCACAGTGGCTCCATGGTCACACTCAGGGGCACCGAGGTAAACCCGCCTGACCTGTACACCTGCCCCCCAGAGATCCTCAGGTACAGGCATATCAGCGGACAGTGAAAACCAGTAACAAAAAAATGCTTTATATCCTACATTTATTATTGATCTGTAAACTTCAATAAAAAATGTACCTATTAATATTTATTCCTGATCTTGGTATAGGGAAAGGGGCCATATTTCAGGTATTGCTACTTCAAATGGCCCTCTGTGAGTTCCAGCTGGCCCTCCAGTATCACAGAGACCAAGACTTAATGCAAATCACAAGGCTGGGAAGAGCTGGAGAGCTGGCTCAGCTCAACCACAGTTAAGTGTGCCTAGAGCAGTGCCTGTGCAGTACCCCTCTGGACAGATGTGCCTGAGACGTGGGTGCAGCAAGGGGAAGGAAAGACATGGCAGACTGTCGGACCTCCAGGCTCTCCAGGTCATTCAGCAGGGCTAGACAAATGGGCACTGGAGTGAGTCCAGTGGGAAGTGTGGCCCATATCCACTGTCGAACTGTGAGAGATGCACCAGGCCTATTAATTTCAGCACTTGGAATGGGTGGAAGGCTTGAAAGTTCAAGGCCAAACTAAACTACAAGAGTGAGTTCAAGGGACAGTCAGGGCAACTTGGTGAGCTTTTTCTCATAAATAAAAAGTAAGAGACTTGGGGATGAGCTAATGGTAAAGCAGTAAGGAGCTGGGGTGTGGCTCGTGGAGCCCTCCAGATCCCAGGGTCAGTTAGAGGCCCTGCCTAGAATCCCAGTGAGGGCTGGGGTGGTCCATGTGGAAGCTGTGACCACTCAGTGAGGCTGGGTCAGTGTAGAGCCCGCCTAATTCCCCATAGGGCTGGGGTGAGGCTATGAGAGGTCCTCTACAGAATCGCCAGTCAGGGCACTGGGGTTCTCATGTAGAGCACTGCGTAGAATCAGTGAGGGCTGGGGTGTGGCTCAGTGGTAGAGCCCCTGCCTAGAATCCCCCAGTGAGGGGCTGGGGTTGGCTCAGTGGTAGAGCCCCT
Organism: Mastomys natalensis; assembly: GCA_021653895.1. Taxonomy (NCBI): domain Eukaryota; kingdom Metazoa; phylum Chordata; class Mammalia; order Rodentia; family Muridae; genus Mastomys; species Mastomys natalensis. The sequence continues at coordinate 562,242 of JAJTUV010001631.1, read as the reverse complement.
GCCTAGAATCCCCAGTGAGGGGCTGGGGTGGCTCAGTGGTAGAGCCCCTGCCTAGAATCCCCCAGTGAGGGGCTGGGGCGTGGCTCAGTGGTAGAGCCCCTGCTAGAATCCCCCAGTGAGGGGCTGGGGTGTGGCTCAGTGGTAGAGCCCCTGCCTAGAATCCCCCAGTGAGGGGCTGGGGTGTGGCTCAGTGGTAGAGTCCCTGCCTAGAATCCCCCAGTGGGGACTGTGGGGGCTCAGGGGTAGAGCCCCTGCCTAGCATCCCCAGTGAGGAATGTGCTCAACGGTAGATTAACATGCTTAGTATATCTCAGGAACCCCATTACCATCCCCTACCCCCCTCCCCCACAAACTGAGAATTTTCCAACAGATTTATAATCTACTCAGGACAGACTAAAATAGCACCAGGTCATCATCCAGGTCTAGGGTAAAAGAGTGCTCCTGACTGAAAGCCACCATGCCTCAGCAGTGGCCCCACCCCTAGCATACACAGGGCTCTTCTACCTCCTTGTTCAATGTCTGAGTCTGTGAGGTGTGTGAGAGAGAAGCTGGCAATGTTGGCAGGGGAGATGGAGAACCGGGAGCAGGGGGACACGTGTGGCCAGCTCTGCTCTGTGCTCCTGGCCGGTGGGGGAGGAGAAAAGTATTTGGAAGTTTGAAGAGAAGGCTTGGAACCCAGAAGGCTTGTTGTTTTTGACATGAAAGGATCTGGGGAGAAGTCATCGTCCCATTCAAAGCCTCCACCTGCAGTGAGAACAACACCCTGTTATCTTTACATTATCAATTCTTGATAAGGAGAGGGAGCCCAGGGTATACCAACACAAGCCGCCAACAGTCGGCAGAGCAGAAACACACGGGAGCGAGCGTGAGTCCTCATGGTCATTTAAAAACAAGTGATGCTCCTTTCCAGTACTACACCATGAGCTGGGCGCGGCAGCACATATTTAATCCCTAGTACTCTGGAGACAGAGACGGGGAGTCTCTCATAAGTCTCAGGTCAACCTGGTCTACATAGTCAAACTGTTTCAAAGACAAGCAAAACAAACAAAAGCCCAGCACAACGACTTTGCAACTGACCAACACAGCACAAATACCTTCTTCGTCCGTGGAACTTTCGGAATTCATACACCTGCCTAGGTAGGGCGAACCTGAGGGGGCTGCTGGGCTGCTGGGCCCAGGGCCGAGGGCTTCTCCTCCGCAGTGCCCCAGCTCTTTGGTGGGGGTTTCCTGAAAAGCCAAACAAATATTGCAGTCAGCCTGTTTCTTGGATCCCACATGTCCATTACACCCTGGGCTGACAGGATCAATGGGTGAGGTATGCTGAAAGAGTCATTAACTTTACCAGTAGAAGGCAGCGTCAGATCCCCTGGATTTAGAGTTACAAATAATGACGAGCTGCCAATGGGTGCTAGGACCAGGTCCTCTGCTAAGTCAACTACTCTTTCTTTCTTTTTTTTTTTTTTTTTTTTGGTTTTTTCGAGATAGGGTTTCTCTGTGTAGCCCTGGCTGTCCTGGAACTCACTCTGTAGACCAGGCTGGCCTCGAACTCAGAAATCCACCTGCCTCTGCCTCCCAAGTGCTGGGATTAAAGGCGTGCTCCACCACCGCCCGGCTAGTCAACCACTCTTATTAGCCTAGGAACCATTTCTTCAGCCCCATCTCCACTACCCTTTTGAGGCAGGGTCTCACTGTGTAGACCAGGCTGGTCTCCTATCTGCCTGCCTCCTGGCCTCCAGATTGCTGGGATTAAAGGTATGCATCACCAAGACCAGTTCTCTCCAGCTCTGCCATCAATCTCTTGATCCTGCCAGCCTCCTGAATGATGGTACTACAGGCCTGTGCCACCACATAAGACAAGGTCCTGCAGTATAAGGTCCCTCAAATGTAGCTCCAGCACCTGCACAAGGCATGTGAGACCATCCTGAAACCTCTGAGAAGGAAATGAACAGGCTGATGCAGGAGGGAAGAATCCTAGACTCCTCAGTGGTACCAAAGCTGCCCGCACGGCTTAGACAGGTGTTGAGGAGTTCCTGGGCCTACCCTTGAACTGACCACAAACAATGCACCAAAGCTGTGGAAACACTATGGGATGAGGGACGCCACTGAGATCCAGCACGGCCAGTGGGCACATGTGCAGGCCCGACCAGAAAGAGGAACTAGGACTGATACACAAAGCTCATAGGGGCTGAGCTGTGGCCTAAGGTCAGCTGTGAAGGCTTAAGAGACCCATACCAACACTTTCCAACCTGAAAAGACAGACTCCCCGTGGCACAATGGGAAGACACAAAGTCTAAAGTGATCCAGACTTCAAGGAGCCAGGACAACCTCACCACACAGAAGAAATGGTCCACACAGGTGCCAAAGGTCACAAGTACTGGGATAATCTGAAGAGTTTAAACAGTGGGGCCAAATGCTGACAAGAAAGAGCTGTCAAGTCAGGCTCCACAGTCAGAGAAAATGTCCCTCAGGAGTAAGTGTGATAGAGGGCAGAGGAGGCTGAGAAAAGCTGAGTGAGCTTCTCCAAGCAGGACACACGAGACAGCAAGCTGGAACACCAATGCTGGAGACAGCCGTCGGTGAATAGAAACCAGTTACCCTAAGTAACTTTTCTTTCTTCTTACAAAAGCTGACCATACTGCTTTTATGTATTTATTTATTTACTCTGTGGGGAATACGAGCAGCACATGCCATGGCATACACATGGAGGTCAGAGGACAACTTGTGGGATCTGTTCTCGTCTCTACATAGGTCTAAACTTGGATCTAAACTTGGGTCAGCAGGCTTGGAAGCAAGCACTTTTTAGCCACTGAGCTATCTTGCCAGCCCTAGTTACTTTCCCTCACCCATATGAGTGTGTATATGCGTGTGTGCCTGCCTATTGAAACAGGGTGTCACAAAACCCAGGCTCACCTCCAACTAGCTATGTAACCAAGACAACCTTGAGGTTCGATCCTCCTGTCTCTACTTCCTAAGTGCTGAGATTACAGGTGTGTTCCACCATGCCCATTTGAAGAGGTGTTGGGCATTACGAATGCTAAGCAAGCACTCTACCAACTAAGATTCACTCCTAGCTCATGATTATGACGTTCTTAAAATGTTTGATGGTTGCACTAATTTTTTTTTGAGGGGGTCATGATGATTAGGATTCATTCAAGGTCTCAAACATGCTAGGCAAGCGTTCTACCACTGAGCCACATCCCCTGACGATGAGGCTCTCCTCCCCTCCCCTCCCCTCCCCTCCCTCCCTCCCCTCCCCTCCTCCTCCCCAAGACAGGGTTTCTCTGTGTAGCCCTCTCTGTCCTGGAACTCAAGCTATAGACCAGGCTGACCTTGAACTCACAGAGATCTACCAGCCTCTGTCTCCCATGTGCTGGCTGAAGGTATGTGCCACCACTGTCCTGCCAGACAGGGTTTGTCAATGGATACAGATATAATGCACGTGGCCAAGTCACGGATGAGGGGCAGTAGGCAGCACCAGAAGGAACATCTCTACACTCTGTATGAAGTGGTGAAATACTGCTTTGAAGCTGACCCAAAAGGTGGCACACATGTTGAAACCCCTGGAACAGCCTCCTCCAAAGTGTAACACACTAAACCCAGCAGAGAACACAGTGCGACTGCGACAGACAGCAGTGTTCCAAAGGAAAGGAGGAGGCTGACGCACAAGAGCAGAAGCAAACAACACAGCTAAGCCCGAGCACGCCACTGAAAACAGATGGTTCAGTTCATGAAGTACCTGCCGCGCAAGCCAGACAATGTGAACTTGGATCTGGATACCAGGTGTGCCAGGCCATGGCACAAGTACCATCATCTCAGCTACAGAAGCAACAAGGAAATTTACACCATTAAAGGCTAATAGAAAAGTCTCAAGTCCCAGAATCTAGGAAAAGGGGCTGGAGAGGTGGCTCGGCAGTTAAGAGCGCTGGCTGCTCTTCCAGAGGTCTTGGATTTGATTCCTAGCACCCACATGACAGCGGCTTACAACCATCTCTAACTCCAGCTCCAGAGGATCTGACACCTTCTTCTGGCCTCCATGGGCACATCATGCATGTAGTGCACAGACATACACGCAGATAAAACACCTATATTCACTTAAAAAAAATTAGGAGAAAAAACCCAACCCAATGTGAGTAGAAGGAAGCACCAAAGATGAAGGAGATCACAATGAAATTGAAAAGAGAAAAAAATAAGGGAAAAAAAAAAAAAACCAGGAAACTGAAAGCCATTCTTTGGAGAGGTTCACAAATCTCAGTCTCTTCCAGAAGCTCCCTTCATTTCCCTACTCATCCATCCAGCCACTGTCCTAATAGCTCAGCCAAGGACAACACCAAACAGCAAAGCGAAACAAAGAAAGCCAAAACCCAAGCCAACTCTACAAACAGGAGAGGCAGGCTCGCTTCTGCTCCTAGGAGCCACCCCGGCTGGTTCTGGAGAGCAGCCTTGGGTAGAGCTCGGGCAGCAGCTGGAGGTGGGCCGGCAGTTGGCTAGCCCACCCACAAGGCAGGCTCAGCCTAGGCAGCTACTTTTTTCTTTCACCCAATCCCACAAGCAGCAATAAAGAAGAGGGCTGTTGTTCACTTCTGATCTCAGTGCTGCTGGCTAAACACCCCCTATAGCTGAGCTGTGACCCCAGCCCTGAGAAACTTGGTAAGAGTGACTAGAGCCCAGCATCCCAGGCACGAGGGGGAACAGCGCTGGAAATCTCCACCACAGGACCCTGAGAAGGGGCTTCTCAGAGGCCAAAATGAAGCCAAGCACTTGGCTCTGAGAACTAAGCTAAAAAAGAGGGCAAGCACTGTCAGAGACAGCAAGGATCCTAGGCCTTTCTGGCATATGGTGGGGAGCATTCTCAGGCCCATGACTTGAAAGCTTAATCAGAATCAAACTGATTCAAGAAACATATTCAGGATCAGCATGTGATGGTTAACACCTTCCACCCCAGCATTCAGAGCAGATTAAGGCAGCAGGGCCACCAGTTCACTAATAGCCTGGGCTACAAGAGAGTTCAAAGCTCATTTGAACTACATACCTGTTTCAAAAACAAAGACTAGGCATGTATGGCAGTGACAGTACACTACTACCCCAAGGCCCTGGGTTCCGTTAACATCCACATAAACCAGTAAATCAAAGCTTACGAAGACAAGAATGCACAGAACATGGAGGGAGGAAGGAAGGAAGGGGCTGGCGAGATGATTCCATTGGTAAAACACTTGCCATAAAAGCCCGAGGACCCAGGTTCAAGCCCCCAACACCCATATAAAAAGCTGGGGCTGGGGACATGGCTTACTGCTGACTGCTCTTTCAGAAGATCTAGATTTCATATCCAGCATAGACATGGTAGCTCAAAACCATCTGTAACTCCAGTTCTAGGGGAGCCCTCTTGTGACCTCTTAGGGAACCAGGCATGCAAGTGGTACACAAAAATTATATATATATATATGTATATGTATATGTATATGTTATATTGTTATTATGTATGTATGTATGTATGTATACTTAAAGCTGTGAGAGCTAGGTTTAGTAAGATACCCCAAAAATAAGATGGATAGCAATTGGAAGACACATGACAATGACCTCTGACCTCCACACGTAAGCAGGTGTGTGTGTGTGTGGGGGGGGAGCCAGAGAGAGAGAGAGAGAGAGAGAGAGAGGAGAGAAAGAGAGAAAGACGGGGGGGGGGGGGGGGAGACCTCGGGGGGGGGGAGAGAACACTCCAGTTGTAAGTTGTTCCACTTTCAGGAAGCCTGTCTAACCACCAAGCAGAGCAGAGCACACACTAAGCCACTGAGGGTCAGTGCTGCAGGGCTGTCCTGCTGCCCATGTTATACTCTCCATACAGACCCCAAAGGGGATGCACTGGCCACAGTCTCCACAGCTCCCTGCCAGCACTAGGCCTGCACCCAAGAGTTGCATATTACTGTCAATTGCCAGATTCTAAAATTTGGTCAACTAATTTCCGGAGAACTCTATTAGGAGATCCAAGAATGCCCAGGGCTTCATCCCTTAACTACATGCTAATACCCATCACAAAGCCAGGCATGGTGGACACCTTTAGACTCAGCACTCAAGAGGCAGAGGAAGGCGGATCTCTGAGTTCAAGGCCAGCTTGGTCTACAGAGTGACTTCTTGGACAGTCAGAGCTACTACACACACAGAGAGAAACCTTGGCTCAGAAAAACAGAAAAAAAAAAAAAAAAAGACCACAAGTTATCATGACACGGATGATGCCCTCCAGGAGAGCTTAGCTTGTCCTAAGCTCATGGGTATGCCAAGGGCTACTGGCAGCCAAAGACTGCCTGCTTTGCTCTCACTGCCTGCATTGAATGTGTTAACTTGGAGCCCAGTCATGTCCCAGGTGGCAGTCATTATGAAAACGGCTACTTGTAAGGCTTAGCATCTTAGTACAGGTTTCTCATCAGGGCAGGCTCTGCTCTGTGGGAAAGGTGATGCAGGTGGTTTGGATTTCTAAGGGGAAGCTGGCATGAAGAACAATGGACCACAAGGATGATGTCTTTGGAGTCAGAAATTAGAAAATTTTGGGGGCCGAAAAGATGTGTCAGTGGGTAAAACACTTGCCAAGCAAGCATGAGGACGGGAGTTCAAGTCCCCAGCACCCATGTAAATGCAGAGAAGCACCCACCAGTTATCTCAGGGCACAAAAGGTAGAGATGGAACCCCAGAGCAAGCTGGCTGAGACGAGCCGAATCAGTGAGTTTGGGGTGTAAGTGAGAGAATCTGCCTCTCTATATATAATGTGGAAAGTGAACAAAGACGATACCCAGCATCAACCTCTGTCCCCCAATTAAAAGCAAACGTGCATGCGCACACACGCAAATACGCATACATGCACACGCAAACGGAAACAAAGTTCTGGATGTTTATAAACAAAGCCAAATCAGACCACAGTTAGCTTCACACCTTCTTGAAATTCTCCACAATATAAACAGAGGTCAGAGATACCTGGTCAAAGAGATAAACAGTGACATCATCAAAAAATGTCACTGCCTTCTTTTCCTTCTTCCAGTCATCCGGCAGCTGCTCAATGGCCTCGGCAGCCGAGGGTTTCAGCAAACTGCGCAGGTGCCTACCATCATCATTGCTGACGATAATGGGCACAGGGTGCTCGGTGTCATCTTCTGACTCAGAGCTTAGGCTGTGCAAGTTGAAGGCCCGCAGGTCCTCATCCGAGTCGTCACTGTTCTCATCTTCCTCATCTGCATCCATCCCATCCTCCGAGAGGTCCAGCATCCCAGACACACAAAGTTTGCCTAGGTATTTCCCTTCAATGTCTGGCTCCTTCAGTTTGGGGCCCTCAAAGTGGCTGGGCAAAGGTTTATCCAGTGTGGAACTCGTGTATGCAAGGAGCTCATTGGTGTTGGTGCCTGTGGAGGCTAGGGTGCATGGGCGATCTTCCTGTGTCTCCAGGTCATCGCAGCTGCTAAGTTCTGAATTCAACAAACTCAAGGGGCTGCCGGCCTCATCATCCACAGGATATGTCTCTCTGGAAGCATCAGCTGGTGTGGGCTGCAAGGTTTCTTGTAGTTCTGAGTGACAAGAATTCTGCAAAGCAGACACCTGACTTTGATCTAGCTTGTTCTGTGGGGCTTCCAGGCAGCTTTCTCTGACATCAGAGCTTTCTTCTGGGACAACTGGCTCAGGGGGGGATTGGCCCTTTACCAATGCCAGGGCATTGGCAGCTGTTGCTGGGACCTCCTCAGGTTTTTTGTCTGGCTCTGAGTCATTGTCTGAGAAGTATGCAGAGTCTCGATATGAACTCTGAGTGCCAAGTGTGAAGCTCTGAGGAGGACCTTCAGCACCCCTGTGGCCATCTCCTGCATCCGAGATGACGATGACCGGGTTGGGAGGCAAACTGCTGTGGCCACTGTCACCTGCTGCAGCTGTGTCTGAGTCAGCAGTGCCCTCAGGTGCAGGGTGTAGGGTCCACTCAGGAGACTCCAGGTTCTCTGTTTCATAGCCGCTGTCTGCCGGCTTATCGGGGGGCAACAGTTTCTGAGGGGTGTGGGAGCCTAGGGACTCTAGTAATGCTTCATGGACATCCACTGAATCCAGGGAGTCTGGCGTCTCCACAGACTTCTCTGAGGTGGGGATGGGTGTTGACAAACTGTCTTCTAAGAGGCTATCTTGGCTGGTGGAGTCTGAGGAGAAGGCAGATGCCAAGGCCGCATCCTTTGGGGCAGCCTCATAATTAAGCTGATTGAAAGTCTCTACAGTTTCTGAGTTTTTCTCAAGGAAGCTGCCACTAAGAGGGTCTTCTGAAAATGGCTGATTTTGTAAATCCTGCTTCAATTCTGGAAGACATCTCTCCATGCTACCCTGACCAGTAGTATCATTCACAAGGATGGGGTCTCTTTTGGTTAGATTCAAGGCCTCCTTGCTTTGGCAAGTGATGTCTGGGGGTCCATCACCCCCATCAAGGGTTTTGGCATCGATAGCAGGAATTTCAACTGGGCCAGTCACAGGGTCAGGTCTTAGATCCAAGCAGATGGAGTTCTCAGGGACTGTGACATCTATAAAGGATTTGGTTTCTCCAGGCCTCAGGACTGAGTCTGGGGGGCCAACAGGAGATCCTTCTTCTGTGAGTGAGGCCAGAGGTACCTGCACTTCTGGGGAGGCCTGTGGTGAGGGGCCACCCTGAAGCACGGCACCTGTGCCTTCATTCTGTCCACTCCCGTTTTCCTGTGACAAAGTCAAGTCTAGTGTATTTTCCAGGAACTCAATTTCAGAACTTACAGAGCCTCTCTCGGGTGAATCTAACAGTGCTGAGGTAAAACCTGCATTCTTAAGTTCTGTTTGAAGATCGTTCGCCTGCTCCTTGCTAGGCAGTGAGCCTTTCAGTAGATTTTTCTCCTGAAGAAATAAAAAGTTTTCTGACAATTCTTGGACACTCAGTGGATCCAAGTGATCCTGGTGCGAAAGACTTTCTGATAAGCACAGAGGGTCCTGCTCCAAAAGTGGAGGGGGCTTTTCTCTGTCAGACTGGCAGGTGTCTTTGGGGTCATCTAGGCTTGAACTCAAGATGGCTGGCTTAAAGTCAGTTTGAACTCCATTTAGTTCCATTAGATCAAATATTTTTTGGTGACTGGGCAGGTCATCTGCTTTGTCAAGGTCACTGAATATGTTGAAAGGGCTCCCAGGGATGCTGGCAGCATGTGAGTCTTCAGCAGAGCTGGCTTCTTTGGGGTGAGCACTGCTCTGGAAGAAATCTTCCTCTGTACTGGGTTCCTCAGACACAAGGTTCTTAAGAGCCGTAAGATGGGGTGCCTCGGCTCCAACCCTTTCCGGATTATCCACCTCAGTTGTGAGCAGTGCAGGTGGATAATCCAGTCCCAAATTGCTACTGCTTTTCTCTTCCAGCTGGATGTAATAGTCACTTCCAACAGAGAGGTTGTGTGCATCAAAGACGGGAACCACCCCAGGGGCCCTAAGGGGCACCTCCTGGCCACTGTCATCTTGCTTGCCAGGGCCAGGATCTGAAAGTGAATTCTCAAATGCTTCAACGGGGAAGAACATACTGGAATAAGACAAGGCTTCGTCTGGGTGGCCCCGGCCTTGCTCATCAAAATGGTCATGCTTGGCGGCCTCCCACACATACTCGAAGCTCAGGCCCTGGCTGGTCTCCGTCACCGTGAGCACCTCCTCCATCTCCCGACCCAGCCGGTCCCTGGCAAAGTGGTCAAGGATGGGGAAGGCAGCGCTGCTTGCTGCGTCCCTGCTGCTGGTGTCAGGCTTGAGAGCAGTCCACTGCTGTTCAAAGTCGACCTCCGAGTCCCGCTGGCTCTGCATCCGCAGGTAAGTGAGCAGGCGGTGCACATCTTCTGCGGCTGGCCTCTTGTCAGGAGACAGCCAGCAGAACTGTAACACTTCATACCTAAGAGGCACACAGGGGAAGTCAATGAACAAGGACAGACTGATCTCAAGTAAGAAGTAACCTCACTTCAGAGCAACTCAGCGTGCCCTTCTCCCTAAGATTTCTACACCTCGAGCCACGCCAGCCATGCTTAAGGGCTTAACTCAGAGTGTCATTACGGCACAAGAGGAAGGCAAAGAACGTGTGAAGAACCCTTTTTTTTCCCTCAGGACATTTCATAGTATTCAGGTGTAGATTCTGCCACATCATGTCTTCTGGTTTTCTTCTAATGGTCTTCCCATCAAAAAAAGTAATTTTTTTGGTTGCTGTTCTAAATTTTTATTGTTAATGTCTTGATAGCATTCTAAAAACATGCAGAAAACTTTTTTTTTTTTTCTAAAATCCCAATTTGGCTCATTTGGATATGCCTACTTTTAATATTTTCATTACTATATATTAATTATGCATGACAATGGGTTTCACGATGACATCTGTATACAGACACATACTGTATTTGGATCAAATTCACATACCTGCTCCTTCCCTTGTCCCTTTCCAATTTTTCCCAACTAGCCTCCCTTCTATTTTCATTTGTGGGAGTATACGTACCCCTCCCTCTCCCCAATCCTTGTGCATACAAATATTCAAGGAGGGGCGGGAGCATGAGCACCCCTTTCTTCCATGGCCGGGGGCTGACAAGCCCAATTGTGGGATCACTGATGCTGAATGGTTCTTTCTGCCACATTTGTTCCTCTTCTTCTTTTTCTAAATGTTTCTTTCTTTAGTCAGGAGTGGGACATACCATGGCACTTGTGTGGTCAGAGGTCCCTGTGGAGGAGTTGCTCTCTCCTTCACCGTGTGGTGCCGGGGATCAAATGCAGGTCGTTGGGCTTAGAAGTAAGCATTTCCAGCCTGGTAGGCCCACACTCTCCTCCTAACAACTATTTAGCAGGGGATGTGTTTATCAGAACACTTTCCATCAAACACTAGGGATGGAAGCCAGGAACTTGTAAGTGCTAGGCCAGAGCTCTTCTCAGGGCTATCTCTGCAGAACTACCCTTAGTTTTGTTTTTTCTTTTTAATTATTATTATTTTAAAGATTTTATTTTTAATTGTGTGTGTACATGAAAGTGTAGGTGTCAGTAAGACAGGCTAATGCTGAGATGATACTTCTAAAGTCAGTCATGAATAAGGTAAAAATGACTACATTTCAGAACATCTACTATCTAAAAGTAAGGGTCATATGAACGTGTGTGTGTGTGTGTGTGTGTGTGTGTGTGTGTGTGTGTGTTGCATGTGTCACTGAACCTAGAGTTTATTGATTCAATGAGGCTGACCCAGCTAGACCATCCAGCCTCAGAGATATTCCCGTTTCCACCTCTCCAGTACTGGGATGACAACTACACACTACCACACTCAGCTTTTAACAAGCGCTGGGGTGTGAAATTCAAGTCCTTCTGTTACGAGACATCGCCTTCCCCAGTCCTCTTTGTTTTTGAAGATTGCAAAGTAGAACGGAAGCTACCAACCATCTATCTGAATACGGCTGCTCCAGCTGGGGCTTCGGGAGTTTCATGTCCCTCTCTCTGATGACTTGATTGAGGACATCCAGGTCAGAAAGGTTGGCATAAGGCTGAGCAGCACTGCTGAAGAGCTCCCAGAGTGTCACACCCAAGGACCTGTGGAGAAAAGAGGGCCAGGCGGAGTCTCTAACCATGTGTTGGCAGTAACAGCAACTGAATGGAGAAGGTAATATTGAAGTGGTTATATATTAGTAAGAAGAGGATAAAAACAACTCTTAAATGATCAACATCCCAGTGGGGGGGGAAATGGTTATCTCTTAAAATGAGGGTGACCAGAAGCCTTCTTGTTTTACTTTATCACTAAGACAGAGTATGATAATATAATCACAGGAACTAAGCAATATGGTCGATTGTGACTTTAAAACCTCAAATCAGTTGAAAGATTGATGGGATGTGTTAAAGCTCAGGAAAATGAATCAACAATATAAACATTCTGACTTCGGAGTGGGGAATTTACTGAATAATGATAAACATAAAATAATTCCAAGAAACCTTTACATAAGCAAATGTCTCTTCCCACTTAGGCCGGTCACCTGCTGCTTTGGTCATTCCTCAGCACTCCAAGCTAGCGGCAGCCGTCAAGTGCGAGAAGAGGCCTCAGGTTGGTGTCACCAAAGGTGGACAACCATTCTCATGGTCTATCCAACTAGCTCTTGCGTTACTGCTGTTGACCTGAGACAAGGTCTCACTGTGTAGACTAAGCTGAAATAGAACTCATCACATAGCCCAGACTGGTTTTTAAGTCTCAGTGGTCCTCCTGTCTCAGCCAGCCAAGTGCTGGAATTACAAATGTGTGACACAATACCTATCCTATCCCTGCCCCTGCAGCTTGTCCTTGTACCCCAGAGTTCTGTCCTCTCTGACAAGGCCTACTCAAGAAAGTATTTTTCCTTTCCTTCACAGCCTCTCATTCTTTCTACCGTCCACTGTCGACAGGAATGCCTTATCTACTGGGACCTTCTCAGGGAGCCGTGCTTATCACCCAAGTTTAAACTTTTAAAAACTGCATGTGCATAGGTATTCTGCCTGCACGAATGTCTGTGCACCACTTGCATGCTGGTGCTATAAAAGCCAGCAGAGGGAATCAGGTCCTTGAACCTGGAGTTACAGATGGAATGTGAGCTGTCATCCTGGTACCATGCTGGAGTCCAACCCAGGTCCTCCGCAGGTCTCTGCTCTTCCGGGAGTGACTTTAAACAAGTAAGCTGGCACTTAGGATCCCTATCGCTGCTTTTTCCCTTTTTTTCTGAGTCAGGGGGTCTCACTGTGTAGCCCAGGCTGGCCTAGATCTTAATGTAAACTAGGCTAGCCACAAACTCACAAAGATTTGCATGCCTCTATTTTCCAGTGCAAGAATTAAGAAGTGCCCATTTCTAACACTCAGTGACAGAGCTGGGTTTGACCTGGGAAAGTAGAGTTTTTCAAAAGCTCCTGTGATTTACAAATCTTCTTCCAGATTCAGGTGTGTAGTTAAGAGACTGCCTAATGCCCACCAGGAAACTGAGCAACTGCAGCACCGAGAGGCTTCATTTGCTGCTGTGCAACCTGGTGTTCAATTTCCTGGTGTTACCTTTATAAGAGAGTCAGCAGAGCCAGCATATTCCACGTCCACAGAGGTCACTTCTCCTAAAGGGAGGAAGAGGAGCCCTCACACTACCCCAGACAGCAACTTCTTCCTGGCAAAGAGCCATCAGGGGTTTAAGACACTGTCCAATGACTTTGGAGGTGCCAGTTTTATTAAAGAAAATCCATGTGAAATGCTGAAACCAAAAGGTTTGCCAGGCGACAGAATGCAGCCTTTCCCCGTCTCAGGTTTCCACAGTCCTCATTTCCCTTGATTCTTTCCCTCTTCCAGAAAGACATTCTCAGACCAAAGCCCCTGGGCCCCTGCCACTCTCACAGGCTTCAGAGGACAGGAAAGGAAACACAGGTTCCCCAGCTCTTTAGGCCCCCAAGTCTTGTTCTTTTGGGACGACATGTGTCCTGCTGCTGCTTGGCTCTCCCCACCTCCACTCTCATGTGTGTATATGGTTCCCCCATCCACCTTGGCATGAGCAGTATGGCGGGACTTGCCACTGCTGCCAGTAACTGTTCCGATGGTCCGGAACAGGGCCAAGTCTGCCTTGGGGAACACAGGCTCCATTTTCATGTCAATCATCCTGCTAAAGTGCAATAACAGTGCCAGTCAAGCATAAAAAACATCTTCTTGAAGAATTCAGGGTGGGTAAGAAGGCAGGAACTTCCAGGGTAAAGCTGGAATTTTAAGAACTGAGACAACAAAAGCCACCTTTGAGCCCTGGGGTGTATGTGCAGGCACTTGGGTTTCTCTGTATGGATTCTAGGCTCGGTGAGCCATCTTACAGAAAGATTCTGCTTCGGGGCAGGTAATAAGCCAGTTCCTCAAAGGCAAGTTGCCAGACAGGGAGAGAAGAGGACAACTAATGGAGCTGACTTACAGAGGTGGTCTTGAGTAATCCTCACTAGCCCAGTGAGAACACTGCTGCAGTGCTGCTAGAGCAGCGTCCTGTATGTGGCAAGACACCCAGGTCCCCAACAGAGGTAAATACACGTCGTCTATGGAGGAGTCTGTCTCAGTCTAGATGGCCATGGATTCTCACCATAAGAAAGACCAGAGGAAACAATGTACCATTCAGAAGCGGAAGGGCCGAGGTGTTACTGCAGTGGTCTGACACGGATTACAATTCGATTGTGTAAAACAAATAAAAAACAAACAAGCAAAAAACACTGATTATTTTTTAAAATCAAAAACTAAAAACTTAACAGAAAGATTTAACAGACTAGACATAGCTGAAAAGAGAATCTTAAAAACAGAATTAGTATGGGGAGCACGTTCTAGAATGGAACGGCTGGGATGCACGGGAACAAGTAAGAGACACAGCTACTCATGTTAAATTAGCCTTCCAAAAGGAGAGAAAATGAACAGAGGCAATATTTAAAGAAAAGGGGCTAGGAATTTTCTAGAAGCAATGCATTTTATCAACCTAGAGATTTAGAAAGCCAAATAAATAACAAGCAGGGGTAGGTGCATACAACCCATACCCACACAATTCACATCCATACCACCTACACCCACACAACCCACACCCATACAATTCACACTGGCACACATCACAGGAAAAAAGTAAAAGAAAAAAAAAAATCCAGAAGTATTTTAAACCAGTAAGAGAGAAAATGTCACATCAACTTCAAAGAGCTTAGGCAGACTTAGAGTTGACTTCACTAAGCTATAATGGAAGCCAGGGGACAGTAGAATGACATCTTCAACATGCTGAGAGGAAATACTTGTCATCACATAAAAATACATTTGAGGGGTGAGAACAAAACAGGCCAAGTGTGTGTAGACCACAGAAAATGCAGTCTGATAGCAGCAGGCCTCACTAGGAATGACATACTTTAAGTCTAAGCATAACCCCAGAGCAAGGTCTGAGATCAAAACACAAAAATGAACAAAAGAAGCATGAGGAAAACAATTTGTATGTGGATAAATCTAAATGAATATTGATGTTAAAAAGTAACATGTTAGCATGGTGGAAGCCAGCCTGGTCTACAGATTGAGTTCCAGGAGCCAGGGCTATATAATGGCACATAATTATGTGTGTATGCAAGCATACATGTGCACAAGTGTGTGTGTGTGTGTGTGTGTGTGTGTGTGTGTGTGTATTACATAGCTAAAAAGAAGTGAGGTGTTGCAAGCCCCTGTACTAGTCAAGAAAGAGGGTGAGGAAATGAAGTAAGATTAAGGTATGTAAAAAGTTCACTCATATTGTAATTTCTAGGATAATTGATAAGAGCACAGGCATAGAATGCATAGCTTCTAAATAAAGAGGGAAAAAAAAAAAAAAAGACAGCTAAAAAAGAAAATCCATCCAAGGGAAGGCAAGAAAAGGAAAACCAAAAATAAACAGGAAAATACCCGATACCCAAAATAAAGGTATCATTAAGAAAACCAATGACACCGTTAGATACACTGGGCAGGGGTGGCGCACACCTTTAATCTCAGCACTTGGGAGGCAGAGGCAGGCGGATTTCTGAGTTCGAGGCCAGCCGGGTCTACAGAGTGAGTTTCAGGACAGCCAGGGCTACATAGAGAAACCCTGTCTTGAAAAACCAAAAAAAGACTTAGATACATCATCATTTTAGCATCTTTTCAAACCACCCCTAAAAATCAGTCTTACATGACAGCCCAAACCTCTCAGTTTTCCATTCACTTCTGTAAACAGTAAGCACTTAGTGTATCCAGGGCACGTAGGTACAAAATGAACAGCAGATGCAGGTCTAGTTCTCAGTGGAGGCACATGGGCAGAAGCAGCAGCAGCGACTCCAACGCCACTGTGACCATTACTATGGCGCATGGCCTGTCTTTCCCACTGTTACCACTGCTATGGTGCATGGCCCGTCTTTCTGCCTCCTCCATCCTAACAGAATTACTTTTATACTCAAAGAGAGGGGAGTCGGGCCCTTGCTAAGAAAACCAAATAAACTGGCATGCCATATACCTACCAGATATTACTGTATTTAGTCTGATCTGCAGTCAAGAGTCTGTCTTGAAAGCTGGTCACTAATTCTGGAGCAGTCCATCTCAAAGGGAAAATTTTTTTGTCGTCTGTCTCAATGTAATCCTCCTGCATGGTCACAAGCACAGTGTTCAGGGGATTCCATGTGAGGGAACTTGAGTGCTTAAGAACAAAACATTCCCAGTGAGCACGCACCCACCACAAAACACAGCACAGGGAAATGGGAAGCAGGCATACAAAGAGACTTCTGGATGGAAGGACAGACAGGAGGTATCCCCTTGAGGTCTGAGGCTGTGTGAATGGGTCTCTAAAGCACAGCGCTTGTTCAGTCCCCTTTAGCACAGGCTGGCCATCTGCACTGAGGGCTGTGCTGGTTACTACAGCTGATACAGGTCCACCTCCCACTACTTACCAGCAGCAAAGTGACAGGTGAGTCACGGACACTAGAAGCCCTCTTCCTTAGCTGGAAGTAAAGGCTGCACAAAGCCCTCACCTCTGTGAGGGCTAGAAAGGTAATGCCGGCAACAACTTCACCGCAAACAGTAAGTGCTTCAGAAACTACAGTTAGTGCTTGGACAGGAAACCAACCTAAATTTGCATGTTTTGAAAGCAATACACCTCTGGTCTCACAAGAACCCACTGAATGACAGATAAGTGTTATCTTTATGCTGCTACATAGAAAAGATACAAGTCATTTAAGTGCATGAATACTTTGTCTGAATGTATGTGTACACACCATGTATGAGCTCAAAGCCTAAGGGGGTCAGAGGAGGGTGTCAGGTGCTCTGGGACTGGAGTTACATAACGTGTGCGCTTCCACGTGGGTTCTGGGTTCTGACAGAACCGTGTCCTACAGCAAGAGCAGCACGGGCTTTAACTACTCAGCTATCCGTCCCTCCAGCCCCAGCAATGTCTCTGCCCATATCCCAGCAGAGCTCAGCAAACACATACAGATGAGATCTACTGATCTGTTTTCTTTAGGGGTCTATTTAACAGTTAAAAAAAAGCAAACCTGCGATTATCCATCAACCTTAGCACACCTGTGCTTCAGCTTTCCTGACTGTGGTGAGAAACCTCTACAGACAGGTATGCTTTGCTCTACAAATATGACTTAGCATTCTGCCCACATGCTGATTATAAACTTGTTACACAGGGCCAGTGAAGTGCTTCAACAAGTAAAGGCACTTGTTGCAAAGCCTTAGAGCTTGTATTCGGGCCTAGGGACCCACACAGTAAGAGAGAGAACTGATTTCTTACAAGTTGCCTTCTGACTTCCTCAGGCATGTCCTTGGCATGTATGTGTCCACAAACATACACATTCACATAAAATAAATAAGTATGTAATTAAAATATTTTAATATTGATTTTTATGTATCACTCAGGCAAACTGACTGCATTACACTGAATTACCAATGTCTGTAAAAAGAACAGAATCTTTACAAAGCTGTCACAAAACCTCAGGCACAAAGCTACTGCCTCTGACAAATCCAAAGCCAATGGTACCATAAAAGGACTGGGGTAGGCCTGCTGGAGACAGGCCAGGCCATAAAGACTAAGACTTTCGGCCCTCTCTAAACACAAGTAGCGTTTTCAACCGACTCCTGACTGACAGTAAGCAGGTTAAGAAGACAGCAGGCAGAGCTTTGCTTACCTTGTATCTGCTGAAGCCTATTCCATAGTCGCCCACTTTGACATTTAAGTCGGAGGTGAGATAACAATTCCGTAGGGCCAGGTCACTGCAAACAGAAGGAGTAAGGCCAGTGTAAGAAGAACAAGCAGGCTCCACAGCCAGGACCTCGCTGCACTGGAAATACTGCACATCGGAGGATTCACTCAGAAACCAGCTATCTGCTCATAGTTAGTGTCTCAATGATTTTCACAGTTGAAGAGTTAAATCCCACGTTCCTAACCACATCTTTGGTACATAACTATGATCACTGGTTAAGTAATGAATATACCTACACCACGACTTGAAACACAGTATTTAAAGAATAACTCAGAAAGAACTTCAAAATATTGAAATTGGTGGGGCTGAAAAGATGGCTCAGCAGTTAAAAGCATTAGTTCTTCCAGAGGACCCAGGTTCAATTCCTAGTACCTACATAGGAGTTCATATCTGTCTGTAACTCCAGTTCCAGAGGATCTGGCACCAGCACACAGACATAGATGCAGACAAAAAGTCAATGCATGCGCGTGTGCTCACACATACACATACACACACACAAATAGATAGATGATAAGTATTTAAAAAAATACTGAATTTGCCTGAATTTTCTTTACAGTATGACTTTACAAACAGTCTCCTCAATGTATTAATGAAGAAAGGTACCACTCCAAAGGTCCAAAAGCCATTCTGTGACCTCCACTTGCCCTCACTTTTCAAAGACATGCAAACGCTAGCACTAGACCGTCTCCAAGAAACTCTCATCTCTTCCCACTCTACCTTCCCGAGGGAGGGCAATTTGTGGACAAGATTCACTTTGTACTTTCCTTGTAATCATAAGGCTCTGCATTCAACTCCCAGAGCCATATAAGAAAGCTGGACATGGTGGTGCACACTTGCAAACCCAGAGGTTGGAGATGCAGACCCAGGAGGCCAGCCTAGCCTACTTGGTGAGTTCCACCTGAGACATTGTCTCAAAAATAAAATGGTCAGGAAAAACAATTTAAGAGTGTCTTCTGGTGTACACACACATATCAAACAAAAGTAATACTTTAATAAGTGAGTAAAATTCCTCCTTCGTTTTTGTTTTTCAAAAAATTTAAAAATATTTTATTTTTAAATTATGTGTATGTGTGTCTATCTCTATGTGGGTTTGTGCACATGAGTTTAGATGCTCAGAGGCCAGAAGCAGGTGTTGGATCCCCTAGAGCTGGAGTTACAGGTGGTTGTGAGCTGCCTAATGTGGCCACAAAGCCCTCGCTACCCAGGTGTTTGCCTAAAAAAGGTCCCCTAAGTGACTCAGTTTTCTTATGCCTTAGCTGGAGAAAGAAACAGCACCCACTAATGACCCCAGCGTCTGAAAGTGACTCTGCTAGTAGGCGAAGTGTTTTCATGTTCACACCAGCAACAGCTACAAGGGGCAGCAATGGTGGCTGCAACACTGTACCTTGCATGTGTTAGGTCTCCATGGGCATGCTGAGTGTAATACTGTGACTCAGCTATACTGATGGCTTTCTATGCTGTTTGTGTGGGGTGATTTGCATGGCATTCCATCACAAAGCCTTCTAGTCTGTGGTACTATGTGGGGAAAACCTGGACACTTTCTGACTTTACTGTTGTTAACAATATAGAATTTTCCTATTTTTTTTTAAATTTGTTTTAGTGAGTGTGAACAGAAATGGTGATTACAGGGGCATAATAAAAAATGTGCACAGAATGTTTTGAAAACATTAGAGTGCTATCTAGATTCAAAGTAAAATGCTAATGCTAAGTATTCTCTGCATCTATTAATGTGCAACGCTACGGAACAGAAAAAACACAAGGTGCTAGCGTGCAACTTGACGTCAAGGCTGCTCCGGTCAGGAAATGCAAATTCAGCCAGCATTCTCCTTCAAGCTGAAAAACAGGTCTGGTGATGAAGCTGCCCAAGCTCCAGCCCTGCTGGCTCCTGGAAGGCACTGGCTGGTCACTATACTTGGAAGCAGGCCCAAGGGTTCCAAGTCACATCTCCTCACCATTTGTTTTTAAGTTGGGTAGCTACACATCACAGCCTGACCATCTGTGGAAGGATTCTCTAGTGCAAATGGCTCAAGGTGATCAAGGGCAGTCCCAAATTAACCCATGTCAAGTTTCTATCTACAGGAAGCCAAGCAACCAAGTTCCTCAGAGAGAGAGAGTGACGACAGGAAGCCAGGTGCCTAAGAGCCACTGAATACTTTTCCGGGAGCTTGGCTCATGTTATCATATTCAATCTTGCTTCTGGGTAAAACAGATCCTCAATTCTACAGAAGAAATAAGCTCAGAGGGATCAAAGGAGACTCACAATGGTAAAGCTGGTGAGGGGAGAATTAACCCCAGCTGATCCTCTCTGTGCCTGCAGCAGGGTATATCAAGGAGACTGGTGTATGTGTGAGGGGGTCGGGGGGCATCACACATGGTAAACACCACACACACACACACACACAAACACTCGGTGGCTTCTTCCCTTATCTTGCAGCCACTTGTTGGGCTCTGGGAATACAGAATTCTTCCACTGTGAAATTCTGACTAGACATAGAGGACAGTGCCTATGAATTGTCTGTGACTGCTGGCTGGACTTTTGGGAATTGTTGATGGGGTAGGACAAGGCCCCCTGGGGGGATTTTTCTTTGGGCTGGTCAGGCACCAAGGCTGAGCTGGACTGTCAGGCCTCTGTGGGTCTCTACTGGCTCCAGCTTACTGTCCCACTGTACACACTGTAAGAACGAGATGAATGCTCAGATAAGCAGTCTCTGGATACCAGCCTGCCCAGGGTTCTGAGTTTGGAGGATTATGATAGCAGAGGGAAGCACCACCCTCAGGGTCATATTCCAGCTCAGAGCCTAAGCCTAGGGAATGGAACCTTCTAGTAGTGACCCCAAGACACAGAGCCTGAACCTGAATACACATGGAAGGGAGATGCTTTGACAATGCCTAAACCCAAGCTAGGCTGGGGGCATGGTTCAGTTAGAGTCCCTACCTAGGATCCCTCAGTGAGGGGCTGGAGATACAGCTCAGGAGTATACGTGAAGCCCGAATTCCATCCTCAGCACTGACAAAACACAAACTGAGCCAAATCAAAACAAAACAAACTAAAACCAAATCAGAAATGTTACTTGAAACCAAGGTCAAGCTGAGTTGTCAAGTAACTAGGTCTAGGGCAAGGCCTTGATAGTTCTTACTACCAAATGTGTCCTAGAATCACTTGGGGACTCTACTTCCCAATTTTCTAACAAAACACAGCAGGCAGCAGATCTGGGGTAGGCTAAGAATGGACATATTCCAGGAGCCAGTGCATGTCTGAGAAGTCTCCCTGGAACGTGAGCTGGGACTCCACTTCTGAGAGGGACCCTGAGGTTTCTGGCCGATCCCCTCAGGTCCTGTGCCTAGGACTTACACCATAACCAGATACCTTTGCTAAGGGTAACACAATGCAGATTAACTACCCACGAGGCAACCTTCCCAGATCCAAGTCTGGACTAGAGGCCACTTTGGATCTGGATCAAAGAAAGCTGGTATATTTTCTGTGTGCACATTTGTAATCAGTGGCCCAAGTGCTAGTTAAGAAGGGAACTAGTACTTTTTACCTGGAATGCTGATTTTTTTCAAGTGGCTTGCCCTGGACTAGCTTCAAAAAAATGCAGCATTTTTTTTCTACAGAGGGCCATAGACACAGACATACCAGTAGATGGTGTGTGCCTTGATTTACTGAGTCTCAAGTGGCCTAGAATAACCTCAAACTCTATGTAGCTAAGGATGACCTTGAACTTCTAGTCTAATCTGCCTCCGCCTCCCAAATCTCGGAATCCCAGGTTCCATACCTGCTTTTGGGGGGCTTGGGATAGATCCAGGGCCTGGAGGATGCTGGGCCAGTATTCTATCACCTGAGCTACACAGAGATGCTACATTAATTGGGCAGCGAGGGTGCTGGGTTCTTTCTGTGCCCTCCTGAAATGCAAAGTTGTTGTTGCTGGTGATGGCACTTCTTTCTTTCTTTCTTTCTTTCTTTCTTTCTCTTTCTTCTTTTTTTTTCTTCTCTCTCTCTCTCTCTTCTCTCTCTCTCTTCCTCTCTCTCTCTCTTCTCTTTCTTTCTTTCTTTTTGTTTTACAGTCTTCCTTCTTTCCCTCTATCCTTCCAGGTAGCACACATTAACAAACTGGTAGGCACAATCTTTCTACATAATGTTCACACCAAAACAAATATATGAAGAGCACACACTGTTATGACTACTAAATTGCACCTTAATACTTAAGATATGCAACACATAACTCTCTCCTATTAACTAGTGTAGTCATCCTAAGCCACAACTATACAACAGCCAACAGTACAGACCACTGAAGCTTACACTAGTTCCCCGTGAGTCTGTTCCTCCCATTTGCTACCCTTTCAGGTAATACTGAGGTAATTATTTTGTTTGTCTGTTTCAGGCAGTCTTACTATGTAGTCCAAGCTAGTCCTGAACTTGCAATTCTCTTGCCTTGGCCTCCTTACCACTGTCTACATTGGGTTTTGTTTCTTTTAAAGAATCATTTTTAGCAAGCTTGGCGGTAGTGACAAATGCCTTTAATCCTAGAATTCAGGAGGCGGAGGCGGAGGCAGGGAGATCTCTGAATTCGAGAGGCCAGTCTGGTTGTTTCAGGACGGCCAAGGCTACACAGAGAAATTTTATCTTTAAATAACAAAAACAACAATAACAACAACAAAAACCAACAAAACAACCAAACAAACAAAAATTCCCAAACTCCAAAACCAACAACAATAAAAATTCTTTCTAGCTTAGAGTGGTCCTTTAACCCCAGCCGTCAGAGCAGAGATGGATGATCTCTATGAGTTCCAGGCCACTCAGGACTAACACAGTAAGACCCTGTCTTAAAAAAGAGAAGGAAGGAAGGAAGTAGTAAAAACAAAAAACCAAACCAGGAACGTACAGAAAAGGCTCCTGTCCTCACCTCCTGGGTCTGTGCTCCTGTTGGCTATCAGCCGGCTACTTAGTCAGTTTGAGCACAAACACTACTCACTCACTGATAGTACCTGCTGCTCAGGAGACCTTGAAAGCAGGGGATACTAGGCTTTGTTTGGGACACCTGTGGAATGGTAACAGCAACATGTGCCGTTCACACGGCCTTCAAGAATGCTGTGTGTACGATCTCTGAGATGCAGGCTGCCTGAGACCCTGCGATAAGGCTCTCTTTAAACATTACATAAAAACAAGTTTTAACTAGGGTGATTTACTAGACCAGTTTCTAACATAAGAACAACTTTGGGTTAGACAGGTGGATCAGTCTATTTCAACCAAATCCTCTGAGTCAACCAATATTCTAAGCCTCAATTTTAAAATAAGGCCATATGGAAGGCTACCTACGCAAGGAGAATTTAAAGAACAGAAGTTTGCCCCACACGAGACTTCATATCAAAGAGCATTTGGATGTGTGCGCGCAAGTGTGTGGAGTGTGTATGGACACCTGAGCATGCAGGTGTGCACATGTGCATGTGGAGGCCAGAGGATAACCGCAGGTGCGGCTCCTCAGACGTGGTCTTACAATGCCACTGCCCCTAGTCCCTGCCACTCCCTGTCCCTGAGTAAGCTAGGTGAGCTGGGCATTCAGCCCTAGGTTTCCATCTCTCTGTCTACCCAGCACCGTGATTACAAGCTTACAACGCCACACTGGATTGGGACTGGAAAGATGGCTTAGTAGTTAAAAAGTTCTGTGGCTTTTGCAGAAGACCTGGGTTCCTTCCCAGCATCCACATGGCGGCTCACCCAATGCCCTCTGCGTGAATATGGTCTTATATACACACAGGCAAACACACTCATATACATAAAAACCAAGATAGATATACATTTTAGACAATAAATTCTTTTTTTTTTCTTTCTTCTTCTTTTTTTTTTTTTTTTTTGGTTTTTTTCTGTGTAGCCCTGGCTGTCCTGGAACTCATTCTGTAGACCAGGCTGGCCTCGAACTCAGAAATCCGCCTGCCTCTGCCTCCCAAGTGCTGGGATTAAAGGCGTGTGCCACCACTGCCCAGCTTTGGACAATAAATTAAATAAATAAAAAACAAGGGGTCAAACTCTGGCCCTGTAAGTTCTTTACCAGCTAAGCTAGCACACACTCAAGACCGAAGCAGTTACTTTAAAAAGTTCAATGTAACAGCCGCCAATGGTTCCAAGGCTCTTCTGTACCTTGGGCTTTGTGCTTGATATAGCCCAAGCCATGTGATTTATCTTTATTTGTTTTCAGGACTCTAAGGCTTTGCCTTGAGGAAGCATGGGAAAACACTACTGGCTAGGACAGCTCTGTCATAAAGAACACAGTGGTGAACAGCCCTTATACACACTTTCCAGTTGCCTCTGGGAACTTCATGTTGTGATTTTGATGGGAGACTTAAAAATTTATGTTCTAATTATGTTTGTGTGGGTGTCTGCCTAGTGCTGGAGTCACGCACAGGTGTGAGCTGAACTTGGGTCCTCTGCAGGAGCAGTGTGAACCGGAGCCACCTCTCCACCCCAAGACTTGTTTTTGAAAATGTCACAGACATCTCTTCAACACAGGTATGCCTTCTCAGATCTTCGGTTATTAAGAGATACCTGAGTTGTTTAAAGTCAACTAGAGTACTTGCTACGCAAACATGAGGAATGGAATTATGACCTCATACTCAGTGTCCCGCTCATGCCTGCAACCCCACCTGAGGTGAGGCAGAGACAGAAGGTCACCGGGGATCGGTGACTTCCAGCCTAGTTGAGAAAATGCCAGCGAGGAAGAGCTCCTGCCTCAAAGGTAATTCTCACTAAAGACAGAGAGTGAGAAAGAAGGCTATCTGACTCCCTCTTCTGGCTGGTGTTCCTGACTCTGTGTACACACAAATAAATAATTCTATTTTGAAAAACTGGAACATTCCTTCTAGAGGAAGCTTTTTCCCATTCATGGAGCAGACTACACATTACAATGTGCAGCCACCAAGGGAGGCCCTGATCACATGCTCACACAGCCCCAAACTGCCTGCGCCCCAGTGTACAAACTGGAGAAGGGCCCTTCAGACCTGACACTCTTATGCCAACCTGGTAGCTGGCCAGAAACCAAAGCCACCACCTACAAGGAGATGCTGTTGTCTATCACACCTCCTCCTCGGGGCTGTAGAATATGAGAAGATCCCAGCCTAAAGCTTACTGAATAGAAGCCCTGAGGGAGAGGTCAGGAGGAACCAGGTACATTCCCTCCGTAGCCTGAGGCCTGTGCACTTCCTACATGGCTGCACATTCCTCAGGTATTCCCCAGACTTCAAGGCTACATTCATTCCATTCCTTGGCGTTGGTTTAACTCTGTCTTCACCTCTATGTCTAAAGCAGAGTGTTCATGACACAACCTGATCTCTGGTTTCCTCCTTCCTTCTTCCACTCTTTCTGCCTTTGGCTTTTGTGTTGGTGTTTTTGAATTAGGGTCTCACGCATCCCAGGCTGGCCTTAAATGCAACTGGCCAGTTGAGGATGTCTTTAAACTTCTTTTTGATCTTCCTGCCTCCTATGTACCACTATGCCCAGTTTACAAAGACTAGAGTTTTAGGCATTTTAGCAGTGTACCAACTAAGCTACAGCCTTTCCCCAGCCCTCTTTCCAACCCTGACAACCTCTCCAGATAGTAGCAACAGCAATGACAGACCTACCTGTGCAGGAAGTGCAGCTTGTGCATGGCTGCCAGCCCTGCAGCAATCTCGCATGCCATCCTCTGCAGCAGCATGGTCTGTGAATCGCCCCGCACGTGTTCTTGCTCATTGTGCAGGTAAGACTTCAGGTCACCCTGCAAAAGACAGGTACGAGAAACTCAGAGGGTGAAAGATCGTCTTGACAACTTCAGTAAGTTTACTGAAGACAGCAAAGTTGTCAGATTCCTTCCAGGATCAAATTTTCAACTGTAATACTCCTCCACAGGCAGCTGCCCACGTTTAACTCTTAGACCACGATAATGCAGTTGTCTAGGTCCCACCCAAAACCTGCACTGGTCTCTACTCGTCTCTTTAACAATCCTAGCACACACAAAACTGTTTCTGTTGATAACAGTGATTATTTTTTAATAAACCTTACTTTGTTTTTTTGAGACAGGAGTATGACTATGTAGTGCAGGCTAGTCAAAAATCCTCATCCCATCCTCCCAAGTATCAGGGTTGCCATCTGCGCCTTTCAGCATTGTGTAAAACACAGGATGGTCTTGTATCTTTTATCCATGGTGTGTATTTCTTACAACTTCAGGTATCTTGCAGATACAGAACCAAGGCTTAGAAAGAGTCAAGAAATTTGCTCAAGAGCTAGCTGTGACAATGGCTGTCTCTGCTACCTAAAAGATGGAGGCAGGAAGATAAGGAATTCAAGGTCATCCTTGGCTGTAAAGTGACTCTGAAGCCAACCTGGAACACAAGAGACCTCATCCAGAAGAGAAAGGAAATGCAAAGAAGTCTGTCTTAATAAATGGAGCTTGTCCTTGTCAGTTTCCTGACTGGTAAGACAGAGACACAAACTCTGGGAACTGAACCTAGGCCGCGCGCACATCCGGCAAGTGCTCTTCCACTGAGCTGCATTTCTGGCCCTTTTCTGGCTTTTTATTATGAGGCGATGACTCACTGTGTTGCCCAGGCTGGATCTAAATCTGTGATCCTCCAGACTCAGTTTCTTTCTTTTTTTTTTTTTAAATGTGTAAAATGGAAGGATTTTATTGTGTGATACCAGATAAGAAACCATATCTACATCTGCTAGCCACCCAGGAAACACGAGTCAGTACTTCACATTCACATATTCATTCTGAATTAAAGGAAGATGGTTTTGACTGCATTTTCCAATATAATTTGCAGTGATTAGAATTAGCATGTTCTACCGGGCAGTGGTGGTGCACGTCTTTAATCCCAGCACTTGGGAGGCAGAGGCAGGCGGATTTCTGAGTTCAAGGCCAGCCTGGTCTACAGAGTGAGTTCCAGGACAGCCAGGGCTATACAGAGAAACCCTGTCTCGAAAAACAAACAAACAAACAAAAAAGAATTCGCATGTTCTCTTAAACTTCTGTATTTAACTATAAATACGTAGGTATAGTTTATTCACTGGAACTAGATCTGAAAAAGCTTACAACTTTCCAGTCATCTCCCATCTTTGCTGTTACATTGCCTCCCTCCATCACCATGCTGGATTCCTCTCATCTTCCACATCATTTCCTGGGGAATCTTGAGGCAAGTATGTCTGTCCGTTCCCTTGAAAGAATATGGACAATTCCAACTCCATTCTGTCCTCTTGAAATGTGTTTCATTTTGGCAGAATAAGTAAAAGTAGGATTCTGAGGACCTAAATTCTGGTTTCCTTGCATCATAAACTACAGACAACTCCGTCGTATGTTCTGTAGACACCCATTTTAACTACAAGACTTTGTATTCGCCTGGTTTTTAATCATTTATCTTCACTGTTGTCCTGGGATTTACATAAGGCAGAGTTATAGTTTTATAGAAACTCAATTTCAGAGAGGTCAAACATTATGGCCAAGATCCCACAGGTATAACATGCCAGAATGAGCCAAACTCATATTACCTCATCTGAGATTCTATTACTGGAATGTGTTATGCTCCAGAGTTTAAGTGAATGAATAGGTATCTTTCTAGGTCCCTTCAGGGATTTATTTTATACTTCTACTGGCTATTTTTTCTCCTAGAATGAAAACAGGTATAAACATTTGGTAATCAAATTGGATCCTCTTATTTTTAGCTGTTCATTCACATGTCTCTCATTTCTAAATTTAAAGGAAGTTATTTGTTCAAATAGTTTTAAGTATTGCCTCTCAGAAAACTTTTCAGGTTACCTATTTCTATTTATCAAAGGAGAAAGAGACAGCAAGCATGTCACAGACACCACTAATTCTTCTAAAAAGTTATTTTATATTTAAAACTAACTTAAAACATTAAAAAAAAACCCTCGTGGATTTTTTATTCTCTAGAGTAATAATATATATTTTGATTCCTTTGCACTGTTTCCTCTTTCTGTATTTGGGAAAAACTGTGTCTCGCTGCTGATTATGTGTCTCTAACACAATGACAGTCTTACAGGAGTCAGGAGGCTCTTGTTTTCAATGTCTCCTACAAAGAACCAACCAACCAACCTAAAGTGGAAAGTGAAACTTAATATTGAATCATTTGGGCCACATGATCAATACTGCTAACATATACCCAGGAACTACACATACATAAATTTAAAAAAATTATATGAACAATCCTGAAGGGGTCAAAGAGCTCTTGACGTTACGGCCCTCAGCTCACAGTAGCTTGTATAATTTAATACATGAAAGACAAGGACACGGAGCTTGGGAGTGCACATAGGAAACTGTTTGTGATTTTCTTCATTTTGATTTATTGCTTTCTTGTCTTTAGGAGGAAAGACTTTGACTTCAAAAGTAACAAAATATTTGAGAAGAGAATTTACATCCTTCAGTTCTAAATGGTATTCTTGGGTGATTTTCTCAGCAGTCCATGTTTCTGGAGAGTTTATGGTTATTGAGAGGGGTCAATGCCTCCACAACAGTAATCTTGCCTTTGGGAATATCCATGATATTCTTATCAAAGTGATCTCCTACTGGAAGTCTGAATTCCTTGGTTCTTGCTGTGGTTCAAAGTCTTTTACTGGCAAGGAAGGCATATACATCTCTTAGAATGACAGCAGCCTGTTATCTTTTCTAGAAGCTTCATCTTCGATTTCTGGATACTGACTCAGGTGCTCCGAGGGAGGATGCGGATGGGGGGGTGCTTGGGTGCCATGAAGGGCTTCCTCTTGCTAATCTCCCACTCCACTCGCTTCTCCACGTTGAAGTTCCTGAAGACACGGGTCATGTGAGCCCCCATTTCCACATCATGATGCCCTTAGTTCACTACACACATGGGGAGACCCCTGATTCAGTTTCGTAAATAGCTGAGATTACAGGACTATGTCAACAGGGCTCAGTGAGTAGACATGACAATTACTACTGTCTGTTATTTAAAGAAAAATTAAGAAATCACCAAGAACCTCAATGTGTTTTGAATTAAAATGAAATTCTCTTTATCCAGGCTTTAAATTTTTCAAGTAAACCCAAGAAAGACAATTTTCTGACACTAGATGGCGACAGGGAGCTACACCCAGCATTCAGGAGAGAAGCACCTTGTGAGGACTATTTAGATGTGGGCCACTTAAAACCCTCCTAAATTCCAACACAAAAGGCCAGTGGTGCTGTATGCAGCATTCTGGCAGATCACTAAGCATAGTGAATAATTTTTAATACATTTTTAATACATTTTAACTTAATTTAACGTTAATCACTTAATGTAATGGAAACAGTAAATATCTTTATATTGGAAATGTTGGTCATTTGTATGTCTAATATAAACTTCGCTTTGTTTTGAGATAGGCTCTTAAGATTGCACAGGCTAGCCTCAAACTCAAGTAAGAATGATCCTGAATTTCCCTTACTTCATGAACCAAGTATGCCCCCAGTATGTTCCTTCATGAAATGCACAGTCCCAGTTGAAGCTCACTCGGGCTTGTATCTAGATGCAATCCTAACATGCCCTGCCTCTTGCCTGTGGGTCATCTGCTTTTGGCCTTCTAAACTCAGCAGTCTTTCTCTTCTCTCAGCTCTACTACGTACACAAACAGCTACCTCATCCCAGTCTGCTCTTGCTACCACTGTTTCTATCTTCCTTTCTGAGTAGACTCCTGTCACATGCCTGGTCTGTCCTGGCTGCACCCTCTGGCATCTTCCCTTGTATCTGCTGTGCACCCACTACTCAGCTTCATCTGCTGAATCCCCATCCCACAGCTAGCAGTTCTGCCAAGAACCAGCACCCCCCCCACCCCCCCCACCCCCCCACCCCCCGCCGTTCTTGGTCTCATTCTTCCTTCAAACTCAGCCTCTTGGGACAGCATGATGGCTCAACACCCAGCCTGGCAATCTGAGCTCTATTTTCATACCCAATGTGGTGGAAAGAACCAACTCCAAGTGGGTTCCCAGGGCACACATGTGCTTTCCCCACCCTGCCCCACACAAAGTAAATAAATATAAAGTTATTAAACAAAATAACTACCTTAGCCAACTACCTTAGTGTTCTTTCTCCAGCTGGTTCTATATATAGAAAGACAATCTATAGAGTGTCTTTCATGTCACTGAATTCCTGGTGGTCCTTCCCTGGTCCATTCCCCTGTCACTAATCTGTATCTACTCCACAGCCATGTATGCTGTGTAAGGTTTGCTCTCGATGTCTATTGTAACATTAAGTATGGGTCCCCAAGTCCTAGAATCTGCAGCAGACACAAGTGACCCTGGCCCCATGGTACTCCTGACTGGTAAAGAAGGATGCCACTAACAGCTAATAGCTGGGTTGAAGATACAGAGGTGGGACTTAGGTTATCCTGGCTTGGGGTCTGATGAGAACCACAAGGGAAGAAAGCGCAGGAGGAAGAGAAGCCACCATGGGTTAGCTGAGGGCTGGCTGGCCAATTGGAGTTAAGATTGGCCCAGATGGAACACAGTAATATAGTAAGTAATAATTAAAATAATCGATAGGAAAGTAGATTCTAATGCCATAGAGGGTAGACATCTGCCCAGCTCTTGTGCTGTTTAAGGTTTGTTGTAAATATAAAGGTTATGTGTGTCTTTTATCTGGAAATTAAATGGTCAAAGACAGGGTAGAAACCCAGGACTGGGATTAAAAATGTCTACAGCAATCCTCTCACTGCTCTATATGCACTCCACAGCCACAGGTGCTGTGCTGGTAGCCCCTCCTGACACCTTGTGCTTTTTTCTCCTAGGATGTCTAAAAGGTAGCTCGAGCCCAACACATATCCAGAACTAAACGGTCAATCTATAACAATGTAAAATATGGCATCACCGTTTTTCAGCAGATCAGACAAAAATCAGAGATGCCATTAGTAAATCCTGTCTTTTTTTTTTTTTTTTTTTTTTGGTTTTTCGAGACAGGGTTTCTCTGTGTAGCCCAGGCTGTCCTGGAACTCACTCTGTAGACCAGGCTGGCCTTGAACTCAGAAATCCTCCTGCCTCTGCCTCCCAAGTGCTGGGATTAAAGGCATGCGCCACCACTGCCCAGCAAATCCTGTCTTTAAACCCATCTCCAAGCTATGTATCTCCAGGTCTTGCTGGTTTTCAAAGTAAAGCAATAGCTGGAATTTTCTGGAGAAAATTTTCTTTCAGCTGGAGAAAGGCCACTGCTGTCATGTTGTCTAAAGCGCATCCCATATTTGCCTTTGTCTGAGCACCAAGCTGATATTTTTGTTGTTGTTTTTAGGGCTGGGAGTTGAACACAGGACTTGTTCAAACTAAGCAAGTGTTCTACCTCTGAGCTACATTCCCAGCCCCTCACTGGTTGATTCTTGGCAAGTGCTAATCTTGGCCCTAGCCTTTAAAAAAAATGTATTATTATTTTATGTGTAATGCATGTTTTGCCTTCATGTATGTCTGTGCACTGCATACGGAGGTCAGAAAAGGGAAATGGAGTTACAGAGGGCTGTGAGATGTCATATGGGTGCTGGGAATTAAATCCTGGTCTTCTTAAAAGGCAGCAAGTGTTCTTAATTGTTTAACAATCTCTCTAACCCCAAGTTATAACCTTTTAAGTCTATCACTTAAAACATAAGCCATGTTGTGACCCCACCCCAAAACACAATGTTGTTTGCAGACAATCTTTTTCTTTGTTTATTCTA
The DNA here is from genome assembly GCA_021653895.1 of Mastomys natalensis. Lineage (NCBI taxonomy): Eukaryota > Metazoa > Chordata > Mammalia > Rodentia > Muridae > Mastomys > Mastomys natalensis. The sequence goes on along the minus strand of JAJTUV010001631.1, from coordinate 530,864 downwards.
CTATAAGCAAGCTGTGAACACGGCTAGGTTTTCACCTGTTCCCTATTGTGTCCCTAAACCTCACAACAATACTGGACACAGTATGCTTGCTGAGCAAGAGAGGGCAGAATATTTTTGGAGAAGCTCCAAATGATGTGCCTCAAGTTCATGACAGGTCAGTCACATTCCCAGGCCATTCCATGCCAGCATTTCATTAATAGTCTAATAATAATGAACTTAGGAGTAAATCTGTAATTCCATATTTATATTGGACTTATAAATTTATTTTATGACCTTATTACTTTGTATATAAAACATAGCCAAAGAGAGCTACCATGCAGCAGGAACTAGATACTGAGGGCAGAAGGTGAGGGTTCGAGTCTCAAACCACAAACACAAGCAGAGAAAGCACACTAGGAATGGTGCAAGCTTTTTACTCTCAAAGCCCACCTCTAATGGCCAGCTTCCTCCAGTAAGGCCACAACTGTCCTCACCACAGTGCCACTAGCTACAAGACAAACACCCAAGTAACCTGGGAAACACCCTGGATGGTCCCAATCCCATTTTTTTTCTTCCTGGAAGGTCCACCATGTAAGTAAATGCTACTGACTCTACTTCTAGCAGAGGATCTGCATCACTGTGAAGTGCACTTAATGTGGCTACTCACTCTGTAAATTTCACTTCTAGGCCAGGCTTCCCTTAGGATCCTAGTCTGAACTTCTACACTGCTCTAGGGTATGGCTCAGTGGCAGATCTTTTGCCTAGCATGTTCAAGATCCCTGCCTGCATCCCTAATACAGCAAACACTGAAGGGGAGAAAGTGGAACTGACAAGATGGCTTATTGGGTAAAGGTGCTTGACACCAAGCCCAAAGGTCTGAGTTTGATTCTTGGAACTCCATAGTGGAAGGCTAGCATCAACTCCTGAAAGTTGTCCTCCAATTTCCACTCCTGCTGTAACATGTGCATACCCCCAAACACATACAACACACACACACACACACAACACACACACACACACACACACACACACACACACGGCTGCAGGCACACCGGGCAGGGCAGGCCTAGCATCTCGGAATTCCCTGCGTACTGAGCACAGCTCTCAGGGTTCCACACATGCAGTACATTTTTCTTAGATGAGCAATCCTCAAGTGAGAGCCTGAGAAAGCCTCGTGGAGACACTATGGCAAGTTACAGACAACCCTGTAGTCATCTTTCAAATTGTGTCTCAAGTACACCTACCAAAAAGCATTATAAACTGGTCATTGCAGAGTTGTTACATGCTTTCAGAAGAGTTCCAAGTGTTCTGAAGTCAGGCTGGTAACTGTATATGGATTACTTGAGTGCAAAAATATTCTTGCTTGTCTGTGCAGATGAGCATAGGTGTCCTCCATCCAGGGGCTTGTGCCCTAAGAGCAGATAAAGACAGCCAGCCCTCTGTAGCTGCAGTGACTTAGGAGCAGGTTTGGGACTGGAGGGTGGCTCCTGCCTTTGGATTATATTCCTCCTCGAAGAATGGCCTATTTCCAGGAAGGCCATGTAGTTCCAGAAAGAGGCCCATGTACACCCGAGGCCTGGTGGCCCCAGGGGAGGTCCCTGCAGTCTGTGCAGGTGGGCACCATTTTCAGCTCCCTAGGCTGAGGCCACCTGATTTCTCCTATAGTGCAGTCTCTGCAAGAACTGAGCTTAGGGTAGCTAGACCTCAGAATCCAGGAAGGGCCCAGGAAGGCAGTCTTTGCTGCTGAAGAACCAACCTGTGACTTTTTTAGGCTCAGAAGAGTGAGCCCAAAGATGGCCCACAGGGACAAATGTGACTTTTACCCTAATGGGAAGTTGGAGACATCATGACTTAACAGCCTTAACAGGTGTGAGACTAACCACCCCAAGGGATGATGGAGCTTTCCTTAGGTGTCAGCCCCTGCCTTCCAGCTTGTTTGAGACGAGATCTCTTGCATAGCTTTGCCTTGGTTCTTCATGCGCCTACAGCAAACTCTTACCTACTAAGCCATTTCCTGAGACCGGAGAAGGAGGCTTCTGATGAGCGGGCCTGACCCCTCGAATGCAGGACAGGTGTTCTTTACTGGCTCTCAACTCACCAGCCTTGTTAGCCACACAGTTAGAAGAAATGGAAGCTAAATTCAAACTGATAGGGGAAACTGAAGCAAGATCAATCAAAAATCCAAAAGAAGGGCCTGGAGAGAGGCTCAGAAGTTAAGGCACTTCCTGCCCTTTAAGGACTTGAGCTCCTTCCCCAGCACCCACTGAGGCTCACAGACATCTGTAACTCCAGTTCCAGGGAATCTATGCTCTCTTCTGGCCCTCTGTGGGCACTAGACATGTATGTGGTGGACAGACATTTATATACAAAAGCAAGCCAGCCATCTACATAGTATGAAGTTCGGAGGCGGGGTGGAAAAAAGAATAATCTAAAAGAAGGTAGAAAGAAATTTCCAAATACTATAGTAACTAGGACAATTGTAATGGAGGACATGTCCCGAATTAGAACTGCAGGTTAGCAAGCATTTGACAATGACTATTTGCGAGAGACTTAAAGCAGAGAAGAATGAATGCGTTACACCTGCCCAAAAGAGGGATTATAGAGTTGAACAAAGATATAGACTAACCCAAAAGCCCATAAAACACACATGAAATAATGTCAGAATACCTGCTGGTGCTGGTGTGTGTGTGTATGGGAATGTGTGCATGCATGTGCCATCATTTACAGAGACAAAACAAACCAAACAAACAAAAAGACAACTGCAACCTAGACATCCGTGCACTGACTCAACACTCACGGGTGCGCAGGTGGATCGTCTTTGTTGCTACAAGCCAAACCACAGGGATCTAGGGCCAAACTAGGATGGGATCCAACTAAGTAAGGCTACTATCAAACGTACTGATTAACTTTGCTTCAGACTTAAGCACCTCTACCAAAGAGAGAAATATCTATAGTACTCCGAGTTAACGCTGAGTGCACAATGCGGCCTGCTTCCCTTTTTTTTAGCAGCACAAAGCTATCCGAGAGAACTGGGGATTTATTTGGGGCACTCCTACTTACTTCTCTGTACACAGCCAAGGAAGTTTTAACACTCTGAAAATGGAGACAATGCAGGGAAATCAATTAAAATTTAGCAAATTCAATTATGCTCTTATCACTGTTTTTGGAAAATAACAATTACTGTGTACTAGAAGCAGGCTTAAAATGTGAAATATTCTGCACTGGAGAAAAGATGTTTTTTTCAAAAATTCACATAGAAATTGTTATTAAGAGTATTTCTAAACCTCCATGAAGGAAAATCTTTCCAAATATCACTCTTCATAGGCTACATGCTTAGAAGAGGAAAATAAATACCTTTTGTGAGACAGCCTCTCTTGCGGCTCAGTTGACCTCAAGCTCACTGTGACCTTCAACTCCTGCTTATCTAATTTAACAGTATAAATGTGCACATCCACCATTTTCAAAATCAGAAAGGGCTGGGGAGAGAGATTTGAGGATCAAGTGTGAGGACGAGAGTTGGCTCTTTACCACATAAACACTGAGTGGGTGTGGCAGCCTGCCTGTGATTGCAGTGTGCAGGCAGCAAACCTCTGGAGCAAAATGGCCAGCTATATTACCTAGAGGTGAGAGCTCTGCACTTAGCAAAAGACCCTGCCTCAGGGAATACGGAAGACAACCAGCATCAACCTCAGGCCTCCACATGCACCTGCACACGTGTGCCCAACATATACAAACAGGCATACACATACAAAGGCAAAATACAAAAACAATCATCTGAATGAATAGTGATATTCTGTTGGTTAAAGTTTTCACGAGTTACCTTTGTGAGGGGGGGGGCGGGGAGCATTTAAAAATGCCTGGTTGCGTGAAGAGTTTGGGGTGTCGGTAAGGACAGGTACACCCGTGCTCTAACTCACCCATGTGTGTGCTACCTGGTGAATCCCCAAACTCCACTAGCCTCCTTTCCGTCATGTACACTGGACTGACAAGATTTAAAAGCTAAATCAGAGCCAGGCAGATCTCTGTGAGTTCAAGGCCAGTCTGGTCTATAGAGAGAGTTCCAAGCAGCAAGTGCTACAAAAAAACTCTGTCTCAAACAAACAAAACAACAACAGATGTAAATCAGGCTCTGTAGGACTCAACACAGTAATAGTAAACAGCTCTGCTTGGGGTCTAGGTACAGTGAACACTTGAAAAGTAACAGAGGAAATGAATCAGTTAACATGTCACAAAGTTTTCCAATAGTCAGCCATTAAAGCCAGCACCAATCCACCTGCAAATAACACCTCCCCCCAACACTTCAGCTTGAATCTCTACTAAAACTTACCAGGTCACAGAACTCAAACACAGAAGGTAGGGAATGGCTTCCACGCACTGCCCGACACACTGGAGGACATTCGGATGCTGGAGAATGCTGGTAAAAATAAAAGTCACAGTGCTGTCCATTACAACTGTCTCCATAAGAGCACGGCAAACTGACAGGGTCACATCACAGCCGGGGATGGTAGCTAAGCCTTTAAATTGCAGCACTCTTCAAGGAGGCAGAGTTCAGGCCAGCAAGGACTACAAAGTAAGATGCTTTCCCAGGACCTCCCGCACACTAGGCAAGCACTCTTCCACTGAACTACACTCCTTGCCCAAAGGAACTCTTGCACATTGATCTTGTGTCTTGCAATCTTGCTGGACTTATCTGTCCTAGACTTTTTAATAGATTATTTGGGACTTTCCACACAACCCTGTATTTTCCCTATCATATCTATCAAGTGTGCTGCACATGCTCAGTGAAGTGTCTGTGATGGCTGGTTTGAAATCCTAGACAGGCCGGGCGGTGGTGGCGCACGCCTTTAAATCCAGCACTTGGGAGGCAGAGGCAGGCGGATTTCTGAGTTCAAGGCCAGCCTGGTCTACAGAGTGAGTTCCAGGACAGCCAGGGCTACACAGAGAAACTCTGTCTCGAAAAACCAAAAAAAAAAAAAAAAAAAAGAAAGAAATCCTAGACAGATAGCTTTAGCATCTTTGTCACCTCAGTGCTGTTGTCTTTTCTTATTCAAGCTGAGTGGCTAACTGTTCTTAACTGACATGAGACCACTTTGTACCTAATTGGACCGTTTTTCTGGTGGAAGTCCCAAAGTAGTTTTCTGCTTTAATATCCAGAACCAAGGACTGTATGCAGAACACACACAAAAGCATACTTACTAGTAAGGCTCTCCACTTTTCAGGAAAGCATCTTGTTCCTTCGGGCTTGCACTGACTTTTAACTCCTTCACTATGACTCTTGTGACACTGGTGCCTGTATAAGTCTCTCCCAGGAGGACCTAGAAACAAACATCGGTTTTCCTTGTCACTTCTATCAAAATGATGGAGAAGCATGTTGCATTTAGTAGGAAACAGAGGGAAGGAAAACTAGTAACAGCTAGCCGGACTGCTACTCTGCAGGCCGACGCTCAGAGCTCAGGGAACTGTCACACTTCCAGGGGTATGACTGAGTATGCATGGAACCCCACACTAAGGAGCTGGAATAGGAAGGCACAAAGGTCATAAAAGGCTAGCCTGGGCCATACAGAGATATCCTGCTGAAATAATGGGAAAGGGGGAATAAAGAAAAGAAAGGAAGGAAAGAGGGAGTGAAGAGGAGGAAAGGAAGAAATTGAAGGACTGTAATAAAAAAAAACCTTTTAAAATATTTACTGGCTAGTGAAACATTTATGTTCTCTATCTTTTCTACTTACTTGGAAATGTCTTCTTCATGGAAAAGAACCATGATGCAACAACAGAGAGATTTGTGAGTTCCATTCAAATATCTCAAGCGCTCAAGGGCACTTCACGCAAACAGCCAACACACAATCACATAGAAACCTAAAGATCCATGGTGCGCTGATGACATCAGGCCTTTTTGACTTATTACAAAACACACAGAAGAGTACCACTCCCCTGAGGTAAAAAGGTGAGATGAGCTACGTCCTAAGAACTCGCTACACGGAAACAGTTAAATACAGGACAGTGCAAAAGCATTTCCAAACGCAGTTCATCTCGGACTAAAGCAAAGTAAAGGATGACTTAACTAGGAAATGACCAGAATCGAATGATTTCCTTTTGAAACATTTGTTAAACAGTGAGAAGACTCAGGTGGTAAAGCATGAGGACCTGAGTTCAAAACCCTTGTACGCAGCAGCAGAGGCAGGAGCCACCCTGGAGCTTACAGGCAATCAGTCCAGCCTAACTGAAGAGCTCTCACTGAAAGATCCTATCTCAAAAAAACAAAGTGGGGAGGGGAGGGGCAACACACCATAACCCCAGCACTCACTCAGGATGCAGAGTAGATGAATCTCTGTGAGTTTGAGGCCAGCCTAATGTACAGAGGGAGTTTCAAGACAGCCAGGGCTACACCAGAAACCCTGTCTCAAAAAAACAAAATAAAAAATAAAAATAAAAAAAAAAAATAATAATAAAGTGGATAGCAACTGAGACATCAAGTCAACCCTGGCCTCCACACATGCACAAGAAATATATAACATTCATACGTGCGTACACACAAACACACACACACACACAGAGATCATTTAGATATTAGTATAAGGTAGACTAATTTTAACACCAGAGGTTAGAATAAAAAACTTAGCAAAATTAAGTAGATTTACCAGGAGTCTAAGGGCAGAACAGTGACGAGAACAATAAATTCTGAGTATTAGCTAAATCATAGTCATTGTCATTGCTCTAATTAACCAGCTTGTATGTATATAATAAGCATCAATTCTCCAAATAGAAAAAGAGTGGTGGCCTACTGCATCTCCCTGACTCAGTTTCTCCCCACCACTGCTATGAGCATTCTTGGTGTTCCGTGTCTGCAGACACCAGACAGCCTTGACCACCTCATGCTTTTTAAGATTTATTATTTCGTGTATGTGTGTTGTGTGTAGAGTGTGTGTGTGTGTGTGTGTGTGTGTGACAGAGAGAGAAAGAGAGAGAGAGAGAGATAATGAGTGTGTGTGCGCACATACATAGGCATGCATATCACAGCACTTTAAAGGTAGGGGAACAACCTGTGGTGGTCAGCTTTCTCGTATCCTGAAAGTTCCAGGAACTAAACACAGATCATTAGGTTCAGTGCCAAGCAATCTTATCTGCTGAGCCAAACCGCTGGATTTAAAAAAAAGTGTCTATTTATGAGAGTGCACTACATGTGTGGAATGTATGGACTGCACTTGCCTGTGGAGGAGCAGAAGCCAGGAGGGCCTACTCTAGCCTCCCCAGCTTACTTCTTCAAGGCACGATCTATCCCTGGACCTAGATAGACCATGTCTGCCATGTTACAGTATGCTGTGATTTGACTCTGGTCCTCCTGCTTGTGCAGCAGGCGCTCTTACTGGCAGAAACACCCCTCCAACCTCAGAGCTTTGTACTCTTTCATCCCACCTGCAAACATCTTTGCTACAATCCCAGCAACTACTGATCTAGACCTTTCTGATAAGTACCTTACATTCCAGACCTCTGAGCACCAACCCCTGAGCTGGCCCACTTTCCCCAGTGGTTCTCACACCTTCTATTCAAACTTGCACACATCTTTCCTGTTCCCCTCTGGAGAGAACTGGCTCTCCGCTGAGACAACACCCATGGGTGCACCTGCACCCAGACCTACATCATCTGCTTCTGCCCCAACGCATGAAAGATACTGCCTCTGCTTCTAAGATCAAATTTTCAGATGTGCTATGGACCCTGAGCCTTGCTTACCAGGACTTTGCTCCCTTCTCTGCTGCACCCTGATACAGAAACAGGCTGAAGCTGCTTCTCACACTACAAAATAAAACATGTCATGGTTCACCCCTTCTTATGCTAGCACTTGGGAAGCTGAGATAGAAAGATAGGGAGGTCAGACACATAGCAAGATTCTTGTCTTATATATATAAAATATAAAAGGGGGAAGCTCATAATGCTTCAACCGTAGACACAGAAGGATGGGCAGCTACGGAGTGCTCAGTAGGAGCAGTCTTCTGCAGTAAGAGCACATGGTTCCCCCACACGGTTACTTGTACATGGACGGATGCTTGCATAAGCGCCAATCAATTCCCCTGCTTTCATCTTAGCATTCTGCAATGGAACTGCCAGACAGATCCTTTGAGTAGGATATGGCTTAACCTCCCGGAGAATTCAAGGTCAAAGCCTTTGGATGTACTCAGTGTTAGTATTTACAACCTAAACTAGTTTAAGTGCTTTAAGGGAAGAGAGAGAGAGAGACAGAAGAAAATAAATAATTAAACTTAAGGAAGATAAAAGGCTTCCAAAAATCCATGCCTTTCCTTACTAGTTTTTAAGATAATAATAAAAAAAATTTTTTTGAAAAGATTTCTGCTAAAATGTAACTGTAAACATTTGTACTCCCCCATCACTCATTACATGCTGACAACTACCACCACGGTGGCACATCGGGAGGCAGCACAGGATCACTGAGCCAACCCGGCCAATAAACGGAGTCTCGAGCCACACGACCCTGCCTGGCCATCTCTCTTACAACAACAATAACCCCAAGACAAGAACCAACGGGGCACTCCTTTAATCCTAGCACTTGGGAGGCAGAGGCAGGCAAATCTTTGTGAGTTTGAGGCTAGCCTGGTCTACACTCTGAGTTCCAGAATAGCCATGGCTACACAGAGAAACTCTGCTTCAAAAAACAAACAAACAAACAAACAGCAAAACCAAAACAGATACGAGATCCCAGAAAGCATTCATCTATGTCCATCCTGTCGTACGAGAAAATGACCAGAAGTGCCATCTATAGACCTTCACCAGTTGCCCAACTAACTGGTAGTCTCCAGGGCTCAAGAAATAAATTTTTGCTGCTTAAAGCTACATAGTTTATGGTAATTTAGTATAGCAGCTGAAACAAAATAAGACAACCTCCTAGAAAGCTAAGTGCCCAGCACAGCTGAGCTCACACCACCTCACAGTTCCAAGAGGTAATGAGAAAATTATACCGACACTATATAATGTCACAAGTCCCAATTCAGAATTAGCCTTAAAACATAAACTTTATAATCAAGAAGGGGGATAAAAAAGTAAAGACCACTTTACCTTTCCAAACCAGCCATTCCCAATCTCCTGTATATAGTTTAGACTGTGGCGGGCAACTTGAGACTTCAAACCTTCTGAGAGAAAAAAAAGAGAGAACATTAAAAATGTAAGCATCTAGGGAGCACAGCAATAGTCATGGGCTCAGGTTTCTCAGACTTTGGAAAGACTAAGGCAGGGGGATCGTGAGCTTGAGGCCAGCCTGATAATCTCTGTCTCTCCACTGAGAGATGATAAACTCTCTCTCAAAACAACAGCAATAACAACAACAACACATAAGTATTTAACTCAAGTAAAATAAATAAGGACTAGAGAGTTGGCTCAGTGCTTAAGAGAGCGTATTGCTCTTCCGGAGGACCCAAATTCAGTTCCCAGCACTCACAATCAAGTTGCTCACAACCATGTGCAATTCCATTTCCAGGGATATAATGCTCTCTTCTGGCCTCTGTGGTATTCCCATACAAGTGGTGCACACACACACACACCACACACACACACGCACGCAGACAAATAATGAAAATAAATATTTAAATTATGTGCCAAATATATAACCTATAAAGTAAAAATACTGACATAGTTTCATATTTGTGCTATTAAAAGGAAAAACAAACGCATAAGCATCTCTTTCAAACTAATGGCAGAGTCTCAAGTTTAAATGCTAATGATATGGTTTTTGATATCTTACTTTAATATCTTTTCTTTTTTTTTTTTTTTTTTTTTTTTTTTTTTGGTGTTTCGAGACAGGGTTTCTCTGTGTAGCCCTGGCTGTCCTGGAACTCTTTCTGTAGACCAAGTTGGCCTCGAACTCAGAAATCTGACTGTCTCTGCCTCCCAAGTGCTGGGATTAAAGGCGTGCGCCACCACTGCCCAGCTTACTTTAATATCTTATACTGTTGGTTTTGTTTCCTTTGTCACAGGGACACTATCAAGTAGACCAATATAGACATAAGGGAAGTTCCAAAGGCAAAAAAAGAGAAGAAAGGGGATAAAAGAAAAAGAGGAAGGCAGGGAGGGATGGGGAAGGGGACAGATAGACAGACAGAGACAGAGAGCCAGAGAATCCTGGGAGGGCACAGATGACTCATTGTATGCAGAGGATCCTAAATAAAAGTAAGAGCCAATTAGTCATCAGAAAAGGAAGCCAGAAGGCAGTGGGCTCCCAAGATAAAGTGCTGGGAGAAAAGACCTTCCAGCTAAGAATGCTATATCTGGCAAAAATCACATTCCCAAAACGAAGACCTCTCAGATAAGCAATGCTGGAGTCTGCTGCCAATATGCCTGCCCTGAAATAAATGCTAAAGGACATTTATTTATTCCCCTCGGTATGAGATGGAAGGACAGACGACTCAGAACTGTATGAATATAGGTCCCCACTAGCACAACCTAAGAGTTAAGTACAAACCAATATCACTGTATTACTGGAACACAGTTCCTCTTCTTTTTTCCTATGTGATTTAAAATATGAATGCTTTAAAAGCTATAAATCAGCCGGGCGGTGGTGGTGCACATCTTTAATCCCAGTACTTGGGAGGCAGAGGCAGGCGGATTTCTGAGTTCGAGGCCAGCCTGCTCTACAGAGTGAGTTCCAGGATAGCCTGGGCTATACAGAGAAACCCTGTCTCAAAAAACCAAAAAAAGAAAAAGAAAAGAAAAGTTATAAATCTATGGTAACAGCCATACAATGTATAAAGATATAACAAATTTTTGACAAATTTTATTTGCTTTTAAGGCACACTCTCATGTACCCTAGGCTGGCCTTCAACTCTGTAGCCAAGGATTCCCTTGGCTTCATTTTCATTCCTCTTTCTCTACCTCTGCAATGCTGAGCTTATAGGCATGCACGACAACTCAGTTTTATGGTTTTATGAGATGATAGGGGTTGATCCTGGACCCTCACACATGCTAGGCAAGCACTCTACCCACTGAGCTACCTTCCCAGTCCAATCTGTAACAACTTTAAGTTGTACACTGAAGCTGCCATCAATTTAAGCTCAGTTAATGTAAATGTAGAATGTTAATTGCAATCTTCATTGTAATCACATCAAACAAACAAACAAACTCAAAAACAAAGAAAGGAGCTGGAGAGATGGCTCAGTGCTGCTCTTCCAGAGGACGTGGGTTCTACTCCCAGCACCTACAGGAGAGCTTAGGTCTGAACTCTAGCTCTGGGGATCTGACTCCTCAGTCCTCCACTGGCGCCAACACTCACACACACATAACCATATCCAATACACACGTACACATAACTCAAAATAAAAAAGATACTTTTTTTCAAAACATAAAATATTACATGTTAAGATATAAAAAGCAATCCAAACAAATGTAGTAAGTGTTTATTTTAAAAACAGATGCCCAAGTTGACAAGACGGCTCACTGGACAAAGGTACCTACTTGCCAAACCTAATGATCAAAGGATCAATTCCCGAAACCCACGTGGTAGAAGCAATGAACACATTCCCATAAGCTGTTCTTGGATCTCCACATATGCACCATGCCACCCATACACACACACACACACACACACACACACACACACACACACACACACACGCAAAGAAAATATACATAAATGTGGTTTCAGTGGCATGAGTGGGCTGCAGAGACGGCTGCTCTGTGGTTAGGAGCACTGACTACTCTTCCTAAGGACTCACACAGGTTTGGTTCCCAGCACACATACTGGAAGGCTTCCCTTCTAACTGCCTGTAACTCCAATTCCAGATGCTTCTGATGGCTTTTGTGGGTATCTGCACCTACATGAGACACATACAGACAAACAGGTATGCCCACACAACCCAATTAATTAATTAGTTAATAAATCAATATTTTACATTGGTCAGCAAGATTACTCCCAGTTAAGAGCACTCACTGATTTTACAGAAGACAACAGTCCTTAACTCTAGTTCCAGGGAATCCAGCATCTTCTTCTGGATTCCACAGGCACCAGGCACCCATGTAGTACACGCACACACACTTGTAGGAAAACACTCATACATATATACATAATTAAAAATAACAGAATCCTGAAAACAAAGATTTTAAGGTGTCACTACAATTCAATGGGGGAAAAACAGGGTCTTCAGACATTGCTCAAGGGGCAGCTGGATAACCACATGTGAAAGAATTCAACTAAAATCTTATCCTTGGGCTGGGGAGGTACCTAAGTCAGTTCAATGCTTGGTTTGGTGTACTCAAAGTCTCAGGTTCCAGCCCTATAAAATCGGGATGGTGGCACACACTTGTGATCCTAGCACTTGGGAGAAAGGTGGAAACAGGATCACCAATAGTTCAAGAATTGTTGAGAGGCTACATGAGACCACAGCTTAAAAACAGTAACAGCTAGCCGGCAGTGGTGGCGCACGCCTTCAATCCCAGCACTTGGGAGGCAGAGGCAGGCGGATTTCTGAGTTTGAGGCCAGCCTGGTCTACAGAGTGAGTTCCAGGACAGCCAAGGCTATACAGAGAAACCTTTGTCTTGAAAAACCAAAAAACAACAACAAACAAACAGTAACAGCAACAAACAATAAAAATAAAAAATACCTTAACCTACATTGTGTAAAAAAATTAACTCAAAACAGATTAGAAAGGCCAGAATAATGACTCAGTGGGGAGAGGTGCCTGCTAACAATGCCCAGAACTTACCTGAGTGAACCAATTCCCACAAGTTGTCCTCTGACATGTGTACCATACACACACATGCTTCTCTTTCTCCCCCTGCATGCACATATGCATGCATGCACACACACACGCACAGATGCGCACACACACACAAATAAAATGTGAGGAAAGGAGTGGGAAGAACGGGGGTGGAAATGAATCAATCAACAAAGCACCAGCATGGCAGCTCACAACCATCTGTAACTCCAGTTCCTGGGGACTGACATCCTCTCTGACTGCAGAGATCATCAGGCACACCTATGGTACACACACACATACACTTAAAAAGTAAATAAAACTTTTAAAGTAGAGATCAGATCAGAGAGCTACATTTATAGAAGAGGTAGGGACGTTGAATACTCCAGATCTTGGATCTGGCAATGGTTTTTAAGAAACAAGCCAGGTAACGGTGGCTCACACGTTTAATCCTAGCACTCGGGAAGCAGAGGAAGGTGGATTTTTATGAGTTCGAGGTCAGCCTGGTCTACAGAGTGAGTTCCAGGACAGCCAAGGCTACATGGAGAAACCCTGACTCAAAACAAATAAGCAAACAAACAAAGTGATGTACTTTGGGGGCTGGAGAGATGGTTCAGTGGTTAAGAGCACTGACTGCTCTCCCAGAGGACCTGAATTCAATTCCCAGCAACCACATGGTAGCTCACAACCATCTGTAATGGGAGCTGATGCCCTCTTCTGGTGTGTCTGAAGACAGCCACAGTGTATTCATATACGTAAAATGAATAAGTAAACTTTATTTGAAAGGAAGGAAGGAAGGAAGGAAGGAAGGAAGGAAGGAAGGAAGGAAGGCAGGCAGGCACAGTGGAAAGGGGGAAAATAAATGGGATTTTATGGAAATTTAACAAAATTAATGTGTCAAAGGAAACTTTAGAGAGTGAAAAAAAAGCCTACTGAATGTAATAGCAGTGAGTCTGAGCAAATCACACGCTCCAGTTAGGCTATTACAGTGAAGACGGTGGCACTGGGACACAGCAGACACATTAGCCAACCAAAGAGAGCAGAAAGCCTACACACCAGACCCACAAAGCTCTAGCAGGACCAGAGAATGAATGCAGTTGATAAGATCCAGAGAGCTACCAAGACCAGACCTGTACTCCCACAGGCTACAGACGTAACTTTGAAGCAAAAGCCCTGAAATGTAGAAAGTGAGGCTCTGGGCGTGGTTCAATGATACAAGCACTTGCCTACCACACATGAATTCCGGTTTCAATCAGCACCACAAAAGAAGCTGTCAATATAATAAATAGTTTTAATTTTTTAAAGATTTATTTTATGTGCCTAAGTGTTTTGCCTACATATGTATACCATATGCATGCATGGTACCCAAAAAGGCTAGAAGAGGGAAGCAGAGATCCTGGAACTGAAGTTACAGATGGTTGTGAACCACCACGTGGGTGCTGGGAACCAAAAGAGTGGCCAGTGCTCTTATCGGCTGAGCTATCTCTCTAGCCCAATAAAATTTTAAAAATGAAATTCTGATAGCAAGTCCTTAAGACACAAGATGTCTAGATACTAGATATATCCTGAATTCTTAAAGGGGGAGGAGGGTTATTGTCCTTTATGAAATTCAAGAGAGCCTTTTATTAAAGTCAGGATGCTAGACATGAAGGTACTAAGAGATAGAAGGACCAAGAGTACAAGGCCAGCCCAGACTTCCTGAGACCCTGTCTTAAAAAACTAAATGTAGTGTCTAGAAAGATGGTTAAAGTGGTCAAAGTGCCTGCTGCTCAAGCATGAAGAACTGAGTTCAGATCCCCAACATCCACAAAAGTCAGGTGTAGCAATGTGTACCTGTAATTCCAAGCGGAGAGGGAGGGCTGAGCTCAGGTTGTCTGCCCATCAAGTGACACAACAAGTACCTTTACACACTGAACCATGTTGCCTGCCGCCTGCTTTATTTAGTGCTTACTCATGAGTGTATGGGGGTTAGCCTCAGAGGCCATAGATATCATATCAGATGCCCTCCTGACATCTACATGCCAGGAACCAAACTCAGGTTTTCTGCAAGAGCAGCAGGTGTTCTTAACCACTGAGCCTTCTCTCTGGTCATGCAGAGCTTTACTTTTTGATTTTTTTTTTTTAATAGTTGTAGAATAAAAACAATAAAAAATATCTACCAACTGGAGCCAACTGGAGACTGACTGGTCAGATAAACTATGCTGAGTATACAAATGCAAGTGAGATGATCCGATGAGCAAGAATCAAGTACATGTTTTTTATTGATAGGGAAAGCTCTTCAGTGCATCCTGGTGTGACGGCTCATCTTTACTGTCAAGCTGACTGGCTTTGGAATCACCTAGGAGACACATATCTAGATATGTCTCATGCGCCCTGAATATGGGCTGGAGTCCCTGACTGAATCAAAAGGAAACAGTGAGCTGCGTACCAGTATTCATCGCTCTGCTTCCTGACTTGGGATGCCATGTGACCAGCTGCCATCTCCTGATGCTATGCCTTCCCACCATAAAGGACTGAACCTTCCAACTGTGAACCCAAATAACCCTGCTTTTCTTACACTGCCTTTGTCAGCTACTTTGTCAGAGTAACCAGAAAAGCAATCAATCCACTGTACAGCCTGTAAGCTGTACCGTGTGGGGCTGGAGGGGATGGCTGAGTCCGTGAGAGCACTTGCTGCACAGGCATGGGGACTTGACTGCAAACCCCAGCACTCACAGAGTGCAGTGCTGCAGAGACAAGAACAGCAGGAACAGTAGGGTGTGCTGATGTCAACTCAGCTCCAGGCTCACTAAGAGACTGTCTCAAGGGAGTAAGTAAAGACTGATACAGCATACTTGACATTCTTCTCTGCCCGTACATGCACGGAGCTGTGCATTGAGCACACGTGTGCGTGCACTCACACACTCTGACAGCGCAATACTAAGCAGTATATTTACCATGATAACTGAATAAAGAAGGGAGGATTATACAAAAAGAGATATACCAGAAACCATTGCAACTCTCCAATTTGCTAAGAACCTAAAACTGCTCTACAAAAATAGCCTTCTACAACTTGACTTTTTGGCTTTTTTTGTCTTCCAGAGCTGAGGCTTGAACCCAGGCCTTGCATTTGCTAGGCAAGCACTCTACCACTGAGCTAATCCCCAACCCAAAAGTAGCCTTCTAAAAAGGAAATCAAATCTTTAGATTGTAAAGTGGGATTGGAGGCTTTGCATTAAGAAATTCTAGAGAAGCTAGTTATGGTGGCGCCTGCCTATAATCCCAGCACGTAGAAGGCTAAGGCAGAAGGATCACAAGCTAGAGACCAGCCTGAGCTACCTACCCCCCAACCCCTAAAAAAGTAAAAACTTCTGAAAAGATATAAGAAACAAAGAAGAACATTTCATTACAAATACTTTTCTATGCTTTGATTTCAGGACCAAGAGTATGCTTTGATTTCAGGACCAAGAGTATATATTTTGTGTTTACATGACCACTTGTGGTGGTGTGCACCTTTAATTCCAGCACTCAGGAGGCGGAGGCAGGCTGATCTCTTCAAGTTCCAGGCCAGCCTGGCCTACACAGTGATGTCTAGACCAGCCATAGCTAAATCATTAGATGCCTGTCCCCACCAAAAAAAATTTTAACAAGTGTATACACACACACACACACACACACACACACACACACACACACACCCACACACACCCCAAAGGGAAAAAAGTGGATAGAACTTCTAAACTTGCTTGTGAACAGGTGGCATACCTTTCACACTTCAAAGGATCTCTTACAATCAGACATAGTTGACTTACAAAACACACAAGAGCCCTCTGTCAGTATTTCCTGTAACTCAGCAAACTCCCGAGTAACACCTGTCTGCACTGCCTAACCGTGCTGCGACTTTCTACTCTGCGCCTCTTGCAGCGACCACTTACCCAATTGGTTCTTAATGATAAGCTACTAGAAGTGGGCCTGCAGATGAAGATAAAGGACCTCCACACTCAGATGTCATCTCTGGAAGCTCCTTTCTCTGACTGTGCTGACAGTGAGGGGCTGGGTCCCTTCTCACACTCCACAAACTACTCAGGGACTCTCTTTCCTCTTCCTCACGCTACCATCTTGCACAAGGCCGGTACTCCATCAGCTAGTGATGTTCTCTCTGTGCACATGTATGAACACTTCGACTTCATCCCGTCACAACCTTCTTGCATATCTTAGCTTCCTTGTTCCAGGGACACAGCACTTCCTTCTTGTTACATGTGCGTGCACATCTAGGCAAGCGCACGAGTGTGAAAGTGGAAGCCAAAGAACAACCTTCAGTATTACTCTTTAGGTTCTTGTTTTCTGAGTCTCACTAAGCTGAAGCTCACCAAGCAGGCCAGGCTGATGGGCCAGTGAGCCCCAGGGATCTGCCTGTCCTGAGCCTCCCCAGTGTTGGGATGACTAATGTGCACCAACATGCCAGCCTCTGTACTTGAGTTCTGGGTTCAAACTCAGGTCCTCAAACATTTTACCAGCTAAGTCATGTACTCACCCCCATGTCACTCTTTCTTTTTTTGTTTTGTTTTTCGACATACAGTTTCTCTGTGTAGCCCAGGCTGTTCTTAAACTCACAGAGATCCACCTGCTTGTGCCTCCTGAGTACTGGGATTAAAGCCATGCGCCATCACCACATGGTCACTCTTTAATTTCTTAACCATTTGTGCAAAGTGTTTAATGTACTTTACAAATATTTTTGCTACCATATCTAATTGGTATATAGCATATTTTTTTAATACAGAGTATTTTGTTTAATGAATCAGATTTGGCAATTTTCTTCATGTCATCTAGATTTAGTGTCAAGGATGGCAAGTTCTTTTATATCCCAGAATGATAAAAATACTTGAATGTTCTAAGTAGAGAAGCTAAAAATGATCTCTTCCTATTTACTGATACACTTGATGGGGAGCTGTATGCAGTGTGCGTCTGATTTGTGTGTGCCTGAAGCCACAGCAGGAGTCTTCCTCTGTTGTTCTCCACCTCATTTTTTGAGACAGAATCTCTCAGTGAATCCAGGGCCAGTTTTGTCATCTCGCCCGGCCTTTTACATGTGAGTGACAGAAGCAACCTCAGGTCCTCATGCTTGTGCAGCAGTGAGCCATCTCCCTACCGGGCCATCTCCCCAGCTACAAGAGGGACTTCAAGGAGGCTTCAAGACAGAAAAAGGAAGGCTGCCTGGCTCCCTCTAGTTGCTCTCATGCCCACCTCTGTTTGTGCTCCTAACCATCCCAAGAGACCTGGAAGGTAAGCTTCTGGTCTCTTATCTGACCCCACTTTCCTGTCTAAGTGATGCTTCTGCGCGCGGCTGAAGTAAAGTCATGCAGAATGCCTCTCCAAGGTGGTTTCTTGGTCCCAGAAGAGTGAAGCTACAAAGATAGGGATCTGAATTCTCAGCAGTCACTCTACTCCAAAGAGAGAATGGCTTGAGAGATGAGGCTGACATGGAAGGCCTGTAAAAAGATAGTTGAACTTGGGGGCCCTGGATCAGGCTATTTCCAAGGTCACCTCCACCATTTTCCCTTCCACCGGTACTCATCTGGGCCATCTACTGCTGAAGTTAAGAAGGTCCAAGAGCTAGGTAGAAGAAGTAAACAATGACAGCAACAGGCTGAAGCCTCTCCATTTATGCATTATTACAATGATTCACTAGACAAGTTTTAAACACCATTTTGATTGAAGCCTATCCTTAAGTATTATTATTTACTATTATTATTAAAGCTAAAATATACTATATGTCATTTGAAAGTTCTTTTGGATTTATTTATGTGCTTTGCTTGCATGTACCACAAGGATGCCTAGTGGCTCCACATGTCCAAAGAGGACACTGGATCCTCTGCAACCCTCCACTCTTATTGTTTGAAATAGGCTATGTCACTGGACCTGGAGCCCACTTATTTGGCTAGACTGGATGCCCAGCAAGCTCTAGGGATCCAGTTGTCACTATCCAGCCCCAGCTCCAGGGTGACAGAAGAAAACTGCATGCCTGGCTTCTGTATGCGTGCTGTGGAGCATGCATTTCTGCACAGTAAGCATTTTACTCACTGAACCATCTCCCCTGAGTATCATGTTTACCTTCTCTTTGGAACACACTGTGTAGATCAAGCTGCCCTTGAACTCATAGACCCTCTGCCTCTGCCTCTTGCCTCTGCCTCTCTCTGCCTCTGCCTCTCTCTGCCTCCTCTCTCTCTCTCTGCCTCTCTCTCTCTGCCTCTCTCTCTCTCTCCTCTCTCTCTCTCTGCTCTCTCCCTCTCTGCCTCTCTGCCTCTCTGCCTCTCTGCCTCTGCCTCTGCTCTGCCTCTGCCTCTAGAGGGTTGGTATTAAGCACGTATGTCAGTAGATCAGTCTGGCTTACTTCTTCTTTCAGTCATCACATGCTGTAGAGACTGGAATGAGAATGGTCCCCATAGGCTCATGTTTCAATGCTGGATCTACAGCTGGTGAACTGGTGTGGGAACAATTAGGAAATGTGGCCTTGTTGAAGTGGCCATGTGACTTGAGGTGGGCTTTGAGGTTTCAAAAGCCTACATGAGGCCCAGGGTCTCTCCTCTCTCTGCTTCCAACTTTCTTTCCAATCAAGATATAACCTCTTAGCTACCACTCCTTCTGCTGCCCTGTTTCTCACCTTCTTAAACTGTAAGCCAGCCCCAATTAAATGCTTTCTTTAAAATGCCTTGGTCACAGTGTGGTGTCTTTTCACAACAAGAGAACAGTAACTTAGTCACATACCTACAGGAGGATAAGCCTGGGTTTACACTGCCCTAAACATATCCCATAGCAAAATGGCTACTGTAAAAGCCAGGTTAGTACATGCAAAGACTTAAACAGCCTTCCTTTCAAAGTCTTGGAAAACTCTACTTCTTGACCCATAGTTATAATGGGAAAGAGAATTTCATCAAACCACTATATCTAAAAAGCCTTATGAAAAACCAGTCCAATTAACATATCTCAATATACCTCAGCCTGGTAGCAAACCCTACTCAAAGCATCTTGAGCTAGAGAAACCAGTCTACAAGAGACAGCACGTGCGCCTTTTTGTTTTTTACATTTTTTTTTTTTAATGGTCTTAAGATAGTTATTGTCATGGTGGAAAATAGATGAAGCTATACCCCCTACATTTTTTTAAGAAAGAGTTTTGGGTAGCCCAGGTTGACCCCAAACTCTCCATCTTCCTGCTCCCATTTCCCAAGTGCCAGGACTATAGGCATATGCTGTAACACCCAGCTTATACGGTGCTGGGAGAGAAGGCAGCATTTTGTGTGCTGGGCAAGCACTCTAACAACTAAGCTACACCCTCAGCCCCAGGAAGTCTCTCTGAGCCTTCCACTTCAATGTTTCAGGAAGAACTGTCCCATTCTTTTTTATTTTTATTTTTTTTAATATTTACTTATTTATGACTTTTATATAAGAATACTCTATCTGTATGTATGCCTGCATGACAGAAGAGAGCATCAGATCCCATTACAGTTGTGATGCCTCTATGCATTTGCTGGAATTGAACTCAGAACCTCTGGAAGAGCAGCTAGTGCGATTAACCGCTGAGCCATCTCTCTAGCCAGAACAGTTTTATTCTTACACTAGACTTCAGGAGCCAGAGAAGGACAGACAGACTTTGCAGGGTGTGCCTGAGCCTGACTATCATGATGCAGCATCTGCAGGAGTGGGAGGAAAACAGATGAGCAGAGGAAGAAATGGGCGTCCAGCATGCTGTGACTGCAGCTCGGCTCCCATATACGCAATGCTTAGAAACAGTTCATGGACGGCTGACCCAAGGACAGGAGGTCTTACCCACAGAAGACTGGAACTGGATGGAGCCGGAAGTGAAATGTTTGGCACTGAGAGTGTGAAGACCTCTGCTGGGGACTGTACAGAGGGGGTGTCTTCTGCTGGTGGGGTGAAGTCTATCTCATCATCAAAATTGTCTTCAAATTCCTGTAATCAAAAGAAGCACACATGGAGAGCCGGCTGTTAGTGCTGAAACAAGGGGCTTCACACACACATTCACTTCTAGTGAAAAGCCCAAGTAACTGTGCTGACTCCAAACAGCAGAGTAAATAAGATGCTTTCTTTTTTTGTGTGCTGCTTTGTTTTTGAGTCTGGTCTCCCATATCCCAGGCTAGCCCAGAGCTCCTGATCCTACTGTTCCCACTCCCCATGGGCTAGGACATAAGACACGTACCACCATATCTGGAATGCGCATAAGTAAGATTTTAAAGTAAGCAATGACTATCTTTTGTAATTTTTTAAAAGATTTATCTATTTTTATGTATGTGAGTACACTGTGGCTGTCTTCAGACACACCAGAAGAGAGCATCAGATTCCATTACAGATGGTTGTGAGCCACCATGTACTTGCTGGGAATTGAACTCAGGACCTCTGGGAGAGCAGCCAGTGCTCTTAACCGCTGAGCCATCTCTCCAGCCCCTTTTGTAATTTTTTAAACTGACAGCTTAGAGTTAAAAACAAAAATTTCTAAAATGCCCACAGAACTTATCATGAAAATGAATACCTGCCTGGGTCAAAAGCTTCAAGGACAGGAAAGGCTCAAAAATTGTTGAGAGACTAAATAATTCTTTCAGAAATCATTACTTACTTTCACAAATCTTTTTTGCAAACTGCGTCAAAGTTAATTTTATCTTGAAATTTCTAAGAGCACTTATAACTACAATATGATTTCTATTGAAACAAAGAGCTTAACAAGCCAGTATTCTTTTGTTTGTTTGTTTGTTTGTTTGTTTGTTTGTTTGTTTTTTGTTTCGAGACAGGGTTTCTCTGTGTAGCTCGGGCTGTCCTGGAACTCACTCTGTAGACCAGGCTGGCCTCGAACTCAGAAATCCGCCTGCCTCTGCCTCCCAGGTGCTGGGATTAAAGGCGTGTGCCACCACTGCCCGGCAACAAGCCAGTATTCAAGGGTCTGGAGGTGGCTCAGTGGCTAAGGGCACTTGTGCTCTTGCAGAGGACCTGGGTTTGGTTCTCATTAACAGCTGACTTTTCTTAGGTGCCTGTGCACATACTCACATATACAGAGTTAAAAATAATAAAAGCATTCTGCTTTAAAAAAGAAGCTATGCCAGGAGCTGAGTATGGTAGCACGTGCCTTACAATCCCAGCTACTCAGGAGGTCTTGGTAGACGTTCAAGGTCAGCCTGGTCAACTCAGTAAGAATAATGTCTCAAAACTAAATAAATACAGTAAAAAGAGGTTGGGCAGGAACTCAGGCACTAACCTAGCACACAGCAGAATTTGGGCTCCATCCCAGTACCACAGAACAAAGCCACCCGAGACTGCACCGAGACTCTACATTGTGGGAATCTTCAATGACATGATGGGCAGATGCTATCCTGACTCCCCCTATCCTCACTCCTATAAGCTGGGTGTCCTCTGGGGGCCCAGGTGGACTTAATGAAGATACAAAAGATTCACAAACCATTCCTTCCTCCACCCCTTGGAACTCCAGGATAGACAGAGATCGGATTCATGAACAAAGTCCTCCACGTTTCTGCCTTCCCCCTTCTTTTCACTTTCCTATGCAGCCACAGTCCCTTAGAGGTCCGCCCACTAAGAGGAAACCCTACAGATAGCAATGGGAGATTTCTGACATTTAGGTTTCTGCACATATGTGAGCAGACATTCTCAAGCATTTGCATGCAAGGAAAGGAGGTTCTGAAAGTTGGATCTGTGAATGGATGTGATGGAACAGCACAGGCTAGGCAGAGGTAGCCTCAGTGCAGGGTGACACTGGCTCAAAGGGAAATGACGATGAGTGTGGTGGCTTATAGCACTTGGGAAGTGGAGGAAAGAGAACAAGAAGGTCAAAACTACTAGGGGCTTTGTGAGATTTTGTGGAAGGAAGGAAAGAAAGAAGGAAGGACAAAAGGAAGGAAGGAAGGATGGAAGGAAGGAAGGACAAAAGGAAGGAAGGAAGGACAGAAAGAAGGAAGGAAGGACAGAAAGAAGGAAGGAAGGAAGGATGGAAGGAAGGAAGGACAAAAGGAAGGAAGGAAAACAGAAGGAAAAATGTTCCATTTTTGTGTCTAAGGCAGTGGGCCAGAGCACAACTTTGGGTGTTGGACCTTGCCTTCCATTGTATCAGACAGGGTTTCTGTTTTCCTCCACTGCATATGCTAGGCTAGGTGGCCCTCTAGCTTCTGGGAAGTTTCCTGCCTCCCATCTCCCCATAGGGCACTGGGATTACAGATAACAGTGCTCCTGTAGCTGGCTTTACACAAGTTCCAGGGTGTGGACTCATGCTTACACAGAGACTACTTTACCCACTGAACCATCTTCCTAGCTCCCAGCTGACACTCTTTTTACAGTCACCAAGCCTCTCTTATTAAAAGGACTACATCCATCATCCCTTAAAAATGTCACTTCAAATGTGGCAGCAATTATGACATACCAGTAGATACGCCAGTAGATAACTCTAAAAAGATTCAAGGAGATGACACCGTGTAGTATAATAATAATAATAGTGATAGGAGGAGGAAGAAGGAGGAAGAGGAAGAGGAGAAAGAGGAGGAAGAAGGAGGAAGAGGAGGAGGAGGAAGAGGAGAAAGAGGAAAAAGAAGGAGGAAGAAGAGGAGAAGGAAGAGGAGGAGGAGGGAGAGGAGGAGGAGGAGGAAGAAGAGGAAGAAGAAGAGGAGGAGGAAGAGGAGGAGGAAGAAGAAGAGGAGGAGGAGGAAGAAGAGGAGGAAGAAGAGGAGGAGGAGGAAGATGAGGAGGAGGAAGAAGAAGAGGAGGAAGAGGAGGAGACGATGATGAAGGAAATGCTGAGCTAAGGCACCTGGCTTCCTGATCTGTATACTGTCTCACTTGGAGCCATTCAATCCCTGAAACTGCAGAGCTCTAAGTCCAAAGAAAACCAACCAACATATCATCATTGTCAGTAACTCTCATTCAGTCACAGAGTCTAAAGCTGGAGAGCTCAATACAGTACAGCCCCTGCATCGGTCAAGGGCAACTGCAAAGTGAGGCACAATCCCAGACTCTGAGCTGCAGCACAATTGGCTCCCTTGTGGATATTCACATTCAAGAACCCAGATCAATCTAAGGCAAGGATGAGGTATCTGGAAACATGAGAAGAGGCCAGACTTTGGTATCAACAACCCCATCAGACTTTTATCTCTGTCCCCAAGTGGACAGGTTTCTGTGTAAAGTCCTTTGGCAAGACTGATGGCCAGGGGTTTTAGATTCTCTATTTATTGTTGTGCTCCCAACAGGGAAGTCAGGAAGTTCCCACAGAAGTGTGTGCATCCATGTGAGCTGCCTTGGGGGTGGTGCTGATGCATAAAGCCCATAGGCCACCACTGCCCGACTGTTGCCTGGGCTGAGGATTCCCTCCTGGTCTCCCCTGCATTTAGCTTTCTGTGCAAGCCAGAGTATTGAGCTAGGAGGACAATGCACTTCCCCATCTCCTCAGAGACAACACAGACTCCAAGTGAAGAGAGCACACAATAAAAATGGCATGAGAGGGTCTGAGGAGTTAGAGATGGTGCTTGTGTCAAAGTGTTTAGAGACAGGCTGTCCTTCAACTAGCAATCCTCTTCCCTCAGCCTCCCATGTGGGGCAATTACTCGTGCAGCCATTATACCCAGCTAATACATTCTTTTAAACAAATGTTGTGGGGCCCTAATGTGTCAACAGATGGGCAGTAATTTCTAGAGAAACCTCAACTGGTTTGCTGGTAGATCCCATCCATCTGCTGTTATGTTGCCAGATCCTCTTACACTGACTGACTGTAGGTAGGAAATGGTCTACGTAGCAAGCGTCATTCTTTTTAGGGAATTAAAGTTTAGAGACAAGCTTGAGGTTTCTGGTGCCCTTCCTCATACAGAAAACAGTGAGGAAATCCCTTTGCTTTGGTGAAGTAACGATCACAAATGTTCCAGTCTACATAAAAGCCAGACAGAAGCCAAAACCTGCCTGGTCTTCTGTGCAGACCATAAACAAGTTAACTCAATCACCAAAAATTGTTCCTTATTTAAGCAAAAATGTAAGACACACTATCAGTAAGTGCTTACAGTCAGAGAGGCTCCAAGGGGGCTGGAGAGATAGCTCAGTTGGTACACTCCTTGTTGTGCAAGCATGAGGACCTGGGTTCAATACCCAAAACCCATATAAAAATTAAGACATGGTGATGCACATCTGTAATCGCATTGCTGCGGAGGTTTAAACAGGTGGGTCCCTGGGAGTCACTGGCTGATCATCCTACCCTTGTCCATGAGCTCCAGTCCCGGTGAGAGACTCTCTCAAGAAAACAACTTGGGATGCCTCCTAAAAAACAACCTATAAGGTTGCCCTCTGGCCTCTATATGTACACACACAGAAGAATATTTGCACATACACATGCATATGTACATACACATGACTCCCTAAGACAAGGCTGGCAAACTACAGCTGATGAGCCAATTCCAAGCCGTCTACTTTTGTCAATCAAATCAGCACAAACAGAGCATCTGTTATTGACACAGCATGACAATGGCAGGGTGAGGGTGAGAAGGCTATGACAGAGACTGTGTGGCCCACAATGTTTTACTACACACAAGAAAAAGTCTGTTGAAAAAAAAGGAAAAAAAAAAAAGAAAAAGTCTGTTGATCCTTGATCCCAAGAGAATATGATCCACAAAAATGCTACATAAATGTACCAGAAGATATTTTAGGGCTAGGGAAATGGCTCAGTCAGTAAATTAATTACTTGCCTTGTACACATGAGGAGGACCTGAGTTCACACTCCAGAACACATGTAAAAATGCTGGATGTGGTTGCAAGGCCCAGCACTAGGGAGGTAAAGAAAGAAGGATCTCTGAGGTTGGATAGCCTACTCAGCAAACTCCAGGCCAGTGAAAACTCGTCTCAAAAGAGTATTACTGAAGTTGGCATCTGAGGCTGTAGTCTGGCTTCCATATATACTCCTATGTGCGCGCGTTCACACACACACAGCCACACTCACTTTAAAAAACAGCAGATGACTTTAAATGTCCATGCCACCTATGCTCACCTTAAAGTCTATTTCTGGGTCCTTACAGCAGGAAACACAGTTTGCAATTAACACTATCAGTACCATTAAACTGCACACCGACAGGATCACGAACAAGGAGGGAACTTCTACAACAGGTACTTCCCCTGCAAAAAACAGAAATTATGTTAAAAACATGTAATTCTCAAGTCAACTTTAATGAACTGAGCCAACATTCTGGATATGAATGGGTCTGAGGACTCACAAAAAAATATTGCTTAACCACTCTAGAAGAAGCCGAGTGTTCACCAAGCCAATTGTGTACTTTTTAGCAACACTAGACTTAGAGAGGCACTGCAGAGAAAGACGCTCCCAGGCCTTTCACTGAGATCCACCAATGCTCAGATCTTACATTTGTGTGGTGCTTTCCCAATGTGAGGGCAAGACTGGTGCACAGGCTGAGCTGAGCCTCAGGCTGCCCTTGAATAGTCTTCCCTCCAATTTCTGACAGTTTCTCAGTCTTCCAGACACTTTTGGAGAGTGCTGATAAGTTATGTGTGGTATGTCCTTCAACTTGGGTGGCCTGGTGTTCCCAAGAGTGATTACAGATACTTGGGAAGAATCTAGAAGAGAGATATTTAGGAAGCATCTCAAACAGTTCAAGAGGGAACTCCATGGCTCCTGCATTTGTAGCACATCAGAGAGGCACATGACTTGTTCCTGGTGGAGTGAACTCTGTCTGATCATGGGATCCAGAAGGTCTTGTCACCATCAAGTCATCATGTGTTCCTTTCGAGACTCTATGCCTTATGAGTAGATCCAAAGCCCAGTGCATAGCCACTAGTGAAAATCTGAGAGGCCTGAAATGACCTGCCAATAGGGACTGAGTTCTTTTTCAATAACCAAATCAATTTATAAAAGCAATCCTGATGCCCCATCCTTACCAGGAGGTGCTGAGGAACTGGCTGAAGCCTCCAGGGCATCTGTGTGTGAGCCATGGTTGGTCAACAATCTACTAAAAAGGCTGGAGGACAGCTCAGTGGTTAAGGACACACCAGCTTCTCGTTCAGAGGAACTTGGTTGACTCCTAGGTTCTAATGGAGGCTCACATCCACCGGTAACTCCAGTTCTAGGAGAATCCTGAGAGCACCGCATCCACACGGTATACACATCTACATTCAGGCAAAACATCCATACAAATAAAATAATTTTTTTTTTTTCCCAAACAGGATTTCATTTCTGGTCTGGAACTCACTGTAAACCAGCCAGACTAACTTCAAACTCCCTGAAATATACATCAGCCTACTGAGTACCAAGACTAAAGGAACGTGCTGCCCTGCCTAGCCTTCCACCTTACTTTCTGACACAAAGTCTCTCTGAACCTGGATGGCCCCAGGGATGTACCTGACCTGCCATCCCAGCACTGAGATGGTGTCTGTGTACCATTGCAGCTGACATGTGTACACAGGTGCTGTGGGTCAGACTCGGGTCCTCACACTCACTCAGGAAGCAGCTCACTGACCAAGCCATCTCCCCATGCCCACCACTGATTATTCAATTTTAATAATCCCATGTGGATGCACATAATAAAGATCAAATGTGACCCTAGAGAACTGTATAACCAAGTGCTTTCATATCCAATATGTCATATTTTACTGATTTTAAAAACATGGTTTGTCTATCACTTTTTTTCCACGGGTATGCATGTGCAGGTTCTTGAACACATGTGGATATGCTCCTGGAAGCCAGAGGCCAATGTCAGCAATCATCCTCAACCATTTTTGCATTTTATCCTTTCACAGGAGCTCTCAATCAAACCCAGAGCTCACTGACATGACAGTAACCCCTGCTCCATCTCAAGTATTGCCATGCCCACACCTGGTGTTCACATGGATTCAGGAGAGCCCAACTCCAGGCCTCTTTCTTGAGTGTCAAGTGCTTTAGTTGCTGGACCATCTTCCCAGCTCCCTCCCCTTTTTGTCTAGACAGGATCTTGCCATACAATCTAGGCTGACCCTAAGCTTTCTATCCTCCGTCCTCAGTGTTAGAATTATAGATGTGTACTATTATGTCCACCTTGCCACTACATTTTAACTTCTCTGAATATCAAGGGCAAACACTTAAACCAAGTTGATTTAACTGAGAGCATTCTTAGCTTGTAATGGTACAAAAGGAAAGGTTTAGCTTATAATTGATCGATTATAACCACCTGATGTAACTGGACCAGCTCCACATCATAGATAAGGAAAACTGATATTCCCAGAGCCTGTGGTGGGAAAGCAGCTCTGGAGGCCAAGTGTTAGTAACATATCCCCACCCTCCCTAGGCAACATGGCTTTAAAGCCTCTATGTGGTTAACTTTTTCATTCTTTTGTCTCAGTATATGGCCCTGGCCGGCCTGGAACTCACAGAGCTCCACCTGCCTCTGTGTGAGGCTTAGGTGTGTGTCACCACACCTGGCCCCATAGTTTACCATTTATACTTACGAAACCCTAGTGTACTTTACCCTGTGCTTACCACTGCCTGGAAGGGGAGTGTGGGCTTCTAAGCCCCTTCTCTAAACTCTACAAAGGTAGTATTGCCTTTCCTCTCTTTTGCTGTAATTGTTTGATTTTCAAGCACTAATCTATTTCTTATAAAAATGGATCACAGGGCTGCCTGAAGGCTGGCCCAATGATCTGATTCACAAACTGGTCTTCTGTGAGTCATTAGGCTGGCATGAAAAGACATACTCATGTTAACAACTAGTCCTGCCAAGCTCAGCCCTACCTTCTCATGCACTTTGTTTTCCTTTCCTCCAACCCCCACTCCCACCCGGCTTTTGGTGTGTGTGTGTGTGTTCACGACAACAGGTGCATGTAGGAGGACAATATCGGGTGGTGGTGGTCCTCAGATCTTTCACTGTCCTAGAACTTCACCAAGTAGGCCAGGCTAGCTTGCCACGGGCTCCAGGAACACCGTCCCCAGCCCTCAATGCCATTGCTGGGCCTACAGTGGTGCACTGCTGCACATTACCCTTTATGTAGACTCTCAGGGTCTCTGGCCTTCCCTCCTCACACTGGTGAAGGAAAAGGTCCCATAAAATGAGGAAATGAAGCCATAGACTGGAAGGTAAGCTGGGTTTGCTCAAACCACAGAAAGGAAGTAAATTCTAGAAGCAGGAACCACACTGAAATCCCCAGCCCTGTGGTTAAACCAGAAACCCAGCCTCAGGAAGGCTCCTGGCTGCAACTGTTGGGACACTATGAGCCAGTCTCTCTTTAACAGGCTCTGGCTACAGCATCCAGAAACGCACAAGACAAAGCAATCATCTGCTACAGAAAAATATCCCCAGTGACAGCCTGTCACCACACCCTCAGACAGCTCCCAGGCCCCACAGAGGAGGAAGAGGCTTGGGGCACTTGATGGGCTTCTCTCGAGACACTATTTAAAAACACCTGGATGCCAAGCGCACATTCCACGGCATTCTGATTCCAGTTTTCACAGCCCTCTAATAGCTGTCTAGTACTTGACTTACTAAGCAGAAAACCTGGGGAACTCTACGAGGGAGGTAGGTACATGCTATTTGCTTTAGAGACAGGTAATTTGGAAAGGGCGGTAATTCCCAGTAATGACTCAAGGTGGGTCAGGAGCTGCCAGCTGCCTATTAATTTAGCCATTATAAATCCAGCCAATTATCTGATCATGGTCCCCAGAACCTCCAATGAAACCTGTGTGCACCTGTAATTAACTAAGAGACTCACTCGCCTGGTAAAAAGAAATTGATGACCAATGTTCAAATCCCCTGGGGCTCACACACCACTGATATTCATTCATTCTCTCTCTCTCTCTCTCTCTCTCTCTCTCTCTCTCTCTCTTCTCTCTCCTCCTCTCCCTCCCTTCCCCCCCTCCCCCCCAACCCTTTTGGTTCCCAGCTGACATATTTGTATAAGGAGGATTTCCTCCTGTTTAGCAGGTGGTTGACTGGTAGCTAGAGTTACAGAAGGACAAGCTAGATGCTGAGAGGATGTCTGTTCACCACCCAGGAAGGGCATCCACAACAGTCAAACAAATTATTCCACCCAAGTCCAGCTTGAGGAACCAATGAATGGAATGTCTTTAAAACAAACAAACCACAGATGTTTGTGTACAATCTATGTAGGGAGTGCACCTATGGAGGGCATAGAATAACTTCCTGGAGTAAGTTCTCCACACCCTTACATGGGTCCTGCGATGGAACTGCGGTCACAGGGCTTTTGCAGCAAGCAATTTACCTGCTGAGCCATCTTGAAGGCCCCCATTGAGTTTCTCAGGGATGATTTTCACAGGTATGGGTAACTCGCATCTGCCTCACCAAAAAGCCCACCTGGCATGAGTGACTGACTCCCCACAGAAGCTCGCTCTTCACCACCCTAAAACTCTAACAGGCACATCCAAGACCCACACCTTGTCCAACACCAAAGTCACAAGCTTAATTAAAATATTATGAGACCCAATTTTTTAAATGCACTATTATTGTGTATCTCTCTGCGTGGAGCTCTTCTGGGGGTTGGTTCTCTTTTTCCACTGTGGGTTCTAGGGGTTAGAGTTGTATGGCAAATGCCCCTTACCCACTGAGCCATCTCACCAGCCTATATTCAAAGATTTTTTTTCATAAATTTATTTTGTTTGACTTTTTTTTTTTTTTTTTTTTGGTTTTTCGAGACAGGGTTTCTCTGTGTAGCTCGAGCTGTCCTGGAACTCACTCTGTAGACCAGGCTGGCCTCGAACTCAGAAATCCACCTGCCTCTGCCTCCCCAGTGCTGGGATTAAAGGCGTGCGCCACCACCGCCCGGCTTTTTTTTTTTTTTGGTATAGTTCTTACGTGTAAGCTTTGTAGATCACATCTTGTACTCTCACTAAACTGAGCACATGTGTGGGCTAGAGCCTCACAAGAGAGACATGTGCAGCTAGGGTGAGAGGAGACTGGGGTCTCAGGTGACATCTACGGGTCTTCCTCCACGTTCTTCAAGAGAATGTTAATAGTGAGTTTCCTGTAGCTTATCCCAGAGGCTCTGATTTAGGGCAGCAATGGCCCTGTCATGTGCGGAAGACAGTGTTCCATCAGACAGCTCAATTTGCCTTTACCGTTTGCTTTTCAAAACGAGCTGATTAGCTAGCATTCTCTAGTGGTTACCAGGTCAGGAAGAGCTACTGCTGCTCTTTCGGAAAACTTGTTATGAACTAGTGGGCTTAAACTGCCTGGAATGCTCAGTCCACTGTAGTTTTCTTTTCCTTCTTCCCTTTCTTTTTTGAGACAGTGTCGCTACATAGCCCTGGCTATCCTAGAACTAGATATGTAGACCAGGATGGCTTTGAACTTGGAAAGATCTTCATATGTGTGCCTACCAAGTGCTAGAATTAAAGTAGTGAGCCACCAAGCCTGACTTGTAATTATTCCTAATGATGCTACACTATTCCACAGGTCAGCAGGTGCTCTGCAGAATTCGGCGCCCCAGCCCTGTGCCAAGATTCCAGCAGCCTTGGATTGCTATTTTCTGTTATGTTCCAGGCTCACCTTTTAAATAGTTGCTGCTTCAGACATCTGGCAAATCGGTTCTACAAGAGCCAATGGCCTGTCTATTAATACTGCAGCCTAGGGCTGGGTATGTAACTCAACAATGACATGCTAGCCTGTGTTAGCTTAGCACGTATGAGTCCCTGGATTGCTGCTGGTGGTGGTGGTGGTGGCAGTGATAATAAAGACACCTTCCCCCACGCGCCCCCAGCCTTGGGCAACTGACCTGCTTATTGCTTATTCATTACTGACATCACAACTACTTTAGACAACAATTTGCTACTGCTTTGTTGGTTTCAGAATGGTCCTTCTACAATGTGGGTCCTGGGCACTGAGCTCAGGTTGTCGGGGTTGATAATACACCCCCATATATACTATTAAACTAGTGTTTTAGTCTGCTAGGACTAGAGCAACAAAGAATCACAAACTGGGTGGCTGAAACAATCAGAAAGCATTACTTTCCAAGTTCCAAGCTCAAGACCAGTGTGTTGGCAGGACAGTCAAAAGGCCTTGTCCTGCATCCTCAGACTCCCATGACCTTTGCAGCCTAGACTCTTGCCAAGCTTCCCTTGTTCTTCATTTAGGAGCCATGGGGTCCTCCCTCTGACCAGACCAATCTTCTTTTATTGCCTTATACTCTATCTACCAGGAAACTACCACAGACACTCACCCCACAATCCCTTGCCCATCAGCAGGAATCATCCCTAAGGTCCCAAGTTAAGGATCTGCCTTTGGACACCCAATTGCATTTCCTCATCACAGAACTGATCACACTATCTTAAATGCCCCTAGCTAAATGGGGCCAAAGATTACGTTTACATATAATCTACCATGATCCCTCATGACCTAGTAAAAAGACTGTCTAAAAAAATAAGGTGCATGGCTCTTGAGGAACAATACTTAAGACTGACCTCTGGCATCCACATACAAGCATATATGTGCACCTGCAAAGACATGCACACACATGCATGTGCACACACACACAACATACACGCACACAAGGGGGGAGGAGGTCTCAGAGGATACTTCTATTACGGAATAACCTTTACTGATATGCTGAAATAAAATCCCACAGACTGAGGGGCTTCAGCAACATGATCACCTTACTGTTCTGCATGCTGAAGTTCAAGCTCAAGGCTGAACAAGCAGCAGGCCGGCTTCTCCTGCAGCCTCTAGCCTTCTCCTTGCAGATGCTGTCCTCTCACTACATCCTCCCATGGTCTTCTGTGTGCACATCA
The DNA here is from genome assembly GCA_021653895.1 of Mastomys natalensis. Lineage (NCBI taxonomy): Eukaryota > Metazoa > Chordata > Mammalia > Rodentia > Muridae > Mastomys > Mastomys natalensis. The sequence goes on along the minus strand of JAJTUV010001631.1, from coordinate 498,448 downwards.
CTGCTGTCTTCTTGACCTAACTTCCTCTTCTTGTGGACAGTAGTCAGGCTGTATTAAGCACCTGCCATGATGACCTCATTTGAACTTAGTCACCTCTTCAAAGGCCCACACTCAGTCTTAGGTGCTGGTGTGGTGTGAACAATTCATACCCACAATACTGAAATTGGGGGTGGGTGCATGTGGAGAGGCCAGACGACAACTGCAGCTGTCACTCCTCAGGTGCCATCTACCTTGTTTTTTGAGACAAGGTCCTCACTACCCTGGGACTTGTCAAGTAGACTGGGATGGCTGGCCAGGAAGTTCCAGAGCTCTATGTATTTCTGCCTCTCTAGTGCTGGGATTACAAGCATGCCCTGCCCTATCATGTCCAGCTTCTCTTACATGGGTTCTGAGGACAGAGTTATCACCCCAGCCCAATGTTGTTGCTGGTTTGTTTTTGTATTGAGGCAGAATCTTGCCATGTAGCTTTGGCTAGCTTTAAAGTCAGAGTAATTCTCCTGTCCCAACTGCTGGTACTAGAGGTGTGTAGTCAATCACATGTTCAATTTAAAAACTAACTTAAGGTATTGGCACATGCCTTTAATCTCAGTACTTGGGATGCCGATGCAGGTGAATCTCTGAATTCAAGGCCAGCCAACTCAGGGGCTTGCTTAGTTCAGACTCCCTGACCAGCAAAGTACAAAACAAACACAGCAAGCAAAGCCCCAGGGAGGCATGCTTTCTACAGTGCATCCACTTCCTGCTTTCCCAGACCCTCTCACCTTGGGAAGTTGACACAAGACAAACATGTGCCTGTGTGATAACTGACATGGCTGGTCTGATAAAGGAGACCTGAAGCCAAGCACCAGCAATCTTCCAAACTTGTCCTGCCAGAACGCCCACCTCTGAAATACAGTTTTGGTTTTTCTTTTTCTTTAGAGGTTTTAAAGAAATTTTTTTTCTAATTATGTATATTAGAAGGAGGGGTATACGCACATGAGTGCAAGTACCTGTGGAATAACTGGATCCCCCGAGCTGGAGTTACAGGCAGATGTGAACCACCCAATGTGGGTCCTCTGGAAGAGCAGGAAACACCATTAACTGCCGAGCTATCGCTTCAGCCCTGCTTTTCTTTTTAAGCAGGTTAGAATCAAAAAAACCGTCTTTCTCTTCCAACACCCCAATGTGCAGCTCTGCATCCCAGAGATATGTAACGTGAGTCACCCTCACACTGTTTAAGGGGAATCGTGGACAATCACTGTGGTTCCCAATTTTTGTTTTACACATCAAAATTGCAAACCCATCTATCATAAAGCTTTCTACACATAGAACTTTAAGTCACTAATGTTTTCTGTGTGCCTAATATAACAACACACCCTTTATAATAGCACTAAACAATCTAGACTATCCCCAGTGGGTTCTAATATTAGAAAGAGGAAACGAAAAACAGCACTAAATACACTCAGCCACATGCTGAGGGCCAGTGGATGAATCAAAGATTCCACAAAAACCCTGGGCAGAAGACTAGTGGCCTAGGAACACAAATCACCCATGCTCTAACTGTGCTAATCACAGCAGCAAAATGGGTGGCCACTGTTTAGTGACCATCAAGGTCAACCAACTGTTCCTGCTCTGACAGAAGGATGACATACTTTGAGAGCTGACTGAATACCTGCGAATGACATCATTTTATATGAAATTGCTGGTTTCTCTCAAACTACCCCATTAAAATCTGTTGCTAAAACATCAAGTTACCTCCTACTTCTAGAGCACTACCAAGGGATGTGGACTACAAAGAAGAACTGTATAGTGGCCTGGTCTGGTCAAAAGGGTACCAGGTCTCTTGGACTACTATGCCCTGACCCTCCATTGTCACTCAGAAGTGACAAGATGGATATTCCAGTACAAGAATTTCCTTTTCCTCTCTGGGATAGAATGTCACTATGAAGCCCAGGCTAGAGCTGAACTCTCAGAGCTGGGATTACAGGTATGTACCACCATGCTAAGCCTACAGCTACCATCCTGAGTAGACAGACAGGTAAGTAAATCACAGCGCACAGAGGGTGAGACACACCATGGACTAGTAAAGCAAGGACCAAGACACTATTATTTTATATGGAATGACTGAGAAACATACAGTCTGCGTGCATACACAAGCGTGCATGTGTGTGTGTGTGTGTGTGTGCGTGCGCGCGCGCACCATGCTGTGAGAGGACAACTTATACAAGTAGAGTCTCTCCTTCTATCTATCATGTGGGTCCAGGAATTGAACTCAGATCCTCAGGCCAGTCAGCAGGCACAGTTGACCACTAAGTCATCGCATTAGCCCCAACCTAGTCTCTTGTGACAGAGTCTCTCAGAGCTTGCTAATTACATTAGGCTATTTCCAGACATCTGCCTGTCTCTGCCTTGCCGGTGCTGGGATTACAAGCACGCCCTGCCATGTCCAGCTTTTTACATGGGTTCTGGAGATCAAAACTCAGGTCCTCATAACTGTGTAGCAAGCCAGTACTGACTGACTGACTCAACTCCCTAGCCCAGGAAATGCATGTTTGATGTTAGGATAATCTACACAGGAAACAATGGTGACTTGGTCCTAGAGGGTTATGAAATAGCAATACTTAAACAGCACTTACTACAAGGCAAACACTACACTCATGCAACCCTACAACAACCCTGAAGAGAGGTAGCCATTTTCAAATGAAAACCTGAGCACCAGGGAGACAGAGTAATGTGTAGTCATAGTCGTAGCTCAGTGCCCTACCTCAGCACTCTCTGACAGGATGGGACAGGGTGAAGGCAGTGGTGGCAGGCTGTACGTGAGGTAGAGAATAAAGGGAAAGGTCAGGGAGATCCAGTTTAGTGTTTTAATCTGTTGCTCAGGAGTAAGTATCGTCTGACATTTGAGAAAACCCTTTAGGTAAAGGTATCAGCCTGCACAGCAGGTAGAAGCAGAATGTAAGGTGTGGCTGTGGAAAGCAGCCGACCACAACCACTATTTCCAGAACTAAGAGGAGACACATAGTCATACACGTTCCTATTTCAAAGGTAGGGGAGCCAGTGCACACCTCTAATCCCAGTACTGGAGAAGCTGAGGCAGGAGAATTCTAAGAATAGCTACCCTGAGTCATATGGGCAAACCAAGTCTCGTTAATTCATTTTTAAAAAAAAGAGAAGAGCCAGTGTCTTGGTTAGGGTTTCCAGTGCTGTGAGCAGACACCATGACCAAGGCAACTCCTAAAGGACATTAAGTTGGGGCTGGCTTACAGGTCCATTATCATCATGGTGAGAAGCATGGCATCAAGCAGAGTTCTACACCTTGATCCAAAGGCACCCAGGAAGAGACTGTGTCACACAGGCCATATCTGAGCATATATATGAGACTTCAAAGCTCGCCTTTATAGTGACACACGTCCTCTAACAAGCCCATGCCTCCTCCAATAAGGCCGTTCCTCCTAATAGTGCCACTTCCCATGGGCCAAGCTATTCAAACCACCACAGCCAGGTACACATGTGCAGGTACAGACGGTGCAGTATGTGTGCCAGTAGTCCTGACTATTTAAGAGGCTTAAGCAGGAGAATTTCCTGAGTCTCAAGTTCAAGAATAGCTCCATTCCTGAATGATATGAATGAATGAATGGAGAAGTTGCTAGAATTAAATGTGATAGAAAATCATTGCCGGGGGGTGGTGGTGGCGCATGCCTTTAATCCCAGCACTTGGGAGGCAGAGGCAGGCGGATTTCTGAGTTCGGGGCCAGCCTGGTCTACAGAGTGAGTTCCAGGACAGCCTGGGCTATACAGAGAAACACTGTCTCGAAAAAAAAAAAAAAGAAGAAGAAGAAAATTATTAAATGTGATAGAAAAGATTAAAAAAAAAAAAAAAAAAAAAAGCTCATACACAACAGAACAAAGGGACAAAAAGGTCAAAAGAAATGTGTGCCGGGCGGTGGTGGCGCACGCCTTTAATCCCAGCACTTGGGAGGCAGAGGCAGGCGGATTTCTGAGTTCGAGGCCAGCCTGGTCTACAGAGTGAGTTCCAGGACAGCCCGGGCTACACAGAGAAACCCTGTCTCGAAAAAAAAAAAAGAAAAAAAAAAAAAAAAAAAAAAAAAAAAAAAAAGAAATGTGTATGTGGTAAGCAAATATGAGAATTTCCCAGAACCAAAGCAAAGAACTCAAGATTCAAAAGGCTAGATGAATATTCATGCTAATGAAGGGAATGGACAGGGTAGATACCCCTTAGGCTGATATGTTCCAACACCTGGTTCTAGCTGCTGATGTTGTTCTGAGACAAGAGGCCTAGCAGGCAGACAGGAGCCTCTGGAAGTAGATTCTGAAGCCAGCAGCCTGGCCCTGTTTGAAATTCCAGTCTACTTTTCTGATCTGCCAAGATGGGAGGCTCCTGGTACACATGCTGCCTGCATGAATTCCACCACGATTTCCTAACAGGACAGAGGGAAACTGTGAGCCTGAATAAGTCCTTAGGCTGTTTCAATCTGGTATTTTGTCACCGTGATGAAACAAATAATACAGCGAGAGAGAAAAGGCTACACCGGAGAAGAATGGGTCAGACTACCTCAGAGCTCTCAGTGGAACACGCAGGTAGCTAGAGTGTCACTACTCCAAGCACAGACCAGAGGGTCCTGGGGGATCCAGGACAGTGGAAGGAGTGAAGAATGGATAAATGACGACTACATAAAAACTGAAACATGCAACAAAGGGAAAGTAAAAACTACCACAGGGTCTCACTTCTGCGATCAGCTGTGCGTATAAACGATAAGGGGCCAGGAGTGGATCAGTGAGTAGTCCTCACCAAGTCCGATTACCTGAGGATGTTTGTGTATGTGCTTTCAACATGTGGATGTGACAGGTGTGCTCACTCTGAGTGAGAGTCAGAGGCCAGGATGGAGAACCCTTCCCCGACTGTTCTGCACCTTATTTCCTGAGAGGTTCTCTCACTGAACCTGGTGTTCACTGATTAGCTAGACAGGTCTGGGACTGTTGTCTCCATGCCCCTTTGCCCACTCCCCCACTGTGATCCCCAGCTCCTCCATATGCATTTTTAACATCTGCTTTGCACCTGGGGAGGATAACCAAATACTTGCCAATGAGCATTACTCTTGGGACTCACTGTAGTCAGCAGATTCTTAAAAGGCCCCACAAAAGCCTGAAGGCCTGTGGTGTTTAAAGGATTTTTGTGTTTACAAATGAACACTCACAAGTTTATGATTATGTTTCTTAAAAGGCAGAAATACTCACCCTTTTAATTAACTAGTGCAACTTTATTTCACAGGTGGAAACTAGAGTCGTTCCTTAAGCAGCTGGGAAAGTGGCTCAGTAGGTAGTATTTGCCTAGCATGCATGTAGCCCTGGGTTCTATCCCCAGCACAGGATCATCCTCAGCTCCATATAGAAGTCAAAGCCAGCATGGGCTGCTATTCTCTTGGCGGGAGGGAGCTACAGAGATGGCTTCAATGGTTGAGATAAGAGAGTGTGCTGCTTCTGTAGAGGACCCCTTGGTTCCCAGCACCCATGGTTGGCAATTTAGATGCCTGAAGCTCCAGCTCCAGGTAATCCAACACCCGTGGCTTCACAATTCCACAAGAACGGGTGCATGCGTACCTGTTCTGTTCTCTCTCCCTCCACCACCCCTCCCTGACACTTTGGGCTATCTCCCAGAGGTCCCTGAGCTTTGTTCCAAGCACCCTCAGTGGACAGCTCACAACCAACTATAGCTGCAGTCTCGGGGGATCTAGCACCCTCTTCTGGCCTCTGAAGGCATGCACAACACACACACACACAAACACACACACACACTCACAGAGCATATACTTACAAACACTTATAAAATAAAAACTAAAAATAAAGAAAAGTTGTTTTTTAGTATTCTAATTTCCTGATTTTTTAATATTGCTTTTCTTTATCTGTGAAATTTTGATAAGCTAGTAGTGGTGGTGTGTGCCTTTAAATCCCAGCACTCAGGAGACAGATCTTTTTAACTCTGAGGACAGCATGGTGTATACAGTGAGCTCCAGGCCACCCAGAGAAATACAGTAAAATATCAAGAGAGAGAGAAAAAGTGAGGTAGGGAGGGAAGGAAGGAGTAGGTAAGTATGATAGCTTTAAAAATTCACTTCAGTGCTTTTGGGTAACAACTAAAGTCAATGCTGGAGATAGTGACTGGTGTTACTGCTCAAAGCACAAGGCAGCTCTCCCTAGCAAACAGGGTAGTCTGAGTGTCAAGAGTCACGCAAGCGCTGAATTTGCAACTTTAGCCCTTGGTTTACTATCTATAAGCTGAAATCTCAGTTCTAAAGTTCTATAGGTGAAGAACTTAAAACTTCAAACCTTTCTCAGTACTTAAGGTACTTTCTCTGAGTACTTAAGGTTCATATTAGTTATGGGATTTTTAGATACATTTTCTTTTGTTTTTGTATAAGTATATGTTCATGGGTGTGCAGGTACACACGGAGTTCAGAGGCTGATTAGAGATACTCTTTCACTAAGCCTAAACCATTAAGTTAGGCAAACTAGCCAGCGACCTCCAGGACTCTTCCTTCTCAGCCCTGATTGGCCAGCGATCCCCAAGACTCCTCCTATCTCAGCCCTGACTGGCCAGCAATCCCCAAGACTCCTCCTATCTCAGCCCTGACTGGCCAGCAATCCCCAAGACTCCTATCTCAGCCCTGACTGGCCAGCGACCTCCAGGACTCCACCTATCTCAGCACTGAGTATCATTTGATGCTGACTTTTCAGGTGGCATCTGAAGATCAAGCTCAGGTCCCCATGAAATCTTTTTTGGAGCCATCTCCCATCTCCTTAAGTTTTATTTCCTGCAAAGAAAACTGAGTTGATTACAGATTTCTGGATAGGCCCGCTGCAATAGTCCTTGGGTAGTATTTCCAGGAGGCTATTTTGGTAGGTTTGTTATTTTTTCAGTGCCTCACTAGCAATCAGCATCTGGGTGTTGGCTTTAATAACAGTCTGAGATAAAAGTCAAGTGGGGCTCTGCCGGTAACTGACAGACTGCATCTCTGGAGGGAACAGTTGCTGCCTAAGAGAGCCAAACTACAGAGGGGAATTTCTGGGCAGAAAACAGAGAGGAAGAGAATTTCCTTTCTAAGCAGCACGGGTTGGATTTCTTGAGCTAGCTTCCTGAAGAAAAATCTGCAATTTGTACAGTACTTTGTTTAGCAACGTTTTCTCTTGGACAGGGTCTTAGGTCGGCCTGGGACTGCTGGGCTTCAGCAGCTCTCCCGTCTCAGCCTCTGAGACCTAGGGCTGAGGCTTCTGGGGCTCATCTGTGAGATGACCGACAGTTCACAACACCGTAGTTTTGTAATGAAAAGTTGAAGGCTGCCCACTATGGTAACACATGCCTATAATCCTAGCACTTAGAAGACAAAACAGACCAAAAAAAAAAAAAAAAAAAAAAGCCGGGCAGTGGTGGCGCACGCCTTTAATCCCAGCACTGGGGAGGCAGAGGCAGGCGGATTTCTGAGTTCGAGGCCAGCCTGGTCTACAGAATGAGTTCCAGGACAGCCCGGGCTACACAGAGAAACCCTGTCTCGAAAAACCAAAAAAAAAAAAAAAAAAAAAAGACAAAACAGTAGGATCAATGCAAGTTTGAGGCCAGCCTGTTCTACATGGTGAGCTCCAGGATAGCCTAGAATACATTCAGACTGTGTTTCAAAAAATATCTTGCTCTATCAAAACTTACTATAGATGCTTATAGGTAAATAATTCAAGGTACATATTTTGCTTTAAAAATATGTAAGCCTATGATATTCTTTAATGACATCCAACTAATTACACAATCATCTGCTTTCAGCTCATGAGAATATTTTGCACAGGGTTGGGGAGACAGTTTAGTGGTTAAATGCTCATACTGGTCTTGCAAAGGGCCCTGAGTTTGGTTCCTAGTTCTCACACCAACTAGTTCACAACCATCTATAATTCCAACTCCAAGAGATCCAAAGTCGCTTCCTTCCCTGGATACCTACACTCATGTACATATACACCTACACAAATACACATATACTGGTAATTTAAAAACAACAAACAACTTGAGACCCATTCCACGGGCAAGCACCAATCCCTGACTCTATTAATGATACTGTTGTGCTTGCAGACAGGGGTCTAGTATGTGGTCCTTTGAGAGGCGCACCCAGCAGCTGACTCAGACAGATGCAGAGACCCATAGCCAAACAGTGGAAGGAGCTTGGGGACTCTTATGGAAGAACAGGAGGAAGGATTGTGAGCCCCAGAGGGGATAGGAACTCCACAGGAAGACCAACAGAATCTGGACCCTAGAGCTCTCAGAGACAGAACCATCAAGCAAAGAACATACATGGGCTGGACCTAGGCCTCTCTGCATGTATGTAGCAGATGTGCAGCTTAGTCTTCATGTGGGTCCTGAACAACTGAGGGCAGGGGGGATGCTATCCCAAAAGCTGTTGCCTGTATGTGGGATATGTTCTTCTAGTTGGGCTGCCTTGTTTGGCCTCAGTGGGGAGAGGAGGTGCCTAAAGAGTTCCAAGCCAATAAGACCCTGTCTAAGAAGGGGGGACAGGAAATGGGGGAACAGGAAGATAAGGAAGGAAAGAAAAAAAACAAACAAACAAACATAAACCTTTAGGCTGTCCCAAAATAAGTTATCTTAGAAAAACCATAAAGGAGCCAGCTGGGTGGTGTACACCTTTAATCTCAACATCTGAGGTAAAGACAGGAGAACCTCTGAGTTTAAGACCAGCCTGGTCTCCTAGAGACAGTTCTAGGGTGGCCAGGGCTATACAGAGAAACCTTGTCTTAAAGTGAGGAGGGGGAGGGGAGGTAGGAGGGAAGGGAGGGGGGGGGGAGGGAGGGAGGGAGGGAGGGAGGGAGGGAGGGAGGGACACGGACACGGACACACACACACACACATACACATACACATACACACACAGGAGCACAGACAAAGGAAAAAGATCATAAAAGCACCTACCAACCTGAGCTGAGGGCTTGAGTTCCATCCACAGAACCCACATGGTAGAAGAAAAATTTGAAATTTGTCCTCTGACACATGCTCCATAGCACCAGCAGGGCTCATGCTCGCCCTCTCTCATGCATTCTCTCTCTCTCTCTCTCTCTCTCATCTCCTCTCTCTCTCTCTCTCTCTCACACACACACACACACTCACACAAATGAATGCACACACCTAAAAATAAAAACAAAATCTTAAAAAAAAAAAACCTTTTAGAGATACTTGTCCTCCAGAGGAGGTGGAACATAAGTGAACCCTACTCACAGTAAATGTGGACTGTGCTCTTAGAGGAGGGTGGTGGGAAAGTACCACCACAGGAAGGTGATCAGTGACGGTCACACGGGAAGTATGTGGCACCTTTGCCCAATGAGCATGCCACTTTAATCTCTGTGATCTTTCTCCTATCCAATAATCAAGCCAAGATGGTACAGTGAGCCTGAAACCTTAGCATGTGGAACATGAAGGCAGAAGGGCCAAAAGTGCAGAGATCCGGAAGCTCCCAGTCACCCTACAGTGACCTTGAGACCCTTCCTCATAAAAAGAGGAGAATCAGACAAACAAGTTGCAGAGCATTTTACAAAATACCTGTCCTAATGCACAGGACAACTGTCAAGGCTGTCAGAAACAAACAGACATACGTAATTCGGTGGCACAGAACTTGCTTTGTGTATACGAGGAAGGCCCTGTGTTCAATCTTAGAGGGGCAGCTATCCCGGAAGACTTGAAAAAGGATCTCAGGGAATAGTAAGAAGCTTGAATTAAGTACAAACCCTACTTAGACTAAAACCTTAATGCTGGTTCCTGGTTGTTACAAATCTAGTTAATTAATGTTAGTAGTACAAATGTACTGAGGTACTAATGATAAGAAAAAGTAGAGAGGGCTCTTGGTTCCTCCCTGTTCCAGAGAGAGCTTTGTCTTCTCATGAAGTGCCAGCCTTGTCCCTTAAACACAATGGTGAAGGTCGGAGTGAATGGATTTGGCTGTATTGGGCACCTGGTTACCAGGGTTGCCAGCTCATCTGGCAAAGTAGAGATTGTTGCCATTTATGGCCCCTTCATTGACCTCAACTACATGGTCTTCATGTTCCAATGACTCTACCCATGGCAAGTTCAACAGCATGGTCAAGGCTGAGAACAGGAAGCTTGTCATCAACAGGAAGGCCATCACCATCTTCCAGGTAAGAGCCCACTAACATCAAATGTTGTGATGCTGGTGCTGAGTATGTTGTGGAGTCTACTGACATCTTCACCATGATGGTGAAGGCCAAGGCTCACTTGAAGGGTGGGACCATCGGGGTCATCATCTCCTCCCTTTCTGCCAATGCCCCCTTGTTTGTGATGGTGTGAACCACGAGAAGTATGACAACCCCCGACCAAGGTCATCCATGACAAGTCTGGCACTGTGGAAGGACTCTTGACCACAGTCCATGCCATCACTGCCACTCAGAAGACTGCAGACAGTCCCTCTGGAAAGCTATGCCATGAGGGCGTGGGGCTGTCCAGAACATCATCCCTGCATCCACTGGTGCTGCCAAGACTATGAGCAAGGTCATCCAGAGCTGAATGGGAAGCTCACTGGCATGGCCTTCCGTGTTCCTACCCCCAATGTGTCCATCGTGGATCTGACATACCACCAAGCTGCCAAGGATGATGACATCCATACGGTGGTAAAGCAGGCATCTGAGGGCCCACTAACAGGCACACTGAGCTACACTGAGGACCAGGTTATCTCCCGCCTGTGACTTCAACAGTGACTCCCACTCTTCCACCTTTGATGCTGGGGCTAGCATTGCTCTCAATGACAAGTCTGTAACCTCATTTCCTAGTATGATAATGAATACAGCTACAGCAACATGGTGGTGGAACTTGCAGCCTACATGCCCTCATAGGAGTAAGAAGCCCTGGACCACCTACCCCAGCAAGGACATGAGAGCAAGAGAGATACCCTCAGCTACTGAGGAGTCCCTGTCCCAACTCAGCCCCTGACACTGAGCACCTCCTCAGTTTCCATCCCAGACCCCACAACAACGGAGGGGCCTCAGGAGTCCTACTCTCTTGAATATCATCAATAAAGTTCACCGCACCCACCTTTATAAAAAGAAAAAGTGGAGAGTAGGGTACCTCAGTAGCACACACAGGGCCCAGGGTCCATCCTAAGCACTGCAACCAACCAACCAACCACACAAAGCCCTTCCCATAATCCATATGCTTAAAAAAAAAAAAAAAAAAAAAAAAAAAAAAACAAAAGCTCAGTGACACAGTAATGCGATTGTAATCCTAGCACTGAGGCAGGGGAAACAGGCAGTAGATGAGGCTTCTGTCCAGTCAGCTTAGCCCATATGCCAGTTCCAGGCCAACGAGACCCTGTCTCAAGTGTAAAAGAGAGATGGTGCCTGAGAAACATCTGAGGCTGTCCTCTGGCCTGCACATGCAAACACTTATACATGTGCATACTTGCACACAAATGTATTCTCATACACTCAACACGTGCACATATACCAAAGCAAAAAACAAAACACCATACTATAAATGCCCTCACTACCAGTTTAAAGGCTGCATAAAATCAAGTATGCAAAGAGTAAAGAGTCTGACTTCTAAACCTACCCCTAATTATATGCAAACCCTGCAAGTGGTTTGGTGAATTCTGATTATCTCCTATCCTCACCAAACCTCATTGGAATCAGCATCTACAACCTGTGACATGCATGCCAAATACTAGAATACAACACTAGACACAGCTGGCCCGCCAACTGAAAGGACTTAACAATGCAAAGGTCTTTGCTACCCTGTTTGATCACACAGCCTACTAGTAAATTTTCCTTACTGCCTTCCATTGCATTTACGGTATTTCAGTGTACGATTTATTTACTTTAAAATGTTTTGATGTACAAATGTGATCTATACCTTCAAGTGTCACTTAAAATTTAAAAGGAGCCTGGTAGTGGTGGCGCACACCTTTAATCCCAGCACTTGGGAGGCAGAGGCAGGTGGATTTCTGAGTTCGAGGCCAGCCTGGTCTACAGAGTGAGTTCCAGGACAGCCAGGGCTACACAGAGAAACCCTGTCTTGAAAAACCAAAAAAAAAAAAAAAGAAAAAAAAAAAAAATCAAAACCTGGGACAGCATTCTTGGAGAGCTCTCCTTACTGGACAAGTCTGTCCCTTTGTGTGCCCCATGTACATGTGTGTTTCTGCTTTCAATAAAATTTGGCTGAGTGCTAAGAAAAATAATCAAAACCTAAGTTGCAATGTCTTCAACCAGCAACCTGTTACTGGGGTAGGAATCTCTAAGACCTGGACCAGAGCAAAGGATTTAGAAGGAAGTGGGATCTATGAAGAGACTTGAAAAGGAAGATGAGAATTTGCACAGAGTATTTCGTAAACTAAAAGCAGGTCAACTGAGCTCTTAAGAAAGTGCTGGGGAGGTGACTCAGTTGGTAAAGTACTTATTGCATAAGTGTGAGGACCTGAGCTTGACCCTCAGCATTCATGCAAAACAGCCAGGCCTTACAACACCAGCGCTGGGGAGGCCCCTGGGGCTCACTGGCCAGCCAGCCTAGCCTACTTGGCAAACTCCAGCCCAGTAAGTCTCAAACAGCAAGGTGGACAGCTCCTGAGGAAGAACACTGGAGGTGACCCCTGCTTACACACGCACATGCACATGCACATGCACACACGCCCGCGCACACAGGGCGAGATGGAGATGGGGACAACCATCAGCTATAGAAGGTGCTGGAGACAAGAAGAGCATATAGCACACCAGATTGGTATCTAGCAAATTGAGGCCAGATACAAGGAGCCAGGAGCTATTGTAGCCACAATACACAGTCCTGGCGAGTTCGTTCTAATTGACGGTAACTTGAGCTTTTTAAAATATTAAAACAAACAAACAAATAGCAAAATGCAGAATCCGCCAGACTGTCAAAACTGAAATGTCATGCATTCCCCCACTCCAGCCAAGACCCAAGAGGATCCATGAGTGTCCAGAGGAGGACGAATGAACACATTCAGGTGGGATGGAAATGAGAGAAGCCCACCCTCCTGCTAGATCTCAGGCCCCATTGACACTACTCTCATTTCCCAATTGGATCACAATAAAAAAAAAAAAAAAAAATGAGATTTGAGACTGCTGCACTGTGCTAACCTCTGCCAAGAAAAAAAAAAAAAAAACATTTAAAAAATACTGAAGTTATTTTTCTGATATACCTTTTTTTTCCTTTTTTCTTTCTTTCTTTTTTCTTTTTCTTTTCTTTCTTTTTTTTTTTTTTTTTTTTTGGTAGCAAATAACTGTTAATGCCAAGGCATGGTTCCAAGTGAATCACTTACCACAATTTTAAAATACATCATTGCAATATTTCTGTCCTGCCAACACTGATTTTTCAACATATTTCACTGGCTTTTCGGTCTTTTGATTCTCTTTCTCCTTTATAGTCCTGGGGACTGAAACTGGGGTCTTAAACTCTACCAATGAGCTATACAATTCCAGCCCTTAGTTTTGAGATAAGAGTCTTACTATGTAACATAGGCTGTCTGGACCTGTCTATGTAGCCCAGGCTAGACTCTAATTCCTGATCCTATGCTTCAACTTCCTGAGTGGTAAAATTACAGGTGTGTACCACTAATTTTAAAAAACTGGCTCCCTAGTTTTGTCCTCCTAACTTTTTAAAGATTTATTGTTAGTTTTGTACAGGAGTGTGTGTCTGCATCTGGGTATATGCATCTAAGTGCAGGCACCACGAGAAGCCAGAGGTACCAATTCCCTTGGAGCTGGAGTTAACAGATAAGTTGTGAGCCACCTGATATGGATGCTGGGCACTGAACTCAGGTTCTCTAGAAGTATAGCAAGTACTGACTTGTGCCCTAGTTTGCTATTAAAATGGTATCTTCAATTGAAGATGCAAAGAAAAGTTGAAAGTTACAGCCTAAATAGGCAGTATCAGACAGAAGCATCAGCCTAGCTTTTCCTCTCCAGACCATGCCGTCCTTTACAACTAGGTCAGCAATTTTTGTTATACTTATTAATTTTTTTAATTTTACAGGAAGGAAGGAATGCAAGTTTTGAAAGTCAGCTTGTGGGAATTTTGTTGTCTACTCTCATCATGTGGTCCTGGAGACTGATCTTGGGTTGGTAGGCTTGGTGGTAGGTACCTTTAGCCACTGAGCCATCTTGCTGGCCCACAGAGAAAAGCATTACCTGTGAACTGTAAAGATGGATGGTTTGCGAGAAAGCGAAACCCATCTCCCAACAGGTATTTAAAATGGGAAGCATCAGCCCTGGGCTGGTATCCCCAGCTTACTTTAGGCATGTACCCTCTGGGGATGCTTCATGAAAATATGCAACTATGTTTGAGATGGAGGAAATTTAGATTGTTCGTGGTTCCTTTAAGTAAATTAAAACTAGCAATTGTTCACTTGCAAGAGCTTTAGTCATCATGGAGTTTAAAAACAGGTTTATTACATAAAAGCAGTCTAATTTAGATCATCCTAACAATTTCTAGCATGGTTCCCCAACAGAATGAATCTATGCCAGCTCATATCACCTGCAGAAGCCTATCAGATTGATTTTTTCCCCCCTGCAAGGTCTCCAGCCACCATATAGCAAGGTATTTTGAGCAACAGATTTTTTATATCCAGTAAAAATAGATATTCCATGTTATACAACCACCACTTAAGAGATTCTCCTCTGGTGGCTGGGAACGTAGCTCGGTTGGTAAAGTGCTTGCTTAGCACTCATCAAGCCTTCCATCTGGTCCCCAGCACCATGTAAAAACTGACCATGGTGGAACATACCTCCAATCCCAGGAGGTTGAGGCAGGAGGATCAAAAGTTCAAGGTTATCCTCACTATAGAGCAAGTTTGAGGTTTGTTTCTTTGAAGCTATATCATTTGTGATTAGCCAACCCACCCAATTTACAAAGAACTCTGAGGCAGTGAAGAAGTCTATATTACCAAGTACAACCTAAAGCAGACACAGGCACACCATCATGATGATATCCATCCACCCCTCCAACAACCATTTACATAGGGTTTATTATTGTTGGTTTATTTTAAAGATCTATTTTGCTTTATATGTATGCGCACTATGTGCCAGAGGAAGAGGCTGGATCCCATGGAACTGGGTTGTGAGCTGCCACCTGAGTGCTAGGAACCGAATCCAAATCTTCTCCAAGAGCTAACAAGTACTCTAAACAGCTGAGACATCGCTCTAGATCACACCTGTTTTTGTTTGCTGAGTTCTGAGGAGCTAAGAGAGGACAGATAACTGGCCCAAGATTTCTTTCTCTTTGTCTTTACAGTACTGAAAATTGAATCTAGAGTCTCCTGCACACACTTAGGCAAATACCACAAAGCCACATCCCCAACCCTACCTGGCCCTTTCTATTTTTGAAACAGGGCCTCACTATGTGACCCTGGCTGGTCTGGAACTCACTGCACAGACCATGGTGGCTTTGAACTCAGAGAGATCAAGCCTGCCTCTGAGTGCTGAAATTAAATGTGTGTATATCACACCGGACTCCCAGTTCTTATTTTTCTTTCTCCAATTTTGAGATTGGTTCTTAAGTTGCTCAGGTTGGCCTTGAACTTAGGCTCTCCCTACCTCAGCTCCTCTCCTGACCTGACATGAAAGCTAATTAACAGAAGAGTAAGACCTCATGCCCAGGTCCAACTGAAAGCCCAGGCTCTCCCTAGGACATCATGTTCCCTCTACAATTGCTTCAAGAATCTTACTCTCAATTGGACTGAAAAGTTCAATTTTGGTGGTGTATGTGTTGTGGGGGGCAGGTGTGTGTGTGTGTGTGTGTGTGTGTGTGTGTGTGTGTGTGTGTTTCAAGACAGGGTTTTTCTGTGTAGCCCTGCCTATCTTGGGACTCTGTAGACCACAATGGCCTAAAATTCAGAGATGTGCCTGCCTCTGCCTCTCAGTGCTGGGATTAAAGGCCACCCTGGCCCACAAAGACTTTTTTGAGGACTCCTTTATTTTAACTGTTTCAGAACCTGGATATTCCTTTTTTTTTTTACATGACAATGTCCTTTTTTTATTGTATGTACAGCTGTTATCAAAGTGACACAGCCCACAGGGGACAGAGAGGGCCCAAGGACTCTCCAAATTCAAGTGCATGAACAGTCAGCACACTGATAACAGCAAGCTCTAAGGATTTGGTAACCTCACTGCTGATCAGCTACAAAACTGGATAGAGTTTTGATTATGGTGCAGAGAAGCATATCTGGTGACACAAAAATGTCACCGAGTGAAAGTAATTAGAGCAATCCTACTCTGAATCCATTTGCAAGCCCTAAGAATCTATCTACATGAGAAGACTATTGAAAAATATTTCTCAGAAGCTATGAAAACTAATCACAAAAACTCCAATTTTGGAAAGCAATCCCTTGACTGTAGGAAACTTGTTAGAGATACAAGTCTGTTTGTCGCATCTAAACTGAGAGCACCAGATTCATAAGCTACGTTTAATCAGCAGCTGAGTCCTGCCGGCTTCGGCGAGGGCCCTTATCTGGAACTGCTAAAAGCTTCCTCTGTACTCTGTGACCTAGTATGCCGCAGAACAATAGAAGTGGGTTTCCCTGTCTAACCACTATCCTAATATGAACAAGACAATGTGGCTCAGAGTATATGCATTCACATATAC
Organism: Mastomys natalensis; assembly: GCA_021653895.1. Lineage (NCBI taxonomy): Eukaryota > Metazoa > Chordata > Mammalia > Rodentia > Muridae > Mastomys > Mastomys natalensis. The sequence goes on along the minus strand of JAJTUV010001631.1, from coordinate 481,803 downwards.
CAACCACTATAGGATCTTTCTTTTCTTCCCGTTCAGATTTGGGCTACAATCCATAGACTCTTTTTTTTTTTTTTTTTTGGTTTTTTGAGACAGGGTTTCTCTGTATAGCTCTGGCTGTCCTGGAACTCACTCTGTAGACCAGGCTGGCCTTGAACTCAGAAATCCGCCTGCCTCTGCCTCCCAAGTGCTGGGATTAAAGACATGCGCCACCACTGCCCGGTGAATCCACAGACTCTTACAAGAGGTACATACACGTTTCCTAAGAAAGATCTGATGACCATACAGAAAAGAACCTAACTATAACTTTAGCTTGGTCACTTAGCAGTGTTTGTGAAAACTGGATTTTCTCCCTTTCCCTAAGCTTCCAAGTAAGACCCAGCAAGTTCTCAGTATCCATAACAAGGGCTCATACAGTGGAAACAGGGATCTTCAGGGAAAGGGACTCAGACATGAGGCAGATAAAAGGGCATCCTTCAAACAAAAAGTGGCCCACAATATAGTTCAACAGCAACAAAATGTTTTGTGAGACACCATACACCAGGCACGGTGCACCCCTGTAATCTCAGCACTCCATAGGCTGAGGCAGGAGGATCCTGATTTGGTGGACGGCAAGATTCTGTGTCAGAAAATAAAAGGGGGAGGGGCCTAACGACGACCTTCCATGGACATGGCAGCCACTTATTTACACAGTCTTACTATAAGTCAATGGGTAAACACCTTTCACCTTCCAACCCTGAAAATGACTCTGAACTACAGGGCGTCTGACATAACTCAATTTCAATTTTAAAGTTATATATGAATAAAGATGCCCTAATGAAGTCTACTACATTTTATATAACCTAAAAAAGTTCATTCAAGAAATAAAGGGCTGAAGATACGGAGATTACTCAGCAGTATGAGCACAGGATGGTCTTAGAGAGGACCTGAGTTCAATTCCTAGCACCCACATTGCTATTCACAATCATCTGTAACTCCAGTTCCAGAGGATCTGACACCTCTTTCTGGCCTCCCTAGGCACCAAACACCCATGCGGTGCACAGATGTACATGCAGGCAAACACCCATACACATACATACATACATACATGCATAAAAATTTAAAAAGAACTTTAGTCACAGCTCCCTTGTTTCTCATGCAAACAGGCAAACACAAGATAAAGCCTCATGTGTCTGTTATTGTTGTTTTGTAATTTGAGACAATCTCAATGAGGAAGTGGCTGGCCTGAAACTCACTATGTGGCCCTGATTCCTGCATTGAGTGTCTGGCCTCTACCTCTGGAGTGTTCCGATAACAGATATGCACCACCATACCTGGCTTAAAGTATATTCCCCCAGCACACACACCTAACCTATTTTTGAGAAGTCTGCTTTCTCAAAGGCACGATTAAACAGTCTGACCTTTACAAAAAATAAGAACAAGGAGGCTGTCTTAGGTAGTACTGCTGCAACAAAACATCATGGCCAAAAAGCAAGTTGGGGAGGAAAGGGTTTATTCAGCTTACACTTCCACAGCGCTCTCTTCATCACTGCAGGAAGTCAGGACAGGAACTCACACAGGGCAGGATCCCCAAGACAAGAGTTAATGCAGAGGCCATGGAGGATGCTGCTTACTAGCTTACTTCCCCTGGCTTGCTCAGCCTGCTTTTCTTTATAGAACTCAGAACCACCAGCCCAGGGATGGCACCAACCACAATGATCACTCATTGAGAAAATGCCTTAGAGTTGGATCTCATGGAAACACTTCCTTAACTGAGGCTCCTTCCTCTTTGATGACTCTAGGTTGTGTTGACACAAAACCAGCCAATACAGGGGGCAAAAGGTTCTATGCAATGGGCCTACCCTTACTTGGGAACGCTACCCTTGTTCTGTACAGGTCTCTAGATCACCAGACACCCCAGTTATGTCTTCAATGCATAGCTGCTCTTTTATCTACCATATAGATTCATGATGGAGCCTTTGTCTTTAACCAGTGAGCCCAATAAATGCTATCAACACAATAGAATCTATCTCTCCGGTTGAGTGTTGGGCATGTGTGAGATCCTGTGTTCAATCAGGAGAGGGAGGGAGAAGGAGGGAGAGGGAGGGAGAGGGAAGAGAGGGAGAGAGGGAGAGAGGGGGAAAGGGAGAAAGAGGGAAAGGGAGAGGGAGAAGGAGGGGAGCAAGAGGGAGAGAAAGGGAGAGGGAGGGGGGCAAGAAATCTATCCCAGTTGTAATATCAATAAGCTATTTGGACAGAGAAACAATTCCATACATCTATGTTTGACATTTAATAATGCATCATTTACACACAGTTTATATGGCTCCCTCCAAGGATCAAAATAGGAAAGAAAAACGTACAAAAGTTGATACAAAATCACATGGGCTTCACTTATGTCAAAACCTTATCCCAAAATCCCATGGGTTTAGGTTTTTCAGGTTGCTTTGTTTTACAAGACCTCAACGAAACTCAGCTCTCTGAGATTTCAGCCTGTATAGAATGGTGTGGCAATAAAATAAAATGAGGGGCCGGGCAGTGGTGGCGCACGCCTTTAATCCCAGCACTTGGGAGGCAGAGGCAGGCGGATTTCTGAGTTCGAGGCCAGCCTGGTCTACAGAGTGAGTTCCAGGACAGCCAGGACTACACAGAGAAACCCTGTCTCCAAAAACAAAAAAAAACAAAAAAAAAACAAAAAAAAAAAAATGAGGGGACAAAGATAGACAAGCAGATACACTTTCACAAATATATATATTATGTATGTCAAAGTGCTTAAGAATTGACAGGCACAAGAACTTCTGGAAGTTTCTGGAATCCCCTTGTCACATACCCTCTATCCACTGTGCTATCTAGTGTTAATTTTCTATTTAAATGCCAATACCCTTACATAGCAACATCACTACCTTTCTAAATAATCTTTCCCAGCTTCCCTGGTATTTTCTGCAATGTCCATCCTGGTTGACTATGGACTTCTGCCGACATTCTGTTATCTTATCCATTGACTCAGAACACTGAAGTCACCAGAAAGACTTGATTCCAAGGCGATAGTACAAACACAGTGCTACATTATACAGTACAATCACTCCACTTAATGCTCAACTGAAGGGCACTCGATGGCATATAACCTAGTGTAGTCCTGGAAGCCATTAAGCCTCTTTCATTGTAGATTTGTTTGAAACACCCATATTGACGGAGGCAGTTCCACATTTAAACCTTGACCTCATGTGCATTCACAGACAGTTAAGACTTAAAGTGAGCTGGGAGGTGGGGGTGGAATCGCAAGACAAGGTGAATATGAGACCTGGGTTTGAATCTAACTACAACGTGGATGTGTCACCTTGAGTATATCTTTTGATCACCAGGGTTCCAGCATCCTCAAAGCAAAAGATGAAGAAATTGGACTAAATTATCTTTATGGTTTCTTCCAACCTCTAAAGTTCTTTGAAATGTCAATACCTCCCTCTCCATTGAAAAAATAAGCCGTAATGATGGAAAGTTAGCCTAGATTTGTTTTTTCCTTAAAATTTCTGATATAGTTTCTTTGGCTGAAGTTTTAGTAATAAACTCCAAATTAAAACTATATGCAGAAAATATAGAAAGGCTGAGAGCTTGAAAAGACAATCACTCACTGATATCGCTAAAATAAATCTCAGGCCGATTTGCCAATGGTTATTCAAAAGCTGCTACTCCAGTCACTAGCTTCCTAAAACAAAAATATGTATCGTTGTTTCTTTCTCATCCCCAGAGGTTCATTCCGAAAAATAAATGGATAAATAAACGAATAACCCAACAACTCACAACATCTAAAATCAATTTACAACTTTAGAACAAGTTTCAGTGAGCCAAGGAAACTGCACAGCTTCCGCGAGTCATTGGTTTCATTTAAGGAATGACGAGAGATAAGAAACGGTTCTTATTATAAGACGTGAGAAAAGCCACAAGAGGCAGGTGACATCTGGAAAAAAGGAAGAAGTGTCGAGGACAGGAGCCGGAGGGACCTTCAGGGCAACAAGTTTAGAGTCCGGGTAAAGCGTCCCCCAGGGACATAGGGAATCCGTGGCTGCCACCTCACCCCGCCGTCTTCCCCAACCCCCACCGCCTCGCCGCGCCCCGCCCCCCATCCCACGCCCCTGCGGCAAGAAATCTCCCTAGGATCGCTCGCACCCCGCGGCCTCCTGCCCTCGGCAGGCCTCCGATCTGTCGCAGAGGTGGCCCAACCCCGCAGGCCCGCCGACCTCGCCGCCGCCCCGCAAGACGCAGCGGCCCCGCAGCCCCCGGCTCCGCTCACCTGCACCTGTTTGCGGAAGTGGCGCGGCCCGGGCACTGCCGACGGTCAGCAGCAGGAGCAGCAGCAGCAGCAGCAGCCTCGGCGGCGGCGACGCCGGCGTCCCGGCATCTCGCCCGCCGCGCGGTCCCCCACGGGGCCGGCTCTCGGGTCGCCGCCTTCAGTCAGTCAGTCAGCCCTCCGCGCCGCCTCAGCGACACCGGCGCCGGCTGCTTCGGGACACACGTCTCTTTAGCCAAACGTCAACCTTGTTCCTGGTCTGCATCCGCCGCTCTGGCCGCAGAGCTAGCATCATGCTTCCCCCGCGCTGCGCCGCCGCCGCCCCTCAACAGCACAACGACACCCAGCCTGCGGAGCCGCGGGCCCAGGCAGCCGCGCTCCCGCCGCCATGATGGGCTGCGTCATGTGACGTAGAGCGGAGGCGGGATGCCGTGACCGACACCTGGATCAGCCAATCGTCAATCCATACTGACTCCGGGAGCCCCGCCCCCTCAGTCATAGGCGGCAAGGTGGAGATCGGTGCGCCCCCTGCAGACAGAGGAAACAGGCGTGGGCAGCAGGTAACACCGACAATTATTTTAGGAAGATATAAAAAAGACCATAATAACCCACATAATTCAATCTGGGACTTTTTTCTATCTTTTTCCTTCTTTTATTTTTCTTTTCTTTCTTTTTCTTTTTGGTTTTTTTCGAGACAGGTTTCTCTCTTTCTTATTTTTACCAACATGGTTATCGGGATTTTATCTCCAGTTTTACGTTCTTCATTTTTACTAATCAGAACTTTCTTGGCCTCTTCATCTTAGGTTGACCAGATCAGATCAGCTTCTGAGGAACTTTGAACTTTTTAAAATTTCAATTGATCAAGCACAGAATGTTTCTGACTTCACTCACTGACGTACAAGAGAGTTCAAGCTGGCCCTTCTGTCAAGACAGCCCTTCCTGTCCCCTCTTGTTCAGCTGGCAGAAACTCTTCCTTTCATTCGTCAAGACACACCTGGAATATGACTTCATCGATAGTCTTCTCCCCAATCCCACAAATAACTGAGCACCTACAGCCCCGCCCCAGCCCAGCCCTGGGCCGACCGTCTTGTTAGATTGTTCCTGTGACTGTAAACTCCTTGAGGACAGCAGCCCTGTCTGAGTCACCCTGGAGCTCCTGCTGGGCTTAATGTGAAGTAGGTGTCCTCTACAGGAACTGTGCTAGGTGTTGGGGATGGATGTGAGGAGGGAGCAGTCTCCAGGTGGAGTAGAAGATGTCTCAAACACAATGGAGAGATAGCTTGCCTTCCAAGTGTGAGGACGTGGATTTGATCCCCGGAACCCCACATTAAAAAAAAAAAAATCTATCCTTAGTGGACAATGCTCGCAGAAGAGGCAGGAAAAGATGGATGCTGACAAGCCGGACAAACTTGCTAGGCAAGTTTCAGGCCAATAAGAGACCCTGCCTCAAAAACAAAAAGTGGATCCTGACCCTGAGGAAAGACACTCTTCTGACCTTCACACACACACACACAACACACACACACACACACACACACACACAGAGGGACAGGGTGGGGATGGGTGGAGAAAATGCACACACATATACAAATCACATGCAAACCCAAACAACACACATACACAAATCCATGCACACACAGAAGAAACCTAGAAAGTTCTTGGCAGTAGCACAGCCCAGAACTTGTGGTTGGGGATTCCAATTTGTGAATGAAAACAACCGAGGAACTGGTTTGCATCTTATCAGGTGGGACTTTAACAACAAACAAACACAGAACAAACACACAGCTTCCCCTGGTTTCCAAACTCCCTCCAAATAGCCATTGTAAATACTAGCTGTCCGAGGTGCTAACTCAGCAGAGGGCACAGGATGTCTGGGGAACGTCTGTTGTTGATTGAGGCAAGCCACACTAAAAACCTGAGGAAACCGGTAGCTGGCCTGTGACACTGAGCTCAACTCTGCCTCTTTCTGCTGATCTTTCTGTGGAGAAGGGAAGGAAGGCAAAGGTCTAGAAAGGAGGTACAATTGCCCTGTTGTGCATTGACTTCCATCCGGAAGCTCAACCCGCTGCATTCAAGGAAGCCGGGAATTCATGCTCCAACCTGACAAGAGGCTCTGTGAGGAGCAGAGCTGGCTCAGTGAAAGCCCTTCCTCATAATCCTCCTGGTAATTAATCATAATTAAGATGCACCCCAACAACGAGTCATTCTGTGATCACAAAGCAGGTTTTGTTTTTATTTGAGTAAGCCCCAAAGTTGAAACACACACAAACACACAACTGTTTTTCCCCTCCCATGGAGCATGGGTTAAGGTACGCATTCCTCAGAGGCTGTCTAATGGAAACCTTTACCCCTGCCCCACCTCGCCTTTCTACCTTTGCCCAGTACTTGCCACAAAGACTTCTAGTTAGAGATTCTACAAGACAAACAAAGACATGTGGGGTTGGTGAAGTCTCACCTCAAAGAGTCAGGAAACAAAAGAGAAGTCAGCTTTTAGCATAAGTTAAGATGAGATTCCCTGAGATCTGAATCAATAATAATTCAGTGTTTTTGTCACATGGGTTGCACTTATCTGAAGCCTTCTGCAAATTTCCCTTTATGCCAGGCCATCATTCAGAACACCCTACCTAGCTGGCATCGTGTGTCCTGCCAGCCACCCTGCTCAGCCCTGCTAGAGGCTTGCACGCTGAAGGATATGAAGTCTGTTTAGCACAGGATGAGTTGCAGCTATGGAGAGGTAGTGCCCTGGTGAGCTCCCTAAAGGTTTTCAGAGCTCAGCTGGGGCATCCAGCAGGGTCCTGATGAAAGACTTGGTAAAATCTTTAGGAATTTTGTGGGCCAGTAGTTAAACACTGCCTCTTTTCCTTCCTTTCTTCCCTTTTTCCTTTCCTCCCTTTCTTTCTTTTTAAAGATTTATTTTATTTATTGACTACACTGTCCATGTCTTCAGACACACCAGAAGAGGACTTGGATCCCATTACAGAGGTTGTGAGCCACCATGTGGTTGCTGGGAATTGAACTCAGGACCTCTGGAAGAAGAGTCAGTGCTCTTAACCGCTGAGCCAGAAAAAAAAGAAAGGGAAAAGGCAGAAAAAAAGAAAGGGAAAAAAATATTTTGTGAATTTTATTTTGTTTTGCCTGCTTGTATGCCTGTATATATGTTTGTGCCGTACCCTTGGAGGCTGGAAGAAGGCATTTAATCCTCTGGAGCCAGAGTTACAGGCAGTTCTGAGTGGCCAAATGGGTTCTGGAAACTGAACCTCAGTCCTCTGCAAGAGCAACATCTTAATTGCTCAGCCATTCTTCCAGCCCTCTCCTCCTCTCGCTCTTCCTCCTCCTCCTCTTTCTTCTTTTTCGGACAGTCTCATGTAGCATAGGTGCTGGCCCTGACCTCAGTATGTAGCAAAGGATGACTTTGAATTTCTGACACCCCTATTTCTTCCTCCTAAGTGGTTGGGTTACAGACATGTGTCACTAAGCCTGGTGTCTGGGTGCTGGGGTTCAAGTCCAGTGCTTCATGAATGTTAGGTCTGCATTTACCAACCGAGCTCTACCTCCAGCCCTCTAAACACAGTAAAATGGAATCATAGACGTGATGGAACACATCTGGAATCCCAGCGCTTGCGAGGTAGTAGCGAGGGATCAGGAGACATTCGAAGATAGCTGGGGTTTCTTGAAAACCTTGCCTGAAACAACTAAAGCCTCCAAATGACATTATATAAATGGACAATTGAGTAACCTTTAAGAACAAAGAGCTAGGTGGTGATGGCACCGGTCTTTAATCTCAGCACCTGGGAGGCAGAGGCAGGCAGATCTCTGAGCTCAAGGCAGGTCTGATCCACAGAGAAAGTTCCAGGACCGCCAGAGCTACACAGAGGAGCCCTATCTCAAAAAAAGAAAGAAGGAAAAGAAAGAAGGAAAAGAAAAACTAAAGACAACAGGTGGAAGTGTTTCTGTAGTGGAAAGCAACACAACACTATGCAAACCGTGGCTCAGCAGGGAAAGCACATGCTGCTGTCTGTGACATGGAAAGGTCCCCGTGTCTCGAATGGTAGAAGAAAAACTGACTTGAATAAACTGTCCTCAGATCCCCCACATGTGCTGTGCGTTGTGCTACCCTCCCTCCACGTATACTGTTGAGACCTCCTCTCCCCCTCCCCGGCATAGCTGTAGCCATTTTGCTCCGTGCCCACCAGCTATTTCATACCATTGCTGTAATATGCCTGCCAGTCACTGACACTGAAAGATAACTTGATGAGAGCAGGGTCATGCTGACCACATACCTGTTTGTTCTGTATTTCTGAGGTTTGCTATCTTAAGACATCGCAACCTTACCCTTTAATCCCACATTGGGGAGAGGCAGGGGATTTGGTTAGGCCCGGACCGGAGTTCAGGCAGCCCGAGCTATAAGGCCCTGTTCAAAAAAAAAAAACAAAAAAAAGCATCCAACTATAAGCTTCTCATAGGACCCATCAAATTAGAGGTCAATATGAACTGTTACTCTAAAGTGGCTCGGTCAGGGCAACCACCGGGCAGCACTTCCAGCATCTGCAATGAGCTCATTGTGGTTTTGCGGTTGTAGCCTTTATAAGCTGGCCCTGAGAAATGTCCAGCGCACAACTTTGAGCTCTCAGCCTGAGCTATTGCCCTGGTCGATCAGTCTTTAGGTGTGTGTTCGACAAACCATCCTGTCTGAGATTGGTTTTTTTGTGGTTTTGTGGGGCAACTCCTGTACCCCAACATATACAATAAAAATAACAACAACAAAACTTTAGTAGTCAGAATGAGTCTTACTTCAAAACTCTAGAAATTGTTTCAGTTGTTTATCAACAACACATCTCGGTGAAGAGAGAATGGTGCGGGGGGTGTAGCTTAGATGGCAGATGTTGACCCAGCATGCACAAAGCCCTGGGATCCATCCTCAAGTGGTACATAGAACTGATGTTGATGTACACACCTGTCATCTCAGAATCTCAGGAAGTGGGGCCAGCCTGGACTACATAGAAAAACCCTGCCTCCAAAAACACCAACAAAATTAACTGAACAAATACAAGATACACAATAGTAGGGCACTCACAGGCAGAGCCAGACCACATGTACCTCTCAGTACCACATGTGTGCAAGACCCAAGGAGGCCAAAAGAAAGCACTGGATCCCCTGGAACTGGACTTACAGATGACTATCAGCCAATATATGGGTGCTGGGAATTGAACCAGACCTCTGAAGAACAGCCAGTGCTCTTGGCTCTAAACTGCTTCTCCAGCACCTCCTCCATAAGGATTTTATGACGTCCTTGCTTCTCTAACTTAAATCCTTCTTGCTGTTGGAGTACTTTAATTGAGCTTCAGGCATATTGGGAGACCAAGTAGGTTAAAGTTCATCACAATCCCTAGTTCTCTGCCAGTCTGATCCTGCTTGGCATTTAGCTGGCTCTTTCGGCTTTGCTGGCTGTCCATCCAAATGCGTCTCTGTGAAACCTTGCCTTCTGCTGCCTTCTGCACCTGTCTAAGGCTTGTGACTCAAGGGCTGACATCATGTGTCTCTCAGAGCCCTGAGCCACTTCCCACGTGAAGGTGGGGAGAAACTCAGTATACAGGTTTATGTCTAATAAATTAACACTTTTAATATACAAAATCTTTCTCCTATATAATGATGCTCTCCATAAGACAATCAGAAGATTATTAAAAAGTCCACAACAGACAGTAACATTCAAGAATGGAAAAATCACTTTAAAATCATCCTAATGAACAGATTCCACCCCACCCCCATTCTCCCTCAAGCTCATCGCATGTATGCCTTCCTTTGGAGGTAAGCTTTATTTAACGATGACTTTAGGATCATTTTTTGATGTGTCAGACTGCTCTAAGCACTTTATACGTAACCACTCTTAAATCTTTATCTAATTTTAGAATATTTTCATCACCCACAAAAGAAATCCTGGAGCTGGTGAGATGGCTCGGCAGGTAAAAAGGCACTTGCTGCTGAGACTGACAACCTGAATTCAAATCCCCAGGACCCCCATGACAGAAGGAGAGAACCAGTTCCCGGGAGGTAGTCCTATGGCCACCAACAGAGCGCCATTCCACTGAGTGTGAGTGTGCACTCACACAAATAAAGTAGTAAGGAGAACCTTGTACCATTCCCAGCCCTTCCTCATTCTCCCCAGCCCTAAACAACCCCTAAATTACTTCCTGTTTCTGTGGGGTCTGCCCATTCTGGATTTTAGATATAAATAAAACCATATATTATGTGTTTTCCTTTTTGTTTGCCTTGTGTTTGTTTGTTGGTTTTTTGTTTTGTGTACAAAACACAACCATTATCATCGTGTTGTTTAGCCTCTGCCTGTGCGTGGTTTGTTTGTTTTTGTCAAAACAAATTTCTCTGTGTAGCCCTGCTGTCCTAGAACTCTCTCTGTAGACCAGACTGGCCTTGAACTCAGAGATCTGCCTGCCTCTGGCTCTCTGGCTCTCTGCTCTCTGCCTCTGCCTCTCTGAGTGCTGGGACTGATAAGGTGTGTGCCACCACTGCCCACCACTTGCTTTCTTTTTTGTAAATGACTTAATTGCTAGTTTCATTTTGCAAATGATACAGAAACAGAGAAGCTAAGTGCTTTGGCCAAAGTAAGCAGCAAACGTAAGATGTAGGTTCCTAGGACTCTGCTGCATTTTACAGTAAGGAATGATTACTGGGGTGGGTGAGATGGCTCAGTAGGCAAAAGTGCTCACCACCAAGCCCAAGGACCTGAGTTCAATCCCCAGGATCCTCATGATGGAAAGAAAAATCCCAACTCCCATAAATGGTCCTCTGACCTCCATATATGCACCATGGCATGCCCCTGCCTACAGAAAATAAGTAAATAAATAAACATTTTTGAATGAATAATCAAAAGGAGACAAACATGGGGTTTAAGAGATGGCTGAGAGGTTAAGAGGCTCTTCTTGTAGAAGACTCAGGTTTGGTTCCTAGCAACCACAGGGCAGCTCTCAACCATCTGTAACTCCAGTCACAAGGGATCTGGTAGCCCTTTTCTGGCCTCTGAGAGCACCAGGCACACATGGGTTATCCAAAAATACATGCAGGTAAACACTATAAAATAAAAATAAATAAATTTTTTTAGAAGTATAGACTACTAGGTATAATGGTTCATGCCTGTAATTCCAGAACTGAGTTCGAAGCTAGCTTAGGGATTCTCTCTTTCTCTCTCTTTCAAAACCAAAACCAAGAGAACAAAAAATCTACATATTGCAGATCTTTTGTAAAACTAAGACACAGGCCGAGTTGTTCCATCTATGCCTCTCTGGTCAGAGATTAGATAAGTCTGCACTACGGTGATGTATACACTTAATCTCAGCACCCCAGAGGCAGAAGCAGGTGGATCTCTGTGAGTTTGAAACCAGCCTTATCTACATAGCAGCATCCAGGTCAGCGAGGGCTATACAGTGAAACCTATCTACAAAGAGAAGAATGGATGGGAAAGAAGAGGAGAGATTAGCTTAGAATTTTGCCTTCAGGTGGGGCCAGGGGTGATGGGGACTGGAGATAGTTTTCCCGAAGAAGTAGTTGCTCAATAAACGTCATCTGATTCCAAAGATAGAATCTCTTTCTGTATTTTAAATTTCTTTTAGCCTGTCTAGTAGATGAATTCTTTCCTACATTGAGAAACTCCTATGATTGCTTTTCTTAATCTATGTGTGTGCATGTGAGTGTTCTTGGATGGAAGTGACATGTGTGAGTGAATACACACGTGCACACATGCCATAGCCTGCATTTGAAGGTCAGGGGGCAACTTTGGATGTCAGTCCTTGTTTTCCACTTTGAGACAGACCTCATGTTAATGTTTTTCTTCTGTGTACTCTGGGTAGACTGGCCTGGGGATTCTCCTGTCTCTGCCTCTTATCGCTCTGTGATAAGGCTATGATTTCAGGCACGGGCTAAGGTATCTGCTTTCACCTGGGTGTTGCAGATCTAAACTTGCACAGCAAGCAGTTTACTCACTACACCATCTCCTTAGTCCCCACAATATAATTTTGGTCTTACAAAGGCTAGGGGACACACATACCCTTTGTACCCCCAGCCTGGGCTCAGGTACCCCATGGTCCAAGGTGTCATATTCACACACACATTCCAACTGTCCAGCTCCCTACTTATGTCCAGAGCCCCATTCCTGTCTCTCCTGAGTCCAACTTCAACAGTCTCCAAGAGCTTATAGTCATCTCTCAGTTGAATTCCTGCAATGACTCTGGGTCTCACCTTCACATGGATGCAACCTGCGGCAACACCACTTGCCATCCTTCTCATTCAGACATTTCTGAATCGTCAGCTCCACATCCACCCTCGCAAGCTCCCAGGCACCAGCGCAACCGTGATAGACAAGGCAGGCTAAGTCCTTATTCTCTTGGAGTTTATGTTCTGGTTGAGGACCCAAATCCTATAGCTGCTTATGAAAGACCTTGTGAACGAACTATTATTGTGGGCTAGGTGTCGAAGAACATGTGTGCAAGGCAACCTTCCCTGGTGCTCAGGGAAGGCTTCTCTGTGAAGGTGACATTTGAGCAGCAATCCCAAAGATAGATAAGAGCTGGATAAAACAAAGGAAGGAGACACAGAGAGCTCCAGATGTGTGAAAGGTCTCTCCTGCTTTGAGACAGGGTTTCTCTGTGTAGCCCCAGGTGTCCTGGAACTTGCTCTGTAGACCTGGATGGTCTCAGACTTAAGAGATCTCTCTGCCTCTGTCTCCAGTGTACTGGGATTAAAGGTGTGCACCACCAAGGCCTGGCTGTATGCAATACTGTTTTTGTCTGTGGTGTGTCAAAGAGGAGACTGATTCTCGGCTAGGCAGACCTGGAGCAGATAGGCAGACCTGGAGCAGATAAGTTTTGATGGGGAAAAGGAAGATGGGATATAAGATGTTGGAACTTGGGTATATACTGGACCAGGGAGGGTAGTCAGAGTCAGGAACTGAGTCTGGTACAGAGATGAGGCTTGGAATGACTTGAGGTGATGTAGAGTCAGGCCCTGGCTCTTCCCACTTGTCCCCACAGGACATAAGGGTACTATTTTCCACTTTCAGACCCAGGGCTCAAGTATACTCTGGGAGTCCTGCCTTTTCTAAGATCCCTTGAAGCCATAATGGTTGGTCACAACACTCTGAACCCTGATTTAATTGCTAGCTTCTTTGGGCCATGGGCTTTTCTTGCAAAGTTGTGTTGACTTTTTCCCACTCACTTCATAATTATTCAACAAACCCCTCAAGTGGCTGCAGTGTGTTAGGCACGCTCCAGACATCGAGGTGAAAAAGATAAGGTCCCTACTTATGACAGGTAGAGCACAGGCTATATGGGAAACCCAACCCACCAGTCACAGGGCCTTTACCCCAAGCCTATAAAACCAGGCTGACACTGGGTGTCACCACCTGCTGGTTTGGTTCCCACAGAGGCAAGTAGGCAACTGGGTCAGACTGGGAAGGGCAGATGCAAGCTGACATGTAGGCAGATGGGGCAAGGCTCATGCCTGTGCCACTAAGTACCAGCCATGTCACCCTCCGCCCCCTGCCCAGTACTGGACCAGTTGGTATTTCAGTAAGTGGAAACTGAACATACAAGCAAAACAAGACCTGGAGAGACAGGATCTAGAGTCTTATGTGGTTCGCTCCTGGAGAATTGGACACAAAAGAAATACATCCTGGGATATATGAGAGACACGAAAAGGACCACTCTGTACTAGGGTATGGTTTAGTGGTAGAAGTCTTGTCTAGAATCCCTAGTAAGGGGGTGTGAGTATATAGAATGCTTTCATAGTGTTTAAGCCTGTTCCCCTAGCATAGCTGTAGCCATTTTGCTCCATGCCCACCAGCTATTTCATACCATTGCTGTAATATGCCTGCCAGTCACTGACACTGACAGATAACTTGACTAAGAGCAGGGTCATGCTGACCACAAACCCTGTTATGTTCTGTATGTTCTGAGGTTTGCTAATCGTAAGACATCGCACAACTATAAGCTTCTCATAGGACCCATCAAATTAGAGGTCGATATGAACTGTTACATCTAAAGTGACTCGAGTCAGGGCTAACCACCGGGCAGCACTTCCAGCATCTGCAAATGAGCTCATTGTGGCTTTTGCGGTTGTAGCCTTTATAAGCTGGCCCTGAGAAATGTCCAGCACACAGCTTTGAGCTCTCGAGCCTGAGCGATCAGTCTTTAGGTGTGTGTTCCACAAACCATCCCTGTCTGAGATTGGTGTTTGTGTGGTTTGTGGGGCAACTCCTGGATCCCAACAATAGAGTCCTCCAGTAAGAAAATAGAAATTCAGTTGAGTGGTAGGGTAGAACCTTTGCCTCGAATCCTCTAATGAGGAGCTACGGGCACTACGGGCATAGCCCTGAGGGAAAGCGTTTGCCTAGAATCCCCTAGTGACAGTCCATTTGACTCTCCTTGTTTCATTTTTGAGACATTTAACAGGGTCTTGCTGTATAGCCAAGGCTGGCTTCAAACTGGACGTTCTCCAAGTGGTAGGATTGCAGGCACTGTCACACTCAGTCTACACCTGATCCTCTGGCTTGTCCTACAGTGCCACCCTCTCTCACCCAAGAGTTGCCGTGGTGGTCTCAAGGAAGCCTATGAACTTTGGGGGTAGGGTAGGATGTCTCAGGAAAGGAAAGATGTTCTGTCGTCCTCACAGCACAGAGTGACTTGCCTTAAGAAGTGAGGAAATGACTGTGACCTGCCTGTTGGTCTAACAATAGCCTTGCGGCCACTGTCAGGGCTGCCTGTGGCTCCTCTTTTGGGCTCAGAGCCCAGCAGGAAGCTGTGTCTCATCTGCAGCTCTCATCCCTCTTGGCTGGGGCTAAAGGTGACTTTAGGATAAAGGAAGTTCAAGGTGACTTACTGTACCTCCCATGGCCCCACCTGTTTGTGTCCAAAGGTATTTATTAAGGTAGTTCCTGCATCTGCTAACAGGCTGGGCCGGAATGTGTGGTTCTTTCTGTAATGGACTTTCAATGGACTTATTATTTAATAGCACAAGGAGGTATGGCTATTTCTTCTTATTAAAAATAGGTGCTTTGCTTCGATTTTCTCTTCAGTACAGGGGGAGGGCAGGGATAAAACCCTGAGCATTGTAATCCACTAGACCCTAGCTTTACCTTTCAGCCAGGCCCTCAGCCTCGCCCTGGGGAATTCTAGGCAAGCGCTCCATCACAGAGCCCAGGCCAGAAGTGGGATTTCCTCCTCTCTTTGTCCACTTTCGGTTTTAGCCTTTGTTTTTGAGACAGGGTTTCACTATGTGGCTCTGGATGCCCTGGAAATGGTCTCAAACTCCCAGCGATCCACCTGCCTCTGCCTCCCAAGTACTGGGATTGAAAGTGTGATCCACCACACCACGTTGGGTTTTGCCATTTGGATTCCCCAAGCAAGTTTATATTTTTCTCAGGATGCTCCAATACCTGAGTGTCCCAGGAGCCTCGCAATCATGTCCTGCATTATGTCATCACTAACATAACTAACATAAAGAAACCCTCGGAGGTTGGGGCTGTGCCCATTTTCTAGATGCACGGACTAAGGAATCATCCCAGAGAATGACAACTTTTAGGTCAGCGTCTGACATACAGGAAGGAAGGGTTCCTGGGGAGGCTGACCTTCTACCAGTGACGTCACTTGAGCTTTGAGCTCTGGCTGTCTCCCTACACTGTTTCTGCCTGGGGCAGGGATGTCTCTGCCCAACCTGCTCATCCCCCACCCCCCATACCCTCCACCCACCATATCCCCCACCCACCATACCCCCCACCCACCATATCCCCAACCCACCATATCCCCCACCCACCATACCCCCCACCCCCCACCACCCGTGAAGGGTTAGAGCTCAGTGACCCAGGCAGGCTGGTGGAGACTTTGAAGATAGACTGGGCAAAAGTGGCAGGAACATCAGACACTAAACTTAGCCAGATTCCCAACTCATTTATTCCCATTTGTTCTCCAGGAAGGCGTCAGGTAACAAACGACGACGAGGTTTAGCTACAGCCCGCAGATCTTGCTCACCACCCCCAAATTCCTTTAAGAATGACCTTTTATGAGCTGGGAAGGTAAGCCCGTGGATAAAGAACTTTATGCATAAGCATCAGGCCTGAGTTCGGATCCCCAGTACCCGTGTTAAAGCCAGGTGTGGCAGTGCACGTGATCTGTAACTTCAGCACCGGGAGACAGAGATAAGAAGATCCCTGGGGCTTTCTGGCCAGACAGTCTAAGACTAGTCAGTAAGCCCTGGGTCCCATTGAGAGACCCTGTCTCAAAACCTAAGGTTAAAGGAGGGCTGGAGAGCTGTCTCTGAAGTTAAGAGCACTTGCTATTCTTGTAAAGGACTGAGGTTTGGTTATCAGTACCCACAGAACAGCTCATACCCATCAGTAACTATAGTTCCAGGGATCTCACACTCTCTTCCGAGTTTGAAGGATGTGGTGGTTTGAATAGTGATAGGTTATTTCTCCACCACTGGTGAAATGAGCCATTTCAAGCCAAATTAGTTTATATTAAAGGCAGATTTATTGGGAATCTTCTCTTAGATGAATTCACTGGCCCCAAGGATTGAGGCCAGAGGAATCACCACGGAGAGAGGTGGAGAAGGGAGAAGAGAAAGAGAAAGGGCACATGCACAGAGAGAAGAGAGGAGGAGAGGGAGGAGGAGCAAAGAGAGAGCAGGAGAGACCAAAACATCTGGATTGTGTAGGGAAGAGCCTCTGGGTGAAGGGCAGCCCACCCTGGGCTGGAAGGTTCAGGGTTGGGGACAGGGTATGCCAAGTAGAGACTGAGGGCTGTTGGGAGGACCTAAAGACCAGGTCTGCTCTGATATGTAAAATACGCACCTCAGTGAAAAACCAAACCAACAGGTTTGGTTTCCATAGATTCACCTGTTTGAATGCCTGGCCAATGGGGAGTGGCACAGTTAGGAGTTGTTGGAGTAGGTGTGACTTTGTTGGAGGAAGTGTGTCATTGTGGGGGTGGGCTCTGAGGTCTCCCATGCTGAAGCTCTGCCCGGCATAGGACAGCCTCCTCCTTGCTGCCTATAGGCCAGCAGGCTTCCTCCATGATGATGATGGACTAGACCTCTGACATGGCAAGCCAGCCCCAGTTAAATGGTTTGGTTTTTTTGTTTTTGTTTTAATAGAGTTGCTGTGGTATTGGAACAGAGACAGTCAAGAGGATCAATGGAATAGAATAGAAGACCCAGAAATGAACCCCCATACCTATGGTCACTTGATCTTCGACAAAGGAGCTCAAACTATCCAGTGGAAAAAATACAGCATTTTCAACAAATGGTGCTGGTCCAACTGGAGGTCAACATGTAGAAGAATGCAAATTGATCCATACTTATCTCCTTGTACAAAGCTCAATTCCAAGTGGATCAAGGACCTCCACATAAAACCAGCTACACTGAGACTAATAGAAGAGAAAATAGGGAAAAGCCTTGATCACATGGGCACAGGGGAAAAGTTCCTGAACAGAACACCAATGGTGTATGCTCTAAGATCAAGAATTGACAAATGGGATCTCATAAAACTGCAAAGTTTCTGTAAAGCAAAGGATACTGTCAATAGGACAAAGCGGGAACCAACAGATTGGGAAAAGATCTTCACCAACCTTACATCTGATAGAGGGCTAATATCCAAGGTATACAAAGAACTGAAGAAACTAGATTCCAGACCATCAAATAACCCTATTAAAAAATGGGGTAGAGAGTTAAACAAAGAATTCTCAACTGAGGAAACTCGAATGGTTGAGAAGCATCTAACGAAGTGTTCAGCATCCCTAGTCATTAGGGAAATGCAAATGAAAACAACACTGAGATTCCACCTCACACCAGTCAGAATGGCTAAGATCCAAAACACAGGTGACAGCAGATGTTGGCGAGGATGTGGAGAAAGAGGAACACTCCTCCATTGTTGGTGGGATTGCAAGCTGGTACAATCACTATGGAAAGCAGTCTGGCGATACCTCAGAAAATTGAACATAGTGTTACCTGAGGACCCAGCTATACCCCTCCTGGGCATATACCCAGAAGATATTTCAACATGCAACAGGGCCACATGCTCCACTATGTTCATAGCGGCCTTATTTATAATAGCCAGAGCTGGAAAGAACCCAGATGTCCTTCAACAGAAAAATGGATACAGAAAATGTACATCTACACAATGGAGTACTACTCAGCTATTAAAAACAATGAGCTCATGAAATTCTTAGGCAAATGGATAGAGCTAGAAAATATCATCCTGAGTGAGATGACCCAATCACAAAAGAACACACATGGTATGCACTCACTGATAAGCGGATATTAGCTCAAAAGCACACAATACCTAAAACGCAACGCATAAAACCTCATGAAACTCAAGAAGAAGGAGGAAGACCAAAGTGAGGGTGCTTTTGTCCTTTTTAGAATGAGTATCAAAAGATTCAACCAGAGCTCCCAGGATCTAAACCTCCAGCCTGAGAACAGACAGGGGCAAGCTGTCCTCTGAGAGGCTCTAACCAGCAGCTGACTCAGACAGATACAGACATCCAGAGTCAAACAGTGGATGGAGCTTGAGGACTCTTATAGAAGAATAGGCAGAAGGATTGTGGGCCCTAAGGAGATAGGAACTGCACAGGAAGATCAACAGAGTAAACCAACCTGAACCCTTGGAGCTCTCAGAGACCGAATCACCAACCGTGGAGCATACCTAGTCTACACAGATCTAGCTCCATGGGCTGGACCTAGGCCTCCCTGCACATATGTTGTAAATGTGCAGCTTGGTTTTCATGTAGGTCTCAAACATCTGGAGTGGGGGCTATCCCAAAACATGCAGCCTGTATATGGGGTATGGTCTTCTAGCTGGGTGCTTCATCTGGCCTCAATGAGAGAGGAAGCACCTAGCCTCTCAGAGACTTAAAGTGGCAGGGTGGGGGATACAGGAGAGGGGGTACTCAGAAAAGAAGAGATGGGGAAGGATTGTGGGAGGGGGTGACTGGGACTGGTTATAAAGTGAATGAGCAAAAAAAAAAAAAAAAATTAAATTAAAAAAAAAAAAGAAAAAAAAAAAGAGTTGCTGTGGTCACAGTGTCTCTTCACAGCAATGAAACTCTAAGACAAGGGGCATCAGGTATGCATGTTATACACATATCTACATGCAGGCTTTAAAATGATTACAAATACATTTATATTTTATATACACAGTTAAAGTCTTTAAATACATTTAAACATTTATACACACATTAAAAAAAAACTAAGGTAGACAGCTATTGAGGAAGACTCTCAACATCTCTCTACCTCTGACTCTCGTTTACGCACACATACAAAACACAGGCGTACACGTGTGACATTCCTCTACTGCGACAGTGGAAAAGTGGAAAACATAAACTGAACATGATGGCCCACACCTGTCATCCCAGCACTCCGGAGGTGGGAACAAGAAGATTGCAAAGTTCAAGGCTAGCCTTAGCTACATAGCAAATTCAAGGTTAGTTTAGGCTACATAGGGATCTCAAACAAAACGTCACAACACAGAAAAGAAGAATCATGTAGATATGACATATGACCAGACAAGGAATGACTATGTCAACAGGAGAAAATGCCTTACCATGTTAAGTAAAATACAGCCGGAGCCCACACGCATATGCATATTCATGTCCATATCATGCATATTCATGAGGACTGGAAGTCCGTTAACAAAACAGTGTTTGGTTTGGTTCTTTTCCTAAACAGTAGGACTATGGGTGTTTCTTTTCTATTTTGTCTTTATTTTTTTCATTCTTTTATTAGTGAACCTGGATTATTATATAGGCCAAAAGGAAAATTTCTGTACAGGTGTGTATATATGAATGCAAGTGTGTTTTATGACATTTTATTTTTAATTAAGTGGATGTGTGTGTGTGTGTGTGTGTGTGTGTGTGTGTGTGTGTGTGTGTGTGCAAATACCCATCAAGTCCAGAAGAGGGTGTCAGATCCCCTGGAGCTTTAGGGCTATTGAGAGCTGCCTGCCATGGGTGCTGGGAACTAAACAGGGGACCTCTGCAAAAGCAAGACATGCTCTTTCCAGAGAAAAGAACTTCTCTGGCCCCTTCATTCTGTTTCTAAGTTGCTTGACTCTACAGAAGATGTTTGTTTTCCATTCTCTCCCACCTCCTGCAAGAATAGAGGCTTTGTCACCAACGTGCTGTCAGGACTAGAAAACTCAGATTCTTAAAAGTATGCTTTTGATCACAAAAACCAATCCAGATGGCAGCTAAGCAGTATCATTCATTTTTACCGCTCTATTCACGGCCAGGCCAGCCATATTTTCTTTCACGTCTTGGCCCCAGCCGCCTGATTATTCACTGCTATTCACGAGAACTCACTTGCTAGATCTGCTGCCTGTTGGGAAGTGTTTTTAAAAAAAAAAAAAAAAAAAGTGCCATTTTTAGAGAGATAATTGAATCAGCCGAGGGAGGCAGGGGTGTTTTATTTTGGGTGGGAATGGTTAGCTACATCCCACTGAAATGTTTAGTTTCACTTGAAGGATTGTTAGCGTTTGCTCACCTTTCAGAGCATCTCAGTTTCATCATTTCAATATTGTTCTGAACAAGGAATAGATGCCCAGAGGAGAGACTCTACATGTCCTATTTTTATTCGAGTCTCTGTGGGTGCATGTGAGTCTGTCTCACAAGGAGTCAGCAGCTACCGCAGGGGTGGCTTCTTTGGAGATAAGGAGTCTATTTTGAGTCCAGTGGCACACACTTGATGTTAGCATTCTGTCTAAACTCCACCTCCACAGTTACCTGGCAACAGCCAGGTAGCCCTGCCCACTATTATAAAAGGAGTTATCTGGCCCCTCCTCTCTCTCTTGCCCCTTGACCCACTCGCCTGCAGGATGTACCCGACCCTCTCCCCTTCCCTTTTCCCTTTCCCTTCCCCCACTCCACGTGGTCATGGCCGGCCACCTCTCTCTCTCTCTCTCTCTCTCTCCCTTCTGCCCTAAATAAACTCCTTTTGTGGAACCCTCTTTCCAAGGCTGAATAATATTCCATTAGATATGCACGGCATGTTTTATCTAAACATTCGTCTATCCATGGACTTCTATAGTATTTCCACCTTTTGGCTTGTGTATAGCATTCTCCTATAAGCATCCATGTGAAAATATCATAGCAACAGAATCCAAACCAGAACCATGTATCTGCGGGTAAATGTGTGCATGTGAGACTACATGGTCATGTAGCTACACATGTATGTGTGGTGCATGTCCATGTGTTTTTATGTATGTAGTGACCAGAGGTTAGCCTTGGGTGTTGTCCCTTGAGAGCTGTTCACCTTGTTTTTTATTTTTATTCTTTTTTTTTTTTTTTTTTTTTTTTTTTTTTTTTTTTTGGTTTTTCGAGACAGGGTTTCTCTGTGTAGCCTGGGCTGTCCTGGAGCTCACTCTGTAGACCAGGCTGGCCTCGAACTCAGAAATCCACCTGCCTCTGCCTCCCAAGTGCTGGGATTAAAGGCGTGCGCCACCATTGCCCGGCTATTCATTTATCTTTATTTTTTTATTTTTTCGTTTGTTTGAGACAGTTTTACTGTTAGCTTAGACTGGCCTTGAGTTCATATTATAGCCCAGGCTGGCTTTAACTCAAACTTTTTTTTTTTTTTTTTTGTCTCAGTCTCCCATGTGCTGGGATTACACATGTGTGGTGTATGTGTCACCACACGGGGTCATAAAAATATGTCTTAGACAACCTCAATGGCTTTCTTTTCTTCTTTTTGTTCTTCCTCCCTCTCTTCTTCCTCCCCCTCCTCCTCTTCTTCTTCCTCTTCCTCCTCCTCTTCCTTTTCCTCTTCTTCTTCTTTTGAGAATAATGTTAGGGACTGAACCTAGGGCCTTCACACAGGCTTGGCAAGTGCTCTGTCACTGAGTTACAGCCCCGGTTCCCACCTTGTTTTTTGAGATAGAGTCTCTCAAAATTGGCTAAACTGGCTGACCAGTGAGTTCCATGGATCCCTATGTGTGCACCTCCCAGGCCATGGCAGGCCTGCACCACCACACCCAGCTCTTTTTATGTGAGTTCTAGGAATCAAACTCAGTCTCTAGCACTTGTAAGGCAAGCACTCTCCCAATGAGCTCTCCAGCTCCAAACACACATTTTTAACAACAATAGAAACTAGCCTATTAGGAAAAGTCCCATGACTCTTAATTCTTAGCAAGGAAATCTGTCTCCAGGAGGAAACCTCTAGAAAACTTAAAACCACATCAGGGGTGGGCAAGATGACTCAGTGGGTAATCAAGCCCAACAATCTGAGTTCAATCCCTAGGACTCATATGGTAAAAGGAGAGAATCAATTTCCAAAAGTCATCCTCTAACCTACACACACATACACACACACACACACACAAGATAGATAGATAGATAGATAGATAGATAGATAGATAGATAGATAGATAGATAGACGGATAGACAGATAGATAGACAGACAGATAAATGCTATTATAGTATTAAGAAAACAGCAACATTAAACCCTAGTCCATCAGTATGAGTCAGTCCTCAGAAACCATTGACTCCAAAGGCCTCACTGAATGTTTTCCATTTGCTTTGTTTTGTGACAATATCTCACTTTTATCAGCCAGGCTGGCCTAGAACTCACCATGTAGTCCAGACAGGCCTTGAACTTGCCATCTTCCTATCTCAGCCTCACAAGAGCTAAAATTACAGGTATGGATCATTACATCCTGCCAAAACCCTAACTTTATAGATGAGGAAACTGTGTTGAATCCACACACTGAGAAAGCCAGTTTTTTGACCTGGTCTTGAAAGTTGGGTTCAGCTGCTTAACTTATCCTCTTGGTGATTAAAAAAAATAATAAAATAAAAAAAAATTTAGGGGGAAAGTTATAGGGGACATGTTCTGCTGGGTCAGGAACAGTTTGCTGCATGTTAGAATGGACGAGAGAATGGCAAGAGGTATTACACAGATACATTAAATCCAAAGTGATAAGCAATATAAAGCATACAGAGTATAGCTGATTAAGTCATCATTTTAGCCACAATCTATCAGAAATGCCCCCTCTACAAAGAGAAAGCAGAAGCTCCATCGAACAAACAGCCATCTGGCTTGGAAAACTGTTAGGAAGGCTGGGGTTCACATAGTAGGCAATGATCATTTTTTTCTGGCTATCCAATAACATCATAGAAGCCTGATGATTATATTTCCCTGCACCTTTGCAGCTAAGACTCATTTTCATTGCCTTCCTTGCAGCTAGAGACCGTTTCTCTGCCTCTCTTGCAGCTAGGGATCATTTCTCCTGCCTCCCTTGCAGCTAGGGATCATTTCTCTGCCTCCCTTGCAGCTAGGGACCATTTCTCTGCCTCCCCTGCAACTAGGAACATTTCTCTGCCTCCCTTGCAGCTAGGGACCATTTCTCTGCCTCCCTTGTAGGGATGATCTTTCTTACCTCCCTCACAGCTCAAATCTTGCTATGTGGCAACCCGAGGATGAGAGAAAGAAAAGTGAGTGCCAGGCATGTCCAGATTGAAAGAGGTTGTCTAGGACTCCATCCAATGCCTAGAGAGAAAGACTTAGCCAATCTGCCATTTTCTTCAGTGGCAGTGGCTTTGTTGAACTAATTTTTATGTGCTTTGAGATCTGCTTCTTTCTGAGTAGACCCTGAGCCAGATTCTCCAGCTCTTTTTGAGATTTATATTATCCAATACTCTTTAATACATTCTTTTTCTGCTCAAACCAGTTAAAATTAGTTCTGTGATTACAACTAAGAATTTAGACTGATTCACCAGACTATTTGATGTTGGTTAGTCTTAAGTTCAGCTGTGAAGATTTGGAACACCCTCCACCTCCACCCCTGCCAAATAAGACTGTCTTAAATAAGAATACTTACCCTTTTCTCACTTAAAAGCCTGGATGAGCAGTTTGGGATAGGCTGACAGCACAAAGACCTCAGGTGTCCTGAATCTTTCTGGATGCCTGTCCTGCCTTCCCTCAGGTGTGGCACTATCCTCAAGGTCCAAGCTGACAACTAGAACTCCAGCCATCATGTTTATACTTCAAGGATTGTCTTGATTTGTCTTGTTATAAGTGTATCAGGCTGTGGTGGCACACACTTATAATACCGCACTTGGGGAGCTGAGACAGGAAGATTGAAAGTGTGAGGCCAACCTCTGCATAGAGATGGTAAAAATTCTGGTCTACAGAGTGAGTTCCAGGACAGCCCGGGCTACACAGAGAAGCCCTGTCTCAAAAAAAAAGAGAGATGGTAAAAATTATCCTTTTTTTTTTTGAAACAAGGATTCACTCTAGCCCAGACTGACATAAAATTTGTAGCAACATTCCTGATTTAGCTGGAATTACAGATGCTTGGCTGAGCCTTGAAGACCATTCTGTTTCAATCTCCCGAATGCAGGGATTTACGAGTGTGTACCATTATGTGCAGCTGACAGCTATCTTTCTGTATGTGCGTTGCTGTGTGTATGTGTGCACATGCCTATACTTGAGCACATGAAAACCAAAGGTCGAAGTTAGGTGTCTTCCACAATTGCCCTCTACCTTATTTTTGCTTTAGATATTCATTTCATGGAGCTCGAGAGATGGCTCAACAGTCAGCTAAGAATACTGGCTGATCTTTTAGAGATCAATCCCCAGCACCCATGTGGTGGCTTACAACCATCTTTAACTCCAGAGGATTTGATGCCCAGAGGATATGGCTCCTAAGAGCACTGTACACATGTGGTCTACAAACATATGGCAGGTGAAACACCCATTCACATAAAATAATAAGATAATATTTAAAATGAGATTTATTATTACTTTAATTATATAGATGTGTGTATGTCTGTGTGTGGGTATGCACAGATAAATGGAAGTGTCTTAGAAGATCAGAAAAGGACATCATATCCCCTGGAGTTGGAGTGTAGGCAGTTGTGAGCCACCCAATGTGAGTGGTGGGCTTTGAACTCAGATCAAGAGCAATATGTACTTTTAGCCAATGGACCATCATTTACATGCATCACATTCAGCTATTAGTGGGTGCTGAAGTTTAGGCCTTCATACCTGTGGGACAAGTATTTACCCAGTGAGCCATCTCTCCAGTCTATCTTTTTGGTTTGCTTGTTTGGACAGGTGGGTGGTTGGGTGGTTGTTTGGTTGGTTTTTGAAACAGGGTCTTACTATATAGCTCTGGTTGGCCTGGAAGTCACTATGTAGATTGGCCTCTAATTCACAGAGATCCACCTGCCTCTGCTTCCCGAGTGATTGGATTCAAAAGTGCCCGGCAAGATAAATAATCTTAAAAATTATTGTTTTTTTTTTTTAAAAGGAAGAATCTTGCCGGGCGTGGTGGCACACGCCTTTAATCCCAGCACTTGGGAGGCAGAAGGCAGGCAGATTTCTGAGTTTGAGGCCAGCCTGGTCTACAGAGTGAGTTCCAGGACAGCCAGGGCTATAGAGAGAAACCCTGTCTCGAAAAAAGGCCATCAGAAGTTGTCAAGCCTGGCAACTTGAGTTCCATCTCCAGGATCCACGCGATGGACGAAGAGAACTCCACTGAATGTTCTTTGATCTCCACCAGTGTGCTACAGCATGAACGTGGACATACCGACTTACATACATACATATATTACATATCTGCATATATACACATTACACACATACATGCTTGCATACACACTACATACATATATATTACATATATGCATATATACATACCACATGCATACATGCTTGCATGCACACTACATACATACATATTACATACATATACACATACATACATATATACATGTGAAATCAATCCAATCACTTGATGGGAAGAAAAGAAACCCAGAGGGACTGTGTGTGGCTATTCTTGGTGTCAACCTGACTACATCTGGAACTAACTAAAACCCAGGCAGCTGGGTACACCTGTGAGGGATTTTTCTTGACTGAATTATTTGAAGTGGGTAGATCCACCCTACATCTGGGTCTTTTGAGGTGGGAAGATCCACCTTAAATCTGGGCCACTCCTTCTGGTGGCAGCCTACAGAAAGCACACACAGAAAGGGAGTGTTCGCTCTTTGCCTGCTTGCTCTCACTCTCCCTCGTAAGTCCATTTCTTCACTGCATGAGGGCTGACTTTTTCGGGACCCAGGGGTATATTGAAGACTAGCTGAGATATCCAGCCTTGAGAACTGAACAACTACTGGAGTCTTGGACTTTCTCTTGGTAGATAGACACTGTTGGACTAGCTGGGCCACAGCCTGCAAGCCATTCTAGTAAATCACACACACACACACACACACACACACACACACACACACAAAGCCTATAATCCCAGCACTCAAGAGAATGTGGAGACAGGAGAATTTTAAATTTGAAGTTATCAGCTCTCTCTCTCTCTCTCTGTCTCTCTCTGTCTCTGTGTGTGTGGTGTGTGTGTGTGTGTGTGTGTGTCTGTCTGTTGTTGTGTGTTGCTAGATGGCAGCTACACATGCACACACACACAGAAATATATATGTGTGTGCGTAGAAATAAATTGGGATTTATTTTATATATATGTACATATTCATTCTATCAGTTCCTTTTCTCACAAGAACCCTGACTAATACAGAGTTGGATAAGAGAGGGTGATGCTGTCAGGTGACTATGGTCAAAATATATTATATACACATGGAAAACTATCAGATAATAAGCAGAAATATCAAATACATAAAAGAAGAAAAGAAAGAAAAGAAATCCCACTAGGATTAGAGAAGCTTGGCACACTAAGTCCCCAGAGAAGTGGCCAGAGGCTGGGATCATGCTGTTTGGTGTAGGCTACACAGCCTACTCTCCAGACAGGGAAGGAGGGACGTCTCTCAAGATACAAGCTCATGAGTGAGTGCCAGGGACTGGAGGAGGAATAAGTGGGGACTGGCTGCCAAGAGACTCACAATGTCTGATGATAAAAATGTTTTTGAAAGTACTTGGGTGTGGTACACAGTATTTATATTAACACTAAATTCCCCCCCCCCCTCTCTCCTATCTCAGTCTGGCCTCAAACTCCCTATGTAGCTGATGCCATTGAACTTACAATCATCTTGCTTCCAGCTTCTGAGTGCTGGGATAATAGATATACACAACTACACCCAGTTTGTGCCATGCTGAAAATGGAACACAGGAATTCATGAATGCTAGGCAAGCATCTATCAACTGAGCTACATCCTCAACCCCTGTTTGCTGTTTTTGTTATCTTATTTTTTTTTTTTTTTTGAGACAGTGCTGGGAATATTGCCCACCTAGGCTAGTATCAAACTCTTAGATTCAAATGAGCTTCCTGCCCAGCTGCTCAAGTAATGGGGACTACAGATGTGTATCACTGTACCCAGCTAAATTGTTAAGTATAAAATAGCTAATTTTATGTCAGGAGAATTCTAACACTGAAAAAAAGGCAGGAAGGGGAGGGAAGAATCAAGGACTGAAGATATAGTATTTAGAATTCCGATGGCTGGGTGCAGTGTCAGAGCCTGCTAGACCAGTGAGGATGTGACTCAGTGGTAGAGCCCGCTAAATCCATGAGGCTGGTGGCCAGTGTAGAGCCCCAGATCCCCGAGGGGCTGGGGTGCTCAGTGTAGCCCCAGATCCCAGTGAGGGTGGTGTGCTCAGTAGAGTCCCTGCCTAGAATCCCCCAGTGAAAGGCTAGAGATGTGGTTGATGAAGATTTGAAGTCATGACCTCCTGAAGAGCAGTTGGTGCTCTTAACTGCTGAGTCATCTCACCAGCCCAGCGCTGACATACTTTTGGAAGCACTTTGATAAAGATGGCTGGTCCCTGTGGTGTAGACATAAATTTTTCCTCAACCTGCTTTAAGAAGGGTTCAACCTTCCTTCAGCTCACCACCCACCAGAGGTAGCAGAAAGAAAAGTTATCAGGATGCAGGGAGTGGACCTGTTTAGAAAGAGTTCTTTGGGGAGATTCCAATCTTCATTGTTCTCAATCCAATCCAGTAGCAAACACCAAACACCAAACACGAACCAGCAGCTGCAGACCAGTCCACTAGCAAACACCAAACATGAATTAGCAGGTGCAGACCAGTCCACTCACAGATACCACATGCAAATCAGCAACTGCATTTTGATCCAGATGAAACTGCAAGGCTCACCAACCAGCCAGAGTCTGCTGAGTGTCAAGAAGATGCAGGAACCTCATGAGAAGTTCTTTGGTGAGTTTCTCTCTATGGCGTCACCACAAGCAGAGCTCAGCAACGCAATGTAAGGTGAACCAATACATGTGTATCGTCAGTGAAGAATAGCAGGTGGAGCAAACCAAACCAACGCTCGAGCTTCCACATTCTGTGAGGCCATATTTATATTCCTTCTAAACATCACACATCCTTTCATGTGTCTGCTATAGCAAAGCTTCCTTTTCTCCTGTGTGCCCCAGCAGAACATCATTTGACATAACTGACTTTCCGAAGGAACCAGAAGTTTCCACTTCATTACGGTATGCTGAGTACCACGTCCCTGATGAGTTCACCCAGATCTTCATGAGTTGTAACCTCATCATATCACTGAGGAAATGTATCCCCACGCAGACCTGGGACCATTTGGAAAGAAAGCCATTGCTGGATAGTCATCTCTTTGGAACAGACAGCTCCATGTCTGGACTTTCTAGTCTTCCGAGCACAAGGTTTGCCTTCAATGAGTCAAGATTGGGAGGTGGACAAATAGATGGAAAGCGGATCTAGGTGTACCAGAAGACAACCATGGATGACCCTGCTATCAGAGGTACTTTTCTAGGAGGGGTCCTTTACAGACAGGGGATGATCATCGGGCAATGATCTTCAGCTGACTGATAACATAGTAGCCCAGAGACCTTGAGACAGAGAATTCTTTACAAGCGCTTGCTCCCTAGATACCTGACTAATACACGGTGTAGGCACCTCCAGACCCACCAGGGAGGATCTTAAGGACGCAGCAGAGGCAGAACACTTTCCAAGTGTGAATAAGAGCCCAGGTTGTCATTACAAGAAAAAAGGAGGAGCTGGGGGGAGGCGGGAAGAAAGAAGAGCATGAGGAGTCAGGGAAGGGAAAAGAGCAGGGGACAGAGAGATATCCCCTACACCGGCTTCATAAGAGAGAGCCAGCAGCAGGGAAATACAATGCTCTGTACTTGTGTCCCCTTGGAGTGAGCTTAGCAGGAAGGACACCTTTGTGATTGACTTGGGGAGTACGACCAGCTTTCTCCATTAGCCTACAATGAAAACTGGGGGTAGGATGGGATGATACAGAAGCTGACACTAGTCTAGCACTCGCTCTTTGTGGCTAAGGCTGCAGAGGCTGTATTTGGCTTCCTGGTTAGTCTCTGCAGGTGTATCATAGAACTCTATTGTCCTGCAGAATCTGGTGACTGCCCCTTTGTATGCACAGTCTCTGAATGGGAGATGTAGGTAGTAAACACATTTATCTCTACACAGTGCAGTGCCCAGACAGGCCAGGTGGACAAAGCAGTGGGTTCTATTACTAGCATTCACAAGGTGGTGTGTGGCTCAGTTGGTAGTGCTGGATTCAACCTCCAGCACCACATGAAAAACCTAGGCATCCTTGTAATCCCAACTTCAGAGTTGAAAGCAGAAGGATCAGAAGTTCAATGTCATTCTTGGCTACCCAGCCTGGCCTACATGAGACCCTGTCTCAATACACATATAAATCTGTATCTGGGCATGGGGTGTTGAATGCATTAGCTCCACAGCGTGTCCAGGTAGGACACACTCAATGGGACATATTTGTGGAACTAACCAGTTGCACAAACATGTGGCTTGTATGATCTCCTTAGGGTTCTGCACTTCCTCCTATCCCTGCCCCTCCCTTCTCTGCTCCTCTTGTCTCTCCATGACAACTCTGCACCTTCACCAGAACAGGACCTGGCTGCAGCGAGTCCTAATTGTTACCCCTCTTGTGGCCAGGAGCCAGAGCAAGACTTTCTTTCTGTGTGGCTGGAACATTCCTAAGCAGTCACCTCAGAAATCATGTAACTTCCCCATTCCAGAGACACTCTAAATGTGTACAAACTGGGGAAGCGGCACCAAGAATTCGTCATCCCCCATGGAGGACGCTGAAAATAGACGAGTCCTCCGTGCCAGAGAGCTGGGTTGGGGGAGGCTCCAGGGAGTCTACAGGGGTGACTGTAGCTGAGATTCCTAGCAGTGGGGGGCGATGGAACCTGAGGTAGCCAGACAGGACTCCCAGTGGAGAGATAAGAACACCAACCCACCCATAAAACCTTCAGACCAAAATGTGTCCTGCCTAGAAGATGTGCAGGGACCAAAGCAGAGCGGAGACTGAGGGAATGGTCAACCAGTGACTTGGTCAATCAATGAGTGGCCCAACTTGAGACCCATCCCATGGGCAAGAACCAATCCCTGACACTATTAATGATACCCTGCTGTGCCGTAGACAGGAGCCTAGCATAAACTGTCCTCTGAGAGGCTCTACCCAGTAGCTGACAGAAACAGATGCAGAGCCCCACAGCCAAACACTAGACAGAGCTCAGGAAGTCTTGTGGAAGAGTTAGGGGAAGAATTGAGGGCCCAAGAGGGAATAGGAACTCCACAGGAAGATCAACAGAGTCAACTAACCTGGACCATTGGGGGCTCCCAAAGACTGAACCACCAACCAAAAAGCAAGCATGGGTTGGACCTAGGCTTCCTCCGCCCTGCCCTTGCCACTTGCCCTGCACATATGTAGCAAATGTGCAACTTGGTCTTCATGCAGGTCCCCCAACAATTGGAGGGGGAGGGGGCTGTCCCAGACTCTGTCACCTGCTTATGGGTCCTGTTCCCCTAACTGAGCTGTCTTGTCTGGACTCAGTGGGAGAGGATGTGCCTAGTTCTGTAGTGACTTGATGTGCCAGGGTAGGTTGGAACCCAGGGGTGGCCTCCCTCTTTCTCAGAGGAGAAGGAGAGAAGGGAGTGGGGGAGGGGAAGGGCTGTATAAGGAGGAAACTAGGAGGAGAGCGGTGTGACTGTAATTGGGATGTAAAGTGAATTAATATACAAATTAATGGAAAAAACTGATAAACTCTGTGAAGCTGTTATTATTCAATAAATTCTGATATTACAGAAAGAAAAAAAAGAAAGAAAGAGGATTAAGGGCCCTTTGGTTTTGTGTGTGTGTGTGTGTATGTGTGTGTGGTCTGTATGTGAATGAACATTCACGCATATGCAGATGTATATATGGGTGTGCTTGCCTGTGCCTGCATGTGTGGAGGTTGGAAATCAAATCCCAGTCCCACCTCCTCTTGCTCTCTGCTTTGTATTTTCTCTCCACAGTTCTCCCACCCCCACACTTGGCATTTAGATGGCTTCAGGAATCCAAACTCCGGTGTTCATGCTTATGCAGCAAGGGCTTTACCAACTAGTCCAGCTCCCTAACTCCTTCAATTTCTATACAAGACAAAGGGGAACCAGAAAAGCAAACCCAGCTCCACACTTCTGAGGGTATCCTGATCTACACCAAAGGGCCATGCTTCTACTTGCCTCTGGTCCAGAGATGATGGCTTCCCATCTTAGTTCTTATGAAAGAACGAGAGCTTAAGGACAAGGGTAGGACTCACAACTTGGTTGTGATTGCCCAGGAAACTTCCCATTGCACTGGAAGGCAGAGGCAGGAAGCCCCGCCCCCAGCCCCGAGTCAACGATGGGGGGGGGGGGGGGAAGCATAATCCAGGCACAAAGCATTGCAAGAGATTTTTAGGGTCCAAACCTAGAGCCTGGTAACCCTAACAATATGCTAAAGAGACTCAGAATAGATCCAGCCACCTGTTCTCATCAAGCTAATTAAAGAGACTGTCCTTAGAAACAGAAAACGAAGACTTACTCAGTGTGGACCCATTGGGGAGAGGAGTAAAGAGATCCAGCCACACCCACCAAGTCCACGAGCTTTAGGTTTAAATGGAGAGCAAGAGTGGTCAGGGCGTGGTCCGGCCCAGCGTTTGATCTGTCAACGTCTCACTTCCAGTCTCTTCTGTAAGGTGCTCTGACTGTCAGATCCGTGTGAGATCCTCCTAGAAGACAAGGTCACCCTCTACCTGGCACCTGGGGCTTCCACCTTTTCCATCTTGAGGTTCCTGGGTGGGGGTAGAATTCCTTGAAGACCATTGTTTCTATAATGTAGCAGCTGAAGGGAGGACACAGTATCTCTCTAGAATATCTTGGCTCCAGCCATGCCAGCCAGGGCAGCTGGATCTCAGCCGCACAGGGTGCACTGTGGGAGGGGTAAGGGGTGGAAATGTATGTGTGGAAATGACAATGTATCAAGCTTGAGCCCTAAATGCAAACAGTGACTGGTGTCCTTATAAGAGGAGGGGACCGAGAGAGACACGAGGAGAGGGCTTAAGACGTTTCAGTTGTGTGCCAAGGAACCTGGAGTCGCTCAGTTCTAGAATGACAGGAAGGGGCGTTTCCAAGAGCCTTGAGGGGAATGAGGCCCCGCCCACACCTGGAGTTTTAACTTCTGGTCTCCAGTGAGACAGGACAAAGCCAGGGATATTGTGAGGACACGTGAATAGAAACGATCCCTCATCCAGGCACCTGCTTGCAGCCTCTCTCTAGCTAAGAAGTGAAAATCCCAGCACAGTTAGCCGCATCTCCTTAAGGCCTTTCTGCCTTCCCAGTTGTAACCTGCAATTTTCTAGGAAAAACTCCACTACGGTAAAAGGTGTGTGCTAAAGCCCTGTGCAACCCCAGGGCTTCCCGGCTTCACCTTATCAGAGCTTGACTCCAAGCAAGTTACCTGCACAGCCACCCTGTGGAACCGCTTATCAAAAACTAGCCCGGTGGGGATATGGCGCAATTGGTAGCATGTTCGGCTGCCACCATCATGAAGTCCTGAGTCCCGGCTTCAACAGCACAAACTGTGTGGTGATGCACGGCTGTAAGCCCAGCGCTTGGGAGGAGAAGGCAGGAGGGTTAGAAGTTCAAGGTCATCTTTGACTACACAGAGGGAGGGCTACAAAAGACTTTTTCTTTGAGGGAGGAGAGGGAAGGAAGAGGGAGGAAGGGAAAAAGGTAGGGAAGGAGGAAGGGAGGAAGAGAGAATAATTTTTAGCAACCCTTTGAGATGTAATTTGAGAATTACTGAAATGATAAATATGGCTAATGCCAAGACACGTAATCGTGACTCTCCTGTAAAGAAGCTGTATTAGCCAGGCAGTGGTGACACATGTCTTTAATCTCAGCACATTGGAGGCACTGGCAGGGAGATGTCTGAGTTTGAAGTCAGTCTGGTCTACAGAGCAAGTTCCAGAACAGCCAGGGGTACACAGAGAAATTGTCTTGAGAAACAAGCAAGCAAGCAAGCAAGCAAGCAAGCAAGCAAGCAAGCGTCAGTTACTTGTCAATTGTTCTGTCGTAAAACACCACGACCAAGGGGACATATAGAATTTATTAGGACTTATGTTTCCACTGTGATAATGAAGTGTGGCTTCAGGCTGCTAGATCAGCAAGTTGAGAGTTCATGTCCTTAACGGTAAACATGAGTCAGAGAGAGCAAATTGGAAGCAGGCAAAGCTTTTTAATCTCAGGGTCCCTCCCCAGTAACGTACTTCCTTCAGGAAGGCTGCATGACCTAAATCTCCCCAAACTGTGCCACCAACTGGAGACCGAATGCTTAAGACTATGTGGGACATTTGTCTATCAGACCACCACACATGACTATACCCACACTTGGGGATGTCTATTCTTTCCCTGACTGTGTCTTTCTCTTAACCTTCATGCTTATATTCTATGTACAAAATGTCTTTTAATAAAAGCCTGGCATGGTGGAACACACCAGTAATCCCAGCACTCAGGAGGAAAGATCTCTGTTTGAGGACAGTGTGGTCTATGTAGTAAGCTGCAAGACAGCCAGGGTTACACTGGAGAGACCCTGCCTCTAACACACACACACACACACACACACACACACACACACACACTCAAGCAAGCAAGCAATAAAATGTCAGTTCTTGCTGGGCAATGGTGGTGCACACCTTTAACCCCAGCACTCAGGAGGCAGAGGCAGGTGGATCTCTGTGACTCTGAGGCCAGCCTTGTCTACATAGCATGTTCCAGGACAGCCAGAGCTACACAGAGAAGCTGTCTTGAAAAACTATTAAATTAACTAGCTAACTAACTAGCTAGCTAATTAATTAATTAAAAAGTAATTAAATAAATGTCAGTTTCTCTTTGGAAGACTCACTCCGTGTTCTCTGGGGTGCCTTAGTTTCCCTAAGTGCCTCTTTTTCTTTTATATTCCTTTCATTTCTATTTTTTTAAAAAAAAGGCTTGTTTATTATTATTTGATGTGTATGGATGTCTGTACACATATATGTGCACCGTGTGTGGCTGGAACCTGTAAAGGCCAGAAGTAGGTATCAGATACCTCGAGACTAGAGTTACGAACTGTGAGCCACCATATCAGGGCTGGGAAACAAACTTAAGTTCTCTGCAAGAGCAGCAAGTGCTCGTGACTGCTGAGCCATCTCTCCAGACCTTTTCCTTTTTAAAAAATAAACTCCCACTATGCTGCACACTGGCTCGTTCTACAATTCTTTTCTGTATCAAAACAAAGGATTTTTTTTCTTTTAATGAGTTAAGGTCCCCTAAAACATCAACGGAACTCCTCATGCTTACAATGACAGATGACAGGGTGACCCTGTGTCTTGGTCTCTGTCACCGCACTGACATGCTACCTAGGGGAACATATCCTTTGTTAGAGTGGCCACAGGAAAAGCTCTATACTCTATATGTGTATGTAGTGCGCGCGTGCGCGTGTGTGTGTGTGTGTGTGTGTGTGTGTGTGTGTGTGTCCAGAGGATGATGTCACACATTTTTCTCAGTCAATTTCCACCATATTGCTTGAGTGTGTGTGTGTGTCCAGAGGATAATGTCACACATTTTTCTCAGTCAATTTCCACCATATTGCTTGAGCTTGGTTGTCTCCCTGGACCTGTGTTGTAGATAGCCTTAGCCTTGTATTTTGATCCTAGTTCCACCCTCCTGGGAGGGGCTGCAGAGGATGATTGAATCTGTACACAGGTGACGCCTTGTAAACCTTCTGTCCAATTAAAACCTGTAAAATAAAGGCTAGAGCCAGAGATTGGGCAGTAGAAAGGGAGGCGGAGAAAAAGGCTTAGAGAAGGAGAGAGTGAGAGGAATTTGATATAAAAGGTAGAGCAGAAGGCAGGCAGAAGTAGAAGCAGGAGGAAGTCGAAGCAGAAGGAAGCCAGCAGTAGAAGGAAGCCGACAGAGGAGCCGGAGGTGGAAGGACAAGCACACGGCCTGGATAAAGCGCAAGTTATAAGGGATCTCATAGCCAGGGATTAGAGTAGTGGTAAGTCTGCCCAATCTAGGCGTGCTATTTATACCCATAATTATTGAGTCGTGTTTTCCTTGACTGGTCTCCTTCGGGTAGGAGATCTTACAGCAACAGATTTGGCAATTTAAATAATTTCCTCTATTACAGACCTGGAACTCGCTGATTAAGCTATACTCTCTGACTAACCACCAGTCACAGGGATCTGTCTGTCTCTGTCACTCCAGAACTGGAGTTATTGGCATGCACTGTCACACCTGGCTTTTGACATGGATACTGGAGATCTGAGTTCAGGGTCTCATGTTTCCATGGTGAGCACTTTCTCAACTCAGAAACCTCAGATTTTTGACAACTCTATTTTGTCCCTCCACGTCCATCCCAGCAGCTGAAGGGATCTCTCTCAGGGGACATAGGGCAATATCTGGAGACCTCGGAGTTGAGGCAATTTTTAGGAAGAAGATGGACAGATTCCTGCACATCTAGGAAGCAGAGACCAAGTATGTGGGCCACTATCCTGTGATGGACAAGGCGGTCACCTCACCATAAGGACAATCCTTGTCCAAAGTGTTCATGAGAGTGACTGACTGGGGTTGGGAAACCAGGTTCCAGATCTTTCTGTCACTGTTGTTTTTGTATTCTTTGAAACAGAGTCTTGTGCAACCCAAGGTGGCCTCAATCTTAGCTTGAACAATCTTGAATTTCCAGTCCTTCTCTGCCTCTGCCTCTCAAGTACTGGGATATCAGGTGTACCGCAGTGCTGGTTTATACAGTGCTGAGATTCAAACCCAGAGCTACATGAATGCTAGGAAAGCCCTCTACAAACTGATCCACACCCCCATCCCTCCCTCCTCCAGTTCTACATCTTTCCATAGTCCAATCCTGCCTTCCATGCCCCCAGTAAGATGTTATCTCCTTAGAGAGCCTTCCCCAGCATTCATTTTAAAACGATTTACTATTTGTTCATTCTATTCTAATTACGCGCGCATGCATCAGGGTATGTGCATGTAGGTACCCTGGAACCCAGTAAAGAGTGTCAGAGGGCCGGAGGCTGGGGATACAGGCAACTGTAAACCACTGGATGTGAGTGCTGGGAACTGAATGATCTAAGGCCCTCTACAAGAGTGGCTCACAAGCTGGGCAGTGGGGACGCATACCTTTAATCCCAGCACTTGGGAGACAGAGGCAGGCAGATTTCTGAGTTCAAGGCCAGCCCTGGTCTACAGAGTGAGTTCCAGGACAGTCAGGGCTATACAGAGAAACCCTGTCTCGAAAAAAACCAAAAAAAAAAAAAAACAAAAAAAAAAACAAAAAAAAAAAAAACCCAAAACAAAACAAAGAGTGGCTCACATTCTTCACTTCTAGTTCTCCCAACATCCTTTGTAAAGTGATCTTTCATTCTCACGTTACCTGATTTCATTTCCCCAGGTCCCTGCCATGGTCTGAAATCATCTTGTTTATTGATCTTCATTTGTTAGCATCTGTTCCTTCCTCCATCCTCGCTGGGATATCCCAGAGGAATTTTTTGCAGCCAGAGAGGATGGAAAGTTTTACTGTCTAGCCCTCTGTCTGCCAATCCTCACCCTTACAGCCCTCGGGGAGTCATTAATTGAAGGTTTGTTCCTTTTCATTTAGCCAACAGATTGTAGTGCCAAGGAAGTGTTTGAGCCTCCAAAAAAACAGACAGGAGCCAATCTAATGCAACTCACAGCACAATCTTTATTCTATTTGAGCTAACTCGGGCCTCCCCAGTGCAACGCTGTCACACAGGATGGTTTTGGTGGTGAGAAGCCCCGAATATCTATGGGGCAAGGCTTTATAGTAAGCGGCACCAGTGGGAGGGTAACTGCAAGCATCTAATTGGAAAGCTACTGTGGTCTTTCACATAATTGGCTGGTACTGGGAGTCATATCATAAACTTAACTTCTGCTCCCCTCTGCATTGGTGGTCTTTAGGCAGGGGGTGGGCTTGTAACCTGGGGGTGTAGGTTTGTTGGGAGAATAACCTGGAGATGCTGGTCTTGTTGCCTAGAGATGGGAGCTAAGCTCCGGTTTTGTTGGGAGGCAACTTGGAAACTGATGCTAGGTACCAACCTGTTAGTTTACCTGAATTTAAACTTAGGTCAGGTTCTCTAAAATGGAGTCTAAACTTAAAAGATTTGGCCTCTCAAGATATTTATCCCCCTGTCCTGGGTCCTCGAGCAGAGGTAAGAGCTACAGGCTGGGATCAGTCTTAACAAGCAAGCTTCATCGTTCTCGGGTTTACCAACTTTCCAGTGCTCTGAGGATGGCTGTGCACATGAGTGTGAACAGCAAGCTACACGGGCTCTGGCACCCGCGCCACTGCCCCAGAGTGCATTTCACCAGCTAGTGAGTCTTGTGGGATCCTGTGCATCCCTTGACCCGGAGTAGGTCTCACCAATCCACACTTCCTCTTATCTCAGGGCCTCAAAATAACAGAGGAGGGTTGTTACAGGCTGATCATGTCTCTTTCAGATTCATGTGCTGAAGCTTTGATCTGCACCTTAGAATGTGTTTGTATTTGGAGGCATTGGAGGCATTGGAGGCACTGGAGGCATTGGAGGCACTGGAGGCATTGGAGGCATTGGGGGCATTGGAGGCACTGGAGGCACTGGAGGCACTGGAGGCATTGGAGGCATTGGGGGCATTGGAGGCACTGGAGGCACTGGAGGCACTGGAGGCACTGGAGGCATTGGAGGCATTGGAGGCATTGGAGGCACGGTTCTTAAAGAAGAAATGATGTTACTCAAGGACTGGGTGCCTACAAGGTGACACTGGGAGAAAAGGGCTTTGTGCCAAGCCTGAGTACTTAAGTTCGAACACCAGGGTACATGTGGTGGAAGGAGAGGACTCCCACAGCCTGACCTCTGACCTACACACACACGCACACACGCACACACGCACACATGCACAAATAAATAAACAAACAAATGTAATAAAGCAGTTCAGTGAGAGCTGGAAATAATTGTGCACACCTGTAGTCGCAGCACTGAGGAGGCTGAGGCAAGAGAATGAAGGTTCAAGGCAAGAGCAAGCTTTGCAGTAAAATATTGTGTCAAAAACCCTAAAACCATGATTAAGAAATCTATAGGAGGCTGGAGGGACGGCTCAGCAGGTAAAAGTGCTCGCCACCAGACATGAGGACTCCCATGACCCAAATGGGAGATGGAGAACCGACACCAGCAGATCGTCCTGTGGCCTCCTCACGTCCATTGTGTACACACACAATCAATCAATCAATAATTAAGTAAATAAATAAATAAGTACATATGATTAAAAAAAAAATAGCTGGTAGCTGGCCATGGTGACACACACCTTTAATCCCAGCACTTGGGAGGCAGAGGCAGGTAGATTTCTGTGAGTTCAAGGCCAGCCTGGTCTACAGAGCTAATTCTGGGACAGCCAGGGCTACATAAAGAATCCCTGTCTCAAAAAAAAAAAAAAAAGCCAGCCTGGCTAGGTGAGACCCTATTTTAAACAAACACACAAACACATACTGTTCTATTTTGCTACTACAACTGTAGTCATGGCTGTGGTTCATTGTGCCTTGTATGTCTGAAAACTATCCACCATAGCCCGTGTGAGGCAGCCAGACCATCACCATTCCCATCAAGAAGCAGAAGACTGAAGCATAGACAGATTCACTTCTCGGCACAAGGTGTGTCCACTAAGCAAAGGAACTGGATCCAGACCATGTCTAACAGTCATGCTGGAGAGGCGGCTCAGTGGTTAAGAGCTCTTGGTACTCTTGCAGCGGACCAGAGTTCCGTTGCCAGCACCCACACTAGGTGGCTCGACACCTCCTGTAGATCCCGTTCCAGGGATCTGATATCCTCTTCTGTACTCTGAGGGTACCTGTACTTACACATACCCACATCCGAACACACACATAAACACATCATTTAAAATAAGATAAAACTAAATAAAGCCTTAAAAGAGGGTGCATGTTGAAGTTCACACCCACACTGGAAGGACTTGAAGTGTTGTTTCTTAGGACCCATCAGGCTAAAACTCTGTGAGTTCCTTTAGAAACACATACCCATCATAAACACACTGGAGCACTGAAAGAAGCAGGGAGGTGCTCAATAAATTCTTCTCAGGCAACCGCTGCAACAGAAGGCAGAATTTGTCAACGTCCTAGCGATGAAGCAGCAGAGACCTGGTGGGATGGGACCACTGTTCATTATCTCCAGGGAAAGTGGCTCCCAGATTCACACCTGGGCATCCCTAGCCATCTGAGCCTCCAACAGAAGCTAAGTTTGGCTGCTGGTCCAGCCATGCACGTTGACCTGGTTTCCATGCTTACAATGAGGTAGAAGAAGGACCAAATTGAATTCCCCAACCCCTATTGGGGAGCTGATCCCAACTCCCTACCACCTGCCTGGTCTCATCTTCCACCTAATTGCTGCTCATCCTGCCTCCCCACCCCCTACCCCCCCCCCCCACCCCCTGCAGGCTTCAGTCTTCCTGTCTTTGAAGTGTGATGACTGGGGAGGAGTGGCCTGAACACTATCAATAGGTTTCCAGCACTGATCATTGTCATCATTATGAAACCACTCAAATGTAGAACACCATGAGGGCATGATAAACATGTATCCCTGCAATGACTATTTTTGAATATTTTTGCTTTATATACTTGTGATTTTCTGAGAAATTCCCTTTGCAGAGGCTCAGTTGGTCAAGGGCTCACCGTGCAAGCGTGAGGAGTTATGTTCAGATCCCAGCATCCACAAGCCTGGTGCCCATCTGTAACTCTGGCTCAGGGTTAAGAGGTCGAGACAGACGTATATGCAAGCAAGACGCCCATATACATACAAAGAAATGATTAAAGAAAGGCTCTTGCCTAGCATGCATGGCGCCCTAAGGTCCATCCTGGCTACATATACACCAGGCATGGTGGTTACACCTACAATCCCAAAACGTTAGAGATAGAAACAGGAGGACTGGGTATCCCAGATCACTCATGCCTACGAGTGAGTTGGAGGCCAGCCTAGGATACCTAAGACTTTGTATTAATTATTTAATAGACATGGATTGCCCTTTCAATTTGGAGCCTTACAGACATGAGGACCTGAATTCAATCACTAGACCCCACATTGGACAAAACGAAAACAAAACAGCTTTTAATCCCAGCGCTGGGGAGGCAGAGACAGGAGGATCTAGACTATTTAATGAGTACCAGGTCATCAAGAGACCTCTTAAGAAAAGGGGAGGAGCTGAAGAGATGGCTCAGTAGTGACCAGTACTTCCTACTTTTGCAGAAGACCTGTGTTCAGTTTCCAACATCTGTTCTGGACAGCTCTGGGAGATCTGATGCCCTCTGCTGGCCTCTGTGGGTACCTGCATGCACATGGTGCAAAAACATTACACTCAGCCCCGCTCCACAAATTTAAAATAAACTATTAAAAAAAAAAAAAAAAAAGGCAGAAGGTATCTGAAGTCATCCTCTGACCTACACAGGCGCACACGTGCACACGCACACACACATACACACACACACACACACACACACACACACACACGACTTGCCTGGAAATCAGAGGTTATACTTCACATTGGAAAATGCATGTTGGCCTGGATTCAACCCAAAAGTCCAACACTTTGCACCCAATCTGTGCCTATAGCTGCAGGTAAAGTACATGTGTTTCCGATGACAACCCATCAATCCAGAGCACAAGGCTCCCTTCTTCTCCCTCCACACAGTTCCCTCTCAATCTGTGATCATCATGGCACGACCACAGCAAAGAATAAGACAAAGGGGGGGGGCAGAAGGAAGGAAGGAAGGAAAGAAGCAAGCAAGCAAGGAAGGAAGGAAGCAAGCAAGCAAGCAAAAAAGGAAGAAAGAAAGGAAGTGTAATGGCTATTCCTGGTTGTCAACTTGACTATATCTGGTGTTAGATTTCGGCACAGCAGCTTAGACAGACAACACCAGACCAAATGGTTCCACAGGGAAGGGGTTTATTCGGGTGGAGGGCAAAGGTTGGGGAGAGCAGGAAAGCAGGAAGAATGGGGGGGAAGAGAGAAGAAGAGAAGAGAGAGGTGGAGGCCGGCCATGACCATGTGGAGAGAGGGAGAAGGGAAGGGGGAGGGGGCAGAGAGAACCTGCAGGCAAGAGCTCAAGAGAGCAAGAGAGAGAGGAGGGGTCAAGCAGCCCCTTTTATGGTGGGCAGGTCTACCTGACTGTTGCCAGGTAACTGTTGGGAGGAACATACCTGGGTGTTGCCAGATAACTTTGGAGGTGGAGTTTAGACAGAATACTAACATTCCCCCATTTTGGTTTAATTAAAAAAGAAAAATTAGAAAGAGGTGATGTGACGGTAGGGTTGTTGTGATATCTGGCTACTTCCTGCTGGCATTGGGGGAGATGTGTCTTTAGGGGAAACCTAGAAGAATGGGTATAGAGGATGTTTGCCCGGTCCTGCTGTCCAGGGTCTATGGAGCCATCTGAGGATAGGCCAGAAGGAACAAGTCCAGTAGAAGCAGCTGTGTGTGTGACAGGAGATGGAGCATCTGGAGGTTGCTGCTCTGGAGCTGTTCTGGATGTGCTAGGAAAGGAAAAGGAAAGGAAAGGAAAAAGGAAAGGAAAGGAAAGGAAAGGAAAGGAAAAGGAAAGGAAAAGGAAAAGGAAAAGGAAAAGGAAAAGGAAAAGGAAAAGGAAAGGAAAGGAAAGGAAAGGAAAGGAAAGGAAAGGAAAGGAAAGGAAAGGAAAAGGGGACCAACAGTGGAAGGGGATGTCTCAGCAGGCCCATGCCGAGGCATCTCTTCCCCCAGCCACACGATCGTATAACATAGAATAGAATTTATTCAGGGCATGGGAGGGGAGCCAGGAGGGTAATAGAGGCAGAGAGAAAGAGAAAGAGAGAGGAGAAGCAGAGGCCAGACCCCTTTTATAGTAGGCAGGCCTACCTGGCTGTTGCCAGGTAACTGTGGGGAGGAACATACCTGGCTGTTGCCAGGTAACTGTGGAGGTGGAGTTTAGACAGAATACTAACATCTGGAATGAACTACAATCCAGAATTGAGAGATCACCTGTGATCCTAATCTTGAGGCTGGAAGATACAGGCTTCTGACCTGGATCTTGGCATGAAGATCTTGAGGCACAATGGCCGTGAAAAACTTAGGCCCAGGCACAATGGCCGTGAAAAACTTAGGCCCAGGCAAGATAGTACACACCTTTAATCTCAGGAGACTGAGGGAAGGAGATCTCTGAGTTCAAGGTCTGCCTGGGACAAAGCAAGTCCCAGATCCAGGTGTGGTGGTACACACCTTTAATCTGCACCACACCTGCTGGAGGCCTACATAAGGACTTTGGAAGAAGGAAGACTCACTCTTCTTCGCCTGCTTGCACTTATTTACTTATTTGCCAGCACATCTGTTGGAGCCTACTTCTATGGCTTAAACCACCAGCCTAGTGGGACTGAGCAACTACTAGATCCTTGGACTAACCATTCACAGCTGCCCATTGTATGGCACTTCTCCCCCACTCTTCTCCCTTCTTAGGCAGGGGTGTGGCTCAGTGGTAGAGCATCTGCCTAGAATCCCCCAGTGACTACAGAGTGTAAGCCATCACAATAAATTCCCTCAATATAGAAACATTCTATAAGTTCTGTGACTCTAGAGAACCCTGACTAATACAGGAAGGAAGGGAAGGAGGGAGGGAAGGAGGGAGGGAGGGAGGGAGGGAGGGAGGGAAGGAGGGAGGGAGGGAGGAAAAAAAGAAAGGAAGGAGAGAGAGAGAGAGAGAGAGAGAGAGAGAGAGAGAGAGAGAGAGAGAGAGAGAGAAGAAAAAAAGATCTCTGTCAATCTGTGGTTTTGGTGTCCCTCCTGGCCGCTGTTTATCTGAAGGTGTATTTTTACCCAGTTGTAGGCAGAGACCATCGTGGGTTGAGCTGTTTTACTTACAATTATGTCATGGACATATATACCACTGCAGCCTTCATAGCTGTTATTTTTAAGAGCTGGGTACCATTCCATCTGGGTGATCTGCCGTAATGTACTTTGCCAATCTTGTACCTTGTGGCCTCTTCTCTTTCCTTTTCTGTTCTTCCTTCTTTTCTTTCTTCCTTTGCTTTAAAATAATGTAGGATTTATTATTGCTGTGTGTGGATGACGAGTCAGGGGAGCAACATCTATTGGTGTATTGGTGTGTGTGTGTGGAGGCTAGAGGACAGTTTCATAGAGCGGGTTCTTTCCTTTATGTGGGTTCTAGGGATTGACTTTGGGTCACCAGGCCTGTGTGGGAGACACCTCACCTGCTGAGCCATCTCACTAGGCTCTCTAGCCTCTGTTACTTCCTTTTTCTTCCTCCTTTCTTTCCTCTTTCTTCCTTTCTCTTTTTCAGTACTAGGGATGGAAACTATGGCTCACACACACACTAAGGAAGTTTTACCACTGAGCCACACCCCAGCCCCTCACTGGGGGATTCTAGGCAGGGGCTCTACCACTGAGCTACACCCCAGCCCCTCACTGGGGGATTCTAGGCAGGGGCTCTACCACTGAACCACAC
This sequence comes from Mastomys natalensis, assembly GCA_021653895.1. Lineage (NCBI taxonomy): Eukaryota > Metazoa > Chordata > Mammalia > Rodentia > Muridae > Mastomys > Mastomys natalensis. The sequence continues at coordinate 437,727 of JAJTUV010001631.1, read as the reverse complement.
CCCAGCCCCTCACTGGGGGATTCTAGGCAGGGGCTCTACCACTGAGCCACACCCCAGCCCCTCACTGGGGGATTCTAGGCAGGGACTCTACCACTGAGCCACACCCCAGCCCCTCACTGGGGGATTCTAGGCAGGGGCTCTACCACTGAGCTACACCCCAGCCCCTCACTGGGGGATTCTAGGCAGGGGCTCTACCACTGAGCCACACCCCAGCCCCTCACTGGGGGATTCTAGGCAGGGGCTCTACCACTGAGCCACACCCCAGCCCCTCACTGGGGGATTCTAGGCAGGGACTCTACCACTGAGCCACACCCCAGCCCCTCACTGGGGGATTCTAGGCAGGGACTCTACCACTGAGCCACACCCCAGCCCCTCACTGGGGATTCTAGGCAGGGACTCTACCACTGAGCCACACCCCAGCCCCTCACTGGGGGATTCTAGGCAGGTGCTCTGCCACTGAGCCACACCCCAGCCCCTCACTGGGGGATTCTAGGCAGGTGCTCTATCACTGAGTCACACCCCAACCTAAGAAGGCAAAAGAGTAGGGGACAGAAGTGCCATCAGTATGTTTCTTGTTAATGAAATTCTCAACAAAATTAAAAAGTTTTAACTAAAAATAGAAAACGGAACTGGAGAGATGGCTTAGTGGTTAGGGGTACTGACTGCTTTTCCAGAGGACCTGGGTTCAATTCCCAACACCCACATGGTAGCTCACAACTCTCTGTAACTCCAATTCCAGGGGATCCAACACCTCCACACAGACACACATGCAGGCAAAACACCAATGCACATAAAATAAAAATAAATAAATTAAAAAAAAGAAAACAGCTTCCCAAACAAACCCTTAAACTACCAATATAACTTTTAAAAATGTATTACACTGCCAGGCGGTGGTGGCACACGCCTTTAATCCCAGCACTTGGGAGGCAGAGGCAGGTGGATTTCTGAGTTCGAGGCCAGCCTAGTCTACAGAGTGAGTTCTAGGACAGCCAAGGCTACACAGAGAAACTGTCTCGAAAAACCAAAAAAAAAAAAAATCCAAAGCAAAAGAAAAACAAACTAGAATATGTATTAGAAGACTAAATTATACCTGAATTTATGATTATTTACAATTATTAGGCATACTCTAGAAGAACAACCAGTGCTCTTAACCGATGAGCCATCTCTCCCGTCCCAATGTATTACATTTTTTCTTTACTCATTTTATGTGCATGTGTACATGCATAGGGTTGCACATGCTACAGTGCACACGTGGAAGTCGGGGGACAACTTAGGGAGACGTTTCTCCCCTTCCATCACAGGGGTTCTGGAATTTTCTTTTCTTTTCTTTTTTTTTTTTTTCTTTTTTCTTTTTTTTTCCGAGACAGGGTTTCTCTGTGTAGCCCTGGCTGTCCTGGAACTCACTCTGTAGACGAGGCTGGCCTCGAACTCAGAAATCCGCTTGCCTCTGCCTCCCAAGTGCTGGGATTAAAGGCATGTGCCTCAGCCACCCGGCTGGAATTTTCTATTTCATCGTTTTGGACTGGGCTTGACCACAGGGAGCTGAAACCTACAGAAAGTCAAAGTGCAGCTGAGAGCCTCCCCTCAGGAAAGGGAACTCCGTGCATCTAGACTATTAAAAATAAGATTAAAATGCACGTTAGATGAGCTTCACTGAGACCTGAGAGAAAGGCTGTGACACACAGTGCTGATCAGCACCGACAAATCAACAATATTATTTATTTGAGACAGGGCTTCATGCTGGCCTTCACCTTGCTCAGTAGGTAAGGATGACCTTAATTAAAACAGCAGCAGCAGCAGCAAAAAAGGATAGCACAGGCTATCCTGGAACTCACTAAGTAGACCAGGTTAGCTTCAAATTTTCCATCCTCCTACATCAGCCTCTGGAGTGCTGACATTAGAGTATAGGCCATCACAGCCTGGCTGACCAATTGGCTTCCTTCTGCAAGCACAGGTGGAAGAGCCCATAGCATCCTCCTCTCCCGGCAGTGGCCATCTGTGCCTGAGAAAAGCTCTCCCTGCTTGGCTGTCTCCGTCTTTGTGAGTCTGGGAGGGAGAAAAGAGTCTCAGATGTAAAGGTCACAGGAGACCCACACATATGAAGCAACACACAGACGCACACGCACATGCATGGAAAGGCAACTCAAAATAGATTCCATCTACAGCCAAAAACTGACTTAGTGCCAGAATGAGGAAGAAAAACTGAAATGAGCCATTTTCCCAAACTCTCTGGGAAACCCACGGATCTAGTGGTTAAGGGGGATTTCAGAATCTGTGAGGGCATTGTTTGGTGGGCTGCTAACGGATTGTTACTTTGGTGGAAAATCTGTCCTTATCTTCTTAAAAACTCACCTCCCAGCATAAACCAAAGCCACAACCTGGCAGAAGAATGAGATGCCATGTATATTTAAGGACTGCAGGGGGTGGGGTGGGAGCCAAAAAGTCGTAGTGGTTTCTAAGGAAGCAGTTTATAAAAAATGACTTGTAGGTGGGGCCCTAGTAAGACTGTTTAGAGGGTGAAGGCGCCCGACAGACAGACAATCTGCTGCCTAGACAGACAACCTGAGATTGATTCCTGGGACCCATAGGTGGGTGGAGAGAGAACCTGTGTGCCCTTGTATGCACATACATGCACGCACACAACATAAATAAATAAAATGTAATAAATTTAAAGTATGTACTGGAGATAGGGCTCAGCCTGTCTCCAGTACAGGACCTGAGCGTGAGGACCTGAGTTCAGATCCCCGGAATCCATGAGAAGAGTCTGTCATGACAGAACAAGCATCCCTGTAATCCCACTCAAAAGATGAGGTTTGGGGATTCCAGTGATGTCCTGCTAAGCGTCGCCTTCAGCCCCTCACTGGACCTCACTGGAGCTCACACTGGTGAGCGGTGAGCCCCAGGTTCTCCCTGAGGCCACCTTCTCAGGGCTGGATTTACAGGCATATGCTACCACACTTAACTTTTTTATGTGAGTGCTGGGGACAAGATCTGACCCCAGGACTCATCCTAGCCCCAAATCTCTTAGGAAATTTAACTCAAGATTATGGAAGCTTAGGACGGGCACATGTGCTGTCTGAAAGCTGGTAACCAGGGAGGGTTGTGGTGTGAGTCAATCCAAATCTGGAAGACTGACAAAACTGAAGGACCGCTGGTTCAAGGACAGGAGTTCTGATGTCCAGAGCTGGGAAAAAGTGGTTGTCCTATCCTGGACTGGGAGCAGGTTAGTGGGTGACACCAGATGTCATCCTCTGGCCAATATAAACACATGCATACAAGTACACACACACACACACACACACACACACACACTTCCCTGAGACACATAAGCTGCATACTCCAGGATTTCTTTCTTACAAAGCTGTCTGTCTGGGACACATTAGCACTTAGAAGTGACTCTCTGCTTCCCCTAGTGATGGTCATTTGTTGTTTCTTTGGCTCAATCTGCTTTCTGAGACCCAGCCTAACGTTTGCCTTCAGCTCTGAGCTCCCAAAGTTTAGGTTTGCTGTTTAAATCATATTTGATCTCACCAAGTACTTCTCCAGATCTGGCCGCTTGGCTTGTTTACAAAGACCAGATGTGTTCTCTTGAGGGGCCAGGGACGGAGTTCAGGTGGACGAGTGCCTGGGTAGCATTCATGGGGCCCTGGGTTTGAGCCCAGAACTCCTTAAACGGGGCATGGTGATGCACACCTGCAATCTTGACAGAGAGAGACAAGAGGTCATCTTCACCTGCATGTCAGCTTAGGATGCCAGGGCTGCCATTCCTCAGATGTCATCCACTTTGTCTTTTAAAAAATTGTATTAGCCGGGCAGTGGTGGTGCATGCCTTTAATGTCAGCACTAGGGAGGCAGAGGCAGGCAGATCTCTGAGTTTGAGGTCACCCTGGTCTACAAAGTGAGTTCCAGAACAGTCAGGGCTATACAGAGAAACCCTGTCTCCAAAACCCAAAATAATAGCTATCATCACCATCATCATCATCATCATCACCATCTTATTATTACTATTATATTTATGTGTGCATGTGTGCGCATGTGTGTGAGTGTATGCGTGTACACAAGGGATGGTGGCTAAGAGGAGACATCGTGTCCTCAGACTGGGTGTAGGAGACTCTCCTCTCTTCCTTTTCTCATTACCAGACCTTATACTGTCTATTTTGTGTGCTGAGAGCACCCAATGGCAGACTGGGAACCCCAGAGCAAAGAAACCCACTGATAACCTGTCACACTCTAACAAACCGCAGCACTGACCAAGGCCTTCCAGGATGACACTGACAGGATTCCACCAGTCGCAGCTGTATGATACCTGCCTGTCCCTCAAAAGGAGGCTCCAGGGTACGAGGACATGGAGGGTACCCTTCATGTCAGTCAGCTGGCCTTCTTCCTTTTGTTCTTATTATTTTTAAATCTGCCTATCTATCTATCTATCTATCTATCTATCTATCTATCTATCTATCTATCTATCTATTCATCCATCTACCTACCTACCTATCTTCCTATCTATCTAGTTTTTTGAGACAGGGGTTCTCTGTCCTAGAACTCACTCGGTAGACCAGGCTGACCTTGAACTCAGAGATCCATCTGCCTCTGCCTGAATGCTGGGATTAAAGGCATGCACTGCCACTACCCAGCAACCCTCTTCTTTTTATTTGTGCGTGTGTGTGTGTGTGTGTGTGTGTGTGCATATACATGTACACATGTGAGTGTGTCCTTGGAAGTATGAAAATCTGAGTTCAGTCCCCAGGATCCATATGTTTAAGAACCAGGTATTCATAATCCCAGCACCAAGTAGGTGGAACAGATGGGTCCAGCCTGGCCTCATTGATGAGCTCTCGACCAATGAGAGACTGTCTCACAAAGTGGATAGTTCTTGAAGAATGACATCTGAGGTCTTCCTCCAGCCTCCAAATGCACACACACACACACACACACACACACACACACACACATACACACATGTGAATATGCATCTGTGCACTTGGACACAACAAATAAATAAATTAATAAACAAATAAGATCTTTATAAGAAGCTCCACCTGGGGCTTCATCGATGGCTCAGTGGATAAAGCACTTGCTGAGTAAGTGAGAGGACCTGAGTTCAGATCCCCGGTGCCCAGGTAAACACCAGGCAGGTATGGAAACCCCCTGATTAGCTAGAGTAACCAAATAACCAAGCTCTGAGTTCAAGTGCGAGATCCTGCCTTAATATTCAGGTGAAGTGTGAGCAAGGAAGACACCTGATATCAGTCTCCCTGGCCTTCACACGTATGTGCACACACATGTGTATAGATGTACATGCAACACACATGCAAACATAGATATATGCCACACACAATAATAATAGTAATAATAACAACAACAATAATATTTGGTAAAAAGCATTTGGTACCAAACCTCACAACCTGAGTTTGATTTTAAGGCCCCACATGGTAGAAAGAGAAAGCCAAACCTTGCAAATTGTACTTTGACCTAGACACACACCATAAGTAACTAAATAAAATGTAAATAATAAAAAACAACCAGAGAAGTCCTTCCTGCTGGATATTCATGGGGGAGAGGTGTGCGTTGACTGGCTTCCTTTTGCACATACACCTCAGCCGGGCATGTGAAGTCCCACTTCACCACCTCAGGCGGGCCTCTGCCAAGCACATCTATTTTAGATCCCGCAGCCGCGATCACACTCGCTGGGTGGCTGTGAAGAGCCGAGCATCCAGGACTTTGAAATCCCACCTAGTTGCAGCATCCAGGGCTCTTGGTGACTGAGCTGTGAGGACAAGCCCCTCCCACGATACAGAAGGACCAGGAAACCAGCCACAGGCCAGCGAAGTCAACCTTTCAGCACCTCTGGATGGGTGAGGTGCAATGGGTTGGCATCTCCTGAGGACTCTGTCTGCATTAGCAGTGCCAGGATGGAGACAGGAGGGGAAGTGATGTCCCTGTGTCTGAGCCTGCCCTGAAGGCTTTCATGGAAGTTATTGATGCCTCTGCTGCTTGGGTAAAAGACTGCCATGGGCAGGTGAGATGGCAAAGCAGGTAAAGGGGCTTGCCACCAAACCTGGAGACCTGAGTTCGAGCCCCAGAACCCACATGGTGGGAGAGAATTGACTGAGTTCCAAGGGACCATGCCCTCTGGACCACAGATGTGCCCCACCACACACAAATAAAGTGTAAACAGTTTTTAAAAAATCTAGCAAGAGATGAGGAGATAGCTGAGTTGAGGAATACTTGTCACACAAGTATAAGGATCTGAGTTTGGTGCCCAATGTCTACGGAAAATAGCGGAGCATGGGCTGGAGAGATGGCTCAGTAGTTAGAGTCTCTCCTGTTCTTGCAGAGAACCCACATGGCGGGTTTTGTCCCCAGCACCCACATGGGGGTTCACAACTGCCTGTAACTCCAGCTTCATAGGATCCAACACCCTCTTCTGGCCTCCATGGGCACCCATATCACATAGTATACACTCGTGTGCACACACACACACACAACACACACACACACACAGACTCACTTTTTAAAAAAAAGTCCGAGCCTGGCAGCAAACACTTGTAACCTCAGTGCTGGGGAGGGGATGGCCAGGGCATCTGTGGGTTTCCACAGGCCAACCAATGTAGCCGAGTTGGTGATGGAATTTGTAAATAGGGCTGGGAGATGGCTCAGGGTTAAGAACACTGATTGCTCTTCCAGAAGTCCTGAGTTCTATTCCCAGCAATCACATGGTGGCTCACAACCGTAACCGTCTGTAATGGCATCTGATGCTGTCTTGTGGTGTGTCTGAAGACAGTGACAGTGTACTCACATACATGAAATAAATAAATAAATCTAAAAAAAAAAAAAAAGACTTTGTGGATAGAGAGAGGCTCTATCCACCAAATAAAGTGGCAGGTGACAGAGGAAGACACTGAACATTTACCAGTGGCTTCTACATGCACATGTACACATATGTACATGCGTGTGTACATATGCACGTGTACACACACACACACACTCTTCCAGAAGGACAGAATCTAGACAACTCAAGGAATTAGATTATTGCTATGGTTCAAATGTGCAATGTTCCCATAAGCTCATGTATTAGATGCCAGGTTCCCAGGGGTGGCACTATTTGGGGGTGATCTTAAGACTAAGAGGTAGAACCTAGCTGGGGGAAATAAGTCTTTGTCCCCCCTCCTCCCTCCCTCTCCTCTCTTCTTCCTTTTCCTCTCCTCCCCACTACACACCCTCCTCTCCCTCTCCTCCCCCTGGCTTTCTCCTTTCTGTCTATTGTGAATTAAACAGTTCTCCTGAGCTGTATTAGTGAGAGATCCTGTGGCAAAACACAAGATGGAGAGTGACTGAAAAGACAACCCACATTGACCTCTGACCTCCATGAACCTGCACACACACACACACACACACACACACACAAACACACACAAAGAAGCCATTCTCATAGTACAAGTCCTGTGGTATTTACAGACTCTACCACAGCTCTAAATGGTACTCGCAGGTGGATATTGGTGATTATAGTGTAGACCGGGTTGAGAGTGTACAAGAGCCAGAAAAATCTGTAACAAGCTACCAATACTTATGGACATTACTTCTGCTGGAAAACTGTGACTCACACCGTATGATATGTATGACTAAAAAGGACATGTGTGTGTGGGGGTGTATGCTGTGTTTATGGGTACATGTGTGTGTGCTCTTGTGTCCCTGCATGGAGACATTTGAGCCTAGAGCTTGCCAAGTAGCCAGCTTGCTCCATGATCCCTCATCTCTACACCGAGAGCACTGGGATTACAGGAAGCTTTTATGTCCATCCAGCCTTTGTGTGGTGCTGGTTATATGGCCTCTGGTCCCCACACTTTTGTGGCATGCTCTTACCTACTGTGCCATCGCCCCAGTCCTGAAGGACTCTTAAAGGCTTCAGAGGAGTGGGTTTGAGCCCCATTACCATCCTAGGTTGTGTATTTCCTAATAATATTTTTACCTTTATCTTTTATTTGTGTGTGAATATGTGCACATTAATGTGGGTGTTCAAGGACATTGATCTATTGGAGCTGCAACTGCAGGTGTTTGTGAGCACCCAGATATGGGTGCTGGGACTCAAACTCGGTCCTCTGCAAGAACAGCCAGTGCTCTTAACCGCAATCTCTCCAGCCCCAGCTTGGGTATAAGATACTTTGCACATATGATCCCACCTGGCCCTCATAAGAGTTCTCCAGAGGAAAATAGGGCATGGTAGTTAGATACGGCAGGCAATCATTTAGGTCACATAAGTATGTCAACCCAATGGGCCAAAACACCAGCAAAAGGAATTTAACTCTTGGAGGGACAGGCACAAATAATTTCACAAGATGCTCTGACCTGGACAGGAGCTTCCTGTTTCTGGGTGAAGGTGGTCACAGATAGAGTCTAGGATCACTGAGTTTAAAACAGCACTGAGAGGTTGGCGCTTCCCGAAGGGGCAAAACAATACCTCTGAGGAAAGAGGCGAGGCCCATTAGACAGGATTCAGAGCCGGAGCCGTGATAATATCGCCCCCTGGTGGACATGGTGAATATTGATCCCTCCCTCTGCGATATAATGGCAACTGTTGGGGAAGTTTTTCTGATACAGGGGCTTGCTTTGTTGCGGAAGCTAGATTTGAACTTCTTCTTCTTCTTTTTTTTTTTTTTTTTTGTTTTTCGAGACAGGGTTTTTCTGTGTAGCCCTGGCTGTCCTGGAACTCACTCTGTAGACCAGGCTGCCTCGAACTCAGAAATCCGCCTGCCTCTGCCTCCCAAGTGCTGGGATTAAAGGCGTGCGCCACCAACGCCCGGCCAAAAGCAACTCTTATAAAGGACATTTAATTGGGGCTGGCTTACAGATTCAGAGACTCAGTCCATTCTCATCATGGCAGTATCCAGGCAGGCATGGTGCTACTGAAGGAGCTGAGAGTTCTACATCTTCATCTGAAGGCAGCCAGAAGGAGACTCTCTTCTTCGTTGGGCAGAGCCTGAGCATTGGATCTCCAAGCCCACCCCACAGTGACACACTTCCTCTAATAAGGCCACACCCACTCCAACAAGGCCACACCTCCTAACAGGGACACTCCCTGGTCCAAGCATATTCAAATCACCATATCTGCAAGGCGGAACACTCAGAAAAACAAAACGAAAATAAAACAAGCAAACCATCTTATTTCATTGGTTCTCCCCACCATCTCCCTTCCTGGGAACTGGAATTACAGATGGTTGGGAGTCATTTTGTGGGTGCTGGGAATCAAACGCGGGTTCTCTGCAAGAGCAGCAAGTGCTCTCAACCAATGATCCTTCTTGAGAGTCCCACTTGTCAGCCCCCTTTTGTTATTTATTTGTTGTGTGTGAGAAAGTACACACAAGTAAAGGTAAAGCTGTCTTATCATCTGCCACCTATTTGCTTTGAGACAGGGTCTCTCCCTGGATCTGGGGACATGACTGGGCTTTCTTGGCTACGCTGGTCCCTTCTGTCCCTACCTCCGTCCTGATTTCTGATGAGGACGAGTCTAGGTGAAGTGACGTGGAATCACAGTACAGTTTCAGTTTGCGCATCTCTGCCGGCCCTGGATGCTGAGTTATCTTTTCATACAAAGGAGCCGCTCTGTACTGGGTGGTTTTGTCAACTTGACCTAGACCTACACATCTGGGAAGAGCCAATCTTAGTTGAGAAGATGCCGCTATAACATTGTCCAATAGGCAAGCCTAGAGGATATTGCCTTGAATAAGGATTGGTGGGGGAGGGTACCGCCCACTGTGGGCGGTGCCATCCCTAGGCTGGTGGTCCTGGGTTGTATAAGAAAGCAGGCTGAGCAAGCCTTGGGGAGCAAGCCAGTAAGCAGCACCCCTCTATGGTCTCTGCATCAGCCCCTGACTCCAGGTTCCTGCCTTGCTTGAGTTTCTGCCCTGCCCTCCTTCCATGGTGGACTGTGATGGAGAACTATAAATAGAAACAAACCCTGTCCTCCTCAAGCTGGTTTTTGTCATGGTGTTTTATCACAGCAATAGAGACCCTAAGACACGGGAGTATGAACACACATTCAAATGTTGCAGCAACAACCGTTTGATGCCACGATAGAGTCTAATGTGCTTCTGGCTTCTTCCTTTCTGTCTTTCCTAACTTTTATTTGAAATAGGATGTCATTTATCAGAAGCTGGCCTTGAACTTGCTATGTACCTGAGGCTGGCCCCAAACTCCTGATATACTTACCTCTGCCTCCTAAGGGCTGACATGGCAGATGTGTGTCACAGAAGCTAACTTACTCCTATTCTGTTGTCAGTGTATATTGTCTTGTGTGTGTCTTGTAGTCTTCTTCCTTGCTGGAATAGCCTTATCATCCTGGGAATCAGACTTGCAGATCAGCGCAGTATGCTCAATTTCTTCCACAGAAAAAAACTTTGTTAGATAAATGGTATTCCTCAATAATGTTATATGTTTGAAGTGCTAGATATGCTAATTAATATAATTTAGTTAACTCAGTAGCAAAACTTCACAATGTGAAAAATTATATATCAACTCAAAATGTTTTAATGAGCTGGGGTGTGGCTCAGTGGTAGAGCCCCTGCCTAGAATCCCCCAGTGAGGGGCTGGGGTGTGGCTCAGTGGCAGTGCCCCTGCCTAGAATCCCCCAGTGAGGGGCTGGGGTGTGGCTCAGTGGTAGAGGTCCTGCCTAGAATCCCCCAGTGAGGGGCTGGGGCGTGGCTCAGTGGTAGAGCACCTGCCTAGCAAGAGGAAGGGTTTGAGTTCGATCCCTGTAACTGTTTAAAAATAAGAAAATACTATGAAGAAACACACACACACACACACACACACACACACACACACGCTGAGTTGCACCCACTGACTGCAATTCCTTTTATGAGGCACATGAGCTGAAGGCTCAGGTTTAAAACAGAAGAATAACTCCGACCTCAACTAGAGTGTCGCAGATGCCAGAGCATAGCCCAATCCTCCCACCTTCGCTCACTGCCAGACAATCTCTAATGTGGTTGCTCTTGGTGACATTTGTTTTGATAAGCACTTCATAGCAAATGTTGGTTCTGTGGAGGGAATGTCTTACTTTACACACAGGGTTCTACTCAGATCCCTCTACTGTGGTGCCCTGCAAGTGTGCTTTGCGATCTTTGTCCTTGTCTGAGTCTGGTGACCTCTCTAGGCAGCTGTGAGAATTATCCCTCAAACAAAAGAGGACGGAGATTGGAGTGGTCAGGGTTCCTTAGAGGATCAATATTCTGCACACACACAAATTTAAAAAGGAAAGTTTACATCATCATCATCATTATCATTATCATCATCATCATCATCATCATCATTTAATATAGGGTCTCACACAGCCCAGGCTGGTCTCAAATGGCCTATGTAGCCAAGGATGACTTTGAATTTCTGTTCTGCCTCCACCTGGTGGGTTTCAGAGATTTTGGGATGGAACCCAGGGCTTTGTACATGCTGGGCAAACTCTCTACCAAGCGAGCTGCAGCCCAGCCAACTTTCCTGCATTTATATGCTTTCTCTTGGGTATTTAGCCCAGAAAAGTCTAACACACCCTCCTGTCTCAAACACCTACAGAGTTGGACCAGAAAGTGAAAGCAGCTGTGAGGGGTGGCAAGGCTGGAGAGGTGACAGGTTTGCAGGCTGGTAAACGTGTGGTAGATGAGGAGGGTGCAATCCAGGCAGAGCCTGTTCCCCCTGAGTCGCGATGGGATGAAGGTGGGCAGGTCAAAGCAGCTTGAATTTCCAGGGCAGAGCAGAGTGTGCAGGAAGCCACTGCGAGACGTGTTCAGGATTCCTACTGACTGGAGCTAATTCATAGGAGAGAACTACGACGTCTATGGCAGCCCCTCATGCTGCGTTCTGGGATCCCGCTGCTACAAGGGCAGACAAGTACCCTATTGAGAAACTGTGACAGACTCCTCAGACAACAGATGGTGACCTGCGGTGGCAACACCCCCCCATAATAGGTTCACCCCAACTAAAGGTGCTCCTCCTGCTCAGTTCTTCATATCTTTGGAATCACACATTGCTTACTCCAATTCCCTCACCTCCTCCTGCTGCTTGGAAATCAGAGATAGCCTGAGTGCAGGGTCCTGCTGCAAAACCTCTCCCCTTCATTGAGACCTAGAAGAAGAGCCTTGAAATCTCCTCAGAGACCCACCATGCTGTTTCCTCACGGATGGTACAGAGGCCTGAATTCTCCTCAGAACCCCCTCCATCCCACTGTCTGTCTCTATATCCAAGTGGCACTAATAGCTGTTCCAATAAACTTCTTTCCAAAACAACAGTCCACCTCAGTGTTCCTTTTGAGCCCTAAACGTGAGACCTTTCAGAAACCACCCCTAGCCAGGCTAAAGAAAGGCATGTGAGTAGCTGGGTGTGGTGGTTCACGTGAGGGAACCCAGCCCTGGTGAGGGGGAAGCTGCAATGTTAGGAGTTCAAGGTCATCCTTGGCTACTTAAAGAGTTTGAGGCTAGCCTAGGACACATGAGGCCTTGTCTCAAAACAATAACAGCAAAACAAAAACACAACGGCATCGACTTTCCTAAGGTCAGACTGCTGAGAAAGCTATAGTGTAGCATCCCAGGCTCCTGATCTATCTATCGGAGGCTATGCTGAGATTGGAAAGCGAAGGATTCCTGAAGCTTTGCAGCCACCTCCTGAATTAGGCTCTCACGTCTATCCCAGCTCTGTCCGTCTCCGCCCCCTCTCTCTCTCCGCTGTGTGGGTGTTGTGTGCAAGTGAGTATATATATGCACACGTAACTGTACATACATCCGGAGGCTAGAGCAAGGCACCAAGTGTCTTCCACGGGTGCTGGCCATCTTAGTGCTTTGACACAACGTCTCTCATTGAACTGGAAGCTCACCATTTCCGGCAGGGATCCTGCCCGCCCACTGAGCAGTCAATCAAGACTCAGTGTGTCAGCCTCCCAAGCCACGCCCAATTTATGTGGCCGCTGGGGTTTCAAACTCATGGCCCGGTGTTGTCAGGCTGGCAGCACAGCACCTTTTTATGGTGTGTGTGTGTGTGTGTGTGTGTGTGTGTGTGTGTGTGTGTGTTGTGCTGTGCCATGGTACTCGTACTCCTGTGGCGGTCAGAAGACAATCTGTGGGATTTGGTTCTTCCTCCTTTTCGATTGTTTGTTTCAAGACAGGGTTTCTCTGTGTAGCTCCAGCTGTCCTGGAACTCACTCTGTAGACCGGGCTGGTCTCGAACTCACAGAGATCTACCTGCTTCTGCCTCCTGAGTGATTACAGCTGTGCGCCACCTCCAGGTGGTTCTTCCTTTCTAGTAGGTGGGCCCCGGGGACTGAACTCACGGCAGCAGTGAGAGCCTTTGGCATTCAGCCATCTTGCTGGCCCTCCTTTGGAATTTTTGACGTTAACCCTCCTTGTTTGAAAAGTGCCATATAGGATGGTTTTCCCTGGGGTCCGATTCTTGGGGGCAGGGAGCCATATTGGCCCAACACCAGGAGACCCCTGGGTACCCCACCGGTGTCAAGGGAAGAACCCATAATAAAAGGGTACGTGGGAGCCATAGACACAGCCTATCTTATGACATTAGTGACAATTTCTCCTTAATTAACTCAGGTTGAGTCTCTGTCAAATACGGCCTCCGGCCCATCTGGAACCTGAGATGAGGATACTCACGTTTCTTGTTCATGAAAAAGTCAGCCTCCTACAGCATTTGGTTTCCTGATAGCGTTCCCTGCTCACCTAAGCAGCTCTGTGCTCTTCTGGTACCTTTTGCCCTTGGTCAAAAATCCATATATTGAATAAAGACCCCTGAGTCGGTGAGACAGAGAAAAGTTCCAAGGAGAAGGTTTTCGATGACACTGCTTGAGGAATTCTTAGCAAGAAGCACGCAAATGTCATCCTTGACAGCAAATGGGACATTATCATCCGCGAGATCTTTAACAGGATGGGAGGAATGCAAGCTGTGGGAATCTCAGTCCTGAGGGAAGATGCCAGAAGGGTACAGCTTGATCATGTAATGGTTGTGCCTTTAACATTTCTGTCAACTTGTTCTCTCAAGAAAATTTCATTTCAAGAAGTGAAAAATGTGTTAAGCTGGACCTGGGTAGTGCAGGCCTATAGTTCGAGTACTTGGGGAGTTGAGACAGGAGGATTATGAGTTCAAGGCAACTTAGTGAGATCCTGCCTCTAAGTCAAAGTGAAAAGGCTGGGGTGTGGCTCAGTGGGAGAGCCCCTGCCTAGAATCCCCCAGTGAGGGGCTGGGGTGTGGCTCAGTGGTAGAGCCTCTGCCTAGAATCCCCAGTGAGGGGCTGGGGTGTGGCTCAGTGGTAGAGCCCCTGCCTAGAATCCCCCAGTGAGAGGCTGGGGTGTGGCTCAGTGGTAGAGCCCCTGCCTAGAATCCCCCAGTGAGGGGCTGGGGTGTGGCTCAGTGGTGGAGCATTTGCCTAGCATAGGGAGATTCTAGGTGCACAAAAACAAAGAGGAGGAGGAGGAGCTAGTGGTGGAGGTTGTTAAAGAACAAGAGTCTGTCACTTGGGTAGCATTTCTTGTCTACTCAGGAAAAAAACCCGTTGTCTTTTCATGCTCACCCCCTGACACTGCCATCACCATCTTCTTTTGGTGTATAGTGTCCGTTGTGGTTTCAGCGTGCGTCTCTGAAGACTGATAATGCCAAGCATCTTCTCATCCGCTCACTTTTTATCTACAGCAAGATCTATTGGGGAGCAGAAATGTTATGATGTAGGAAAAGGAGGGAAGAGAAATGGAGAGGATGTTCTTGAGTGAGCACAAAAGGACCCAGAGTAGACAGGGAGGAGCTGTCTTTAGACAGAACTGACATGACCGAATCCACTGGGTATTATAGCACATACCTTTAATGAGAACTAGTCTTTAAGGAAGAAAGAAAGAAAGGAAGGAAGGAAGGAGAAAAAGAGAAAGAAGAAAGAAAGAAAGACAAAGACAAAGAAAAAAACAGAAACAAATAAAAGGGAGAAAAAGAAAAATTTGCTTCCTTGAGAAAAGAAGATCTTTAACTTTCTAGTTGCTATCACAGAACACTTGGCGATAAGCAACTTCAAAACAAGAAAGGTTTTTTTGTTTTGTTTTGTTTTGTTTTTTTTACAAGAAAGGTTTTTAACTCTCAGTTTCATCTGAGTCAGCTCATCCTGGTGGGAAAGGTGGGGAGGAGCCAAGCAACTCAGATCATGGCTGCCAAGAAGCAGAGAGAAACAGGAGGTAGTTAGAGGCGGGTAGTTAGAGGCGAGATGTACTCTCAGCGACCGTCCTCCAGGACATACTTCCCCTAACAGAGCTTCAGTTTCACTATGTCCAATGTTTATTCAGAATTGGAACCCAAGACTGGCACAAGGCTAGTTGGTGCATGCTTGACTTTATGTGTGAGGCTCTGGGTTTGTTCCCCGGCACAGAAAAATTAGAACCCATCTGTGGATTAAATCTCCTAGGTCAAGGCTCTTACCTTTATGATCCTTGTCCTAGGGAACTCCTTCGCAGGCAATCACTTCATCAAGCCAATCAACTTAACAATCAAGATAAACAAACCATCACCAGTGTGGAGAGATGACTCCACAGTCAAGAGCAATTACTGTTCTTGCAGAGGACCTGGGTTCAGTTCCCAGCACCCACATGGTGACTCACAACCATCCCTAACCCCTGAGGGGTGTCTGACGTCCTCTTCTGACTTCTGTGGCCACCAGGCATGCTCACAGTACACAGGCACACAAGCACTCATGCACGCAGGCACATGCACATGGGTGTGCATGCGCACACACGCCAGACAGTCATATAAAATAAAGAAAACTTAAAAATAGACCTCATCTCTCCAAGAGTAAAGTGCTAGGGCATAAAGAGACAGGACAGCAGGGACTTGGTGACCTGCTGAACACGTGGGAGAAAGGACGCAGAGGGTAGGGTCTGATTTCCCCGAATTTGAAGGAATTTGGATTGCGTAGTTCAGCCTGAAGAGACTGGGAAACACAACAGGCTGCGTTGTCGTTTGATACTTTCAACCATGACCTGGGACTCCCATGGACCAGATTTGGTTTCACTGTGACCCAGTCACTTGATCCAGACACCTTGAGCCTCTTTGTAAGCACATATGGTGTTTTTTGTCCAGTGTTTGCACAGCTGGGCAGCACGATTCAGGAACCTGTGAATTATCTATGCTTTTGACCTATTCTAAGGAGAACTTCACCCAAAAGGCTAAATTATTAAGCACTGGGAGTTATCTTTGTTACTGCTAACCAGAAAGCCAAGATGCAGTGAATTTTTTTTTCTGAGATGTTTTTGCTCCCTAGAGTTGAAATTTTATTAATGACACATAATTGCTCTCAAAACACAAAACACATGCCCAAGGTGGTGGCCCATGCTTTTAATTCCAGCACTCAGGAGACAGAGGCAGACGGATCTCTTGAGTTCAAGGCCAGCCTGATCTACAGAGTGCAGGACAGCAGGGCTACACAGAAAAACCCTGTCTTGAAAAACCAAAACACGACCGCGCGTGTGCTCGCGTGCACACACACACACACACACACACACACACACACACACATCAAAAGTAAACAAACATACCTCAAAAACAAAACAAACAAACAAATAAAAAACCCAAAACAAATATACACCCAGAGGACAAAAGAGACCTTGACTAGCTAGACAAGGAGAAAGCAGACTTTGCCACGAGTCAAGACTTTTAAAGACATGATGGATGAGTGCATTTAACAGAGACCACATCGTCCTCTAAGTTTGTCAGGCTGAATCAACTTGTGTGTGTGTATGTGCACTCACGTGCACGCACATGTGGAAGCCCAAGGTTGACGATGGTGTCTTCTTCAATCTTCCTCCTTCTTTCCTCTTGAGCCAGGGTCTCACTGTGTGGTCCAGGGTGGCCTGGAACTTACCCCTGCTTAGCACCTGCTTCTGCCTCTCTAGTGCTGGGATTAGAGGCGTGCACCACAGGACCTCACCTCAATCACCTTTCACTTTGTAGGTCTCTCACCTTGGAGCTCACCGATGGTCCAGTTAGCCCCAGAGATCCCATCCTACCTCCCCAGTGTGGAGATTACAGGAATACACCTCTCCCTCTCTCTCCTTCTCCTCACACCTGTGTGTGTGTGTGTGTGTGTGTGTGTGTGTGTGCATGAGTGCACATGTGTGTGTCAGTCTGTCCCTGTGCATGTAGAGGCCAGACAACGACTTTTGGGTGTTTCTTCACTGAACCCAAATTTTGCCAGTTTAGCTACATTGGCTGGCCAGCAAGTCCCCAGCGTCTACCTGTCCATCCCTTCCCCCAGCACTGCCTTTAGCAAACAGTCTAGGACAGCAAACACAAACCTCTGTAGCAGGCAGCCCCAAACAGGCAGGACTTGGTTAGAACTGATGGTTCCTTTAACTTTGTCCCAACGTGCCTCATCTTTGC
This sequence comes from Mastomys natalensis, assembly GCA_021653895.1. Lineage (NCBI taxonomy): Eukaryota > Metazoa > Chordata > Mammalia > Rodentia > Muridae > Mastomys > Mastomys natalensis. The sequence continues at coordinate 420,333 of JAJTUV010001631.1, read as the reverse complement.
CCAGCTTGCATCTTGGATCCCTGACTAAGAGCAACTAGGGAATGAAGAAAGGAGAGACACACAGATACAGAAAAGCTGGGATCATGTAGTCTGAGCTCTTGGATGGAGAAGCCTCAGCACCCCAGTGGTTATTGTGTTTATTATAGACAGTTGAATAGGGAATCAGGGTTATTACAGATAACGTGGAGACAGGCTTATTACATACAGATAACATGGAAGCAGAGTATTACATACAGAGACCATGGAGGCAGGGGTACTGTATACAGCTGAAGAAGCTGGCAGGTTTAGCTAAGCAGGTGGAACACTCTCTGTGGGGAGCAGTTTTCAGGCCCTAAACATCCCGGGGAGAAAGCTCTGCTGCACGCCGTCTGCACACAGTCCACATCTGCACTTGGACCAGAGGGAGGCTTTGCTCTGAGTCTCACCTGGGGGAGGCTTTGCCAGTCCCGTGGGGCTGAGGCATCCGTCTGTGACACGGCTGTGGCTGTGGTCAGCAGTGCACATTCACTTGGGACCACATTTGCTCCCCACACCAATGCCTGGCTGCCTCTGCAAAAGCAGCCCGTGCTCTCAGCCACCGAGCCATCTCTCCAGGCCCTTTTTTTTTTTTTGGATTTTGCCTCTGATCCTAACACATGGGCATGTACCACCAAGCCAGCCACTTCTGATTACGTGGTCTCTCTATGTCTTTCTTCCTTTTGGGTATATGTGTTGTATGTGGAGCCAGCAGTTGGCCTTGGGTGTGATTCATCAGCTGTTTGTGATACAGGACCCCTCACTGGCCTTGAACTCACAGGGTAGGCTAGACTGGTTGGTCAGTGAGCCCAGGATGCCCCATTTCTGCTACCCTAGTACTGATACTACAAATGTGTCCCACAATGCTCTGCTTTCTTATGTGGGTTCTGGGGATCAAATTGTTTCCTCCTGCTTGTGAAGCAAGCACTCTACAGCTGAACTCCCTTTCAGACCTCTCCTCATTTGAATGAGATAGGATCTAAGTATGTACCTGAGGCTGTATGTTCTATCTCAGCCTCCTGCGGAGTAGAATCACAGGTGCTTACCACAATCCATTATCTTCATTTTCTGTCAGAAAAATTGCTGGCCATGGGCAGCACATAGTGGTAATCAAATACTGAAGAGGCTACCCTAGGACACACCTTTAGCAGGGTTTGGTAGTTACCTGCCCATGTGCTAGGATTATAGGCAAAACCACAAAAGGGAGCCTGGAGAGATGGCTCAGTGGTTAAGAGCACTGGCTACTTTTATAGAGGATCCGGATTTAGTTCCCAGGACTCACAAAGTGGCTCTCAACTTCAGTTCCAGGGAATTCAATGCTCGCTTCTGGTGCACAGATATACAGGCAGGCAAAACATCCATAAGCATACAATAAAAATAAACAAATACATTTAAAAAATCAAACAAGCCTGAATTCAGCGTTTAAGAAGAAGGAAACATTGAGATGGGTTTGGGGTACAGGCCTGTAATTCTATCGACTGAGAAGGCTGAGGCAGGAGAGCCTACTGAATATTATACAGGACAATTATTTTCAGAATGAATAAGGTATTCGGTTCTATTGCATAATGCATACAGACACCAGTCTTGCATGCACACTCCAAAGAAGTGAGCAGGGCCAGGGAGATGGCTCTGCGTGTAACACAAGCATGAACACAAGAACCTGCATTAAAAAGTGGGGTGTGGAGCTACACAGAGAAGTCCTGTCTCGAAAACAAAACAAAACAAAACAAAAAAAAAAGTGGGGTGTGGCAGCAAACCTCTAACCCCAGCACTGGGGAGGCAGAGACATAAGGATCCCTGGAAGTCATCACCAACCAGTCTGGCTAGGTCCTAGGGCTTACTGAGAGACTCTCAAAAAATAAAGTGGAGGGCAACTGAGAAAGATACTGGACATTGACCTCTGTCTACATACACATGTGGGATGCCCACACAAACCCGTTAGCATAATATGCATTCATACATACAAAGTGGTTAAGAAAATGGAGTTGAGCCGGGTGGTAGTGGTGCATGGCTTTAATCCCAGCAACTCGGGAGGCAGAGGCAGGTGGATCTCTGTGAATTCAAGGCCAGACTGGTCTATAGAGTGAGTTCCAGGACTCCCCCCCCTTTTAAAAAAAATTTATTTGTTTGTTTGTTATTTAATGTATATGAGTAACTGTAGCTGTCTTCACACACACCAGAAGCATCAGATTCAATTACAGATGGTCGTGAGCCACCATGTGGTTACTGGAATTGAACTCAGGACCTCTGGAAGAGCAGTGGGGCTCTTAACCGCTGAGCCATCTCTCCAGCCTGGAAACCCTGTCTTTAAAGATGAAAAAAAAAAAAAAAAAAGTCAAGAGTTTTACTCTATTGACTTGGGAAGCCGAGGATGTAGGATGGCTAGTTCAAAGTCAGCCTGCCTTGGGCAGCACAGAAAAATATCGCTGCAAAGAAGGCAAAGGATGGACCTGCAGGGTGCGATTCCGCTGGTGGAGCACTTGTCTAGCATACAGGAAGCCCCAGGGTCCATCCCCAGCACAGCATCAACTGAGCTTGGTTCTGCACAGTTAATGGATCCCAGTGGCGATCAGAAATTCAAGACCCTCTTAGAGACTTGGTGAGTTTGTGGAATACTTGATTGTGTCAAAACAACACAGCTTGACAGGGACACATTTGGTGTCTCTTGTGGCTTCAGATTTAGCAGGGCAATGCCCAAGTCAAGACATTGGTAAGAAAATTATGTAACCAAGACCTTGGCGACACTGACTTTTGAGGTTTTTCACTTAGAGGCTGCCAGCCTTGCACATCTGCAAACCGCAGCACTAACATCTGGGGAGTCTTCCGTTCATAGAGCACCCCATGTTCTTACCCCATTTCAGCCGTACCCCACCCCTAGCAGACTCCACACTTCACCAAGCGAGTTTGCTTACAGAACTGAAACCTTAGTTAAGGTTTGTTGAGGTTTTTTTTTTTTTTTTTCTCTCTCTTAATTGGCTGTCCCTACCCACCCTTCTATAAATAGAAAAGAGAGACAGGGAGTGTTTGAAGTTTCATTACTAAGGTAAAGACACTTGAGCTTCACACACTTGATCCCTAAACGTGAAATCTAAGAGGCTGACTGATCACAGTTTCAGCCCTATATAAGGTGGTGAAAGACCATGTTCTTTGTTTTTCTGGTTTGTTCCTACAATTCTTTCTTCCCGCTTGATTTTAAATCTAAATTGGTGAGTAGCTGGTGGGCCTACCAGACCCCAAGATCTCCTTCTCTACACAAACTACATTAGCCTTGGCACTGGGGAGGATTTTCACCTCTGCTGCATGGGCTAATCTTCCGCAGGGGTCTGCGGTATTGCGACTCTCTGGTTGATGCATGACAGGGCTGTTGTGTTTATAATATGGCTAATGTTTAAATGATCCCTAGCTGCCTATAGTGGCTGATTAGGTAAGTGTCATTTTTACAAGAAGATTGGACTTTAAGAAAAAAAAAAACTTTTATTTGCTTTTAGGATTTTAAAAGACTAGTCCATGTAGCTCAGGCTGCTCTGGAGTTCACTATGTAGTCAAGGATGCTCTTGAACTCCTAAGCATCCTGTTCCTGCTGCCGCCTCCTCCTCCTCCTCCTCCTCCTCCTCCTCCTCCTCCTCCTCCTCCTCCTCCTCCTTCTCCTCAGTACTGGAATTGCAAGTATGCATACCATGATCAGTTTGGTCTTCTTTTCTTTTTCTTTTCTTTTCCTTCAATTTTGGAGTGAATTCAGGAGCAATCATGTAGTCAAGAGGTGGCTGGAGTCTTTTCTGTATCTGAGTTTGGTTTGGTACTCTGTCCCATCGCTTAACAGGTGCTTACGGCCGCATCATAAAATTCTAGACATACACAGGGTTGGCGAGTGGCTGAGGATGTGTGCTCTTCCCATTTCTCTGTCACAGAGGCTCACATCTTGTTTCTTCTGTTTCACCAGGTGGAAAATGAGCATCACGGACATTCTGAGTGCTGATGACATTGCGGCAGCCCTGCAGGAATGCCAAGGTGACAGGGGACTGGAGGAGCAGGCCATGGGATGCTGGGGCAGAAGGAGAGCAAGTTCCAGGGAAGCCGGGACTCCAGAGGGAGATCTTGTCTCAGAATTAAAACAAGGGGGTGTAGTTGTAGTAGTGTCTGTCTAGCACATATGAAGACCTGGGTTCCATCCCCAGCACTGTGTAGACAGGTAATGTACACCTGTACTCCTCACACTAGGGAGATGGAGGCAGGAGGATCAAGGAGTTTGAGATCATTCCTGACTTCAGAGGGAGCTTGTGGCCTACTGGGGCTACTTGGATCCTTGTCTCAAAAGCAGACAAGCAAACAAATAATAAAGGTGACAGGAGACACCAGGAAGACCTGTTTTTTTTGTTTGTTTGTTTGTTTTGTTTTTTTGTTTTTTTGTTTTTCGAGACAGGGTTTCTCTTTGTAGCCCTGGCTGTCCTGGAACTCACTCTGTAGACCAGGCTGGCCTCGAACTCAGAAATCCGCCTGCCTCTGCCTCCCAAGTGCTGGGATTAAAGGCGTGCGCCACCACCGCCCGGCATAGGAAGACCTGTCTTACTGTGAAATTTGCTGAAAGATTTGCAGAATCTGCTGGTGGAACTGCTCTAAGTTAGAGCACTAATGTGACAGGAATTAGGAGATCTGAGTATGTGGTTGTATTTACATAAGAGGAAAGGAATTTACTAAAAGGGGTAGAGGGGGAAGTCACTGGGGGCTGGGAATGTAGCTCAGTGGTAGAGCACTTGCCTTGTATGCACAAGGCCCCAAGTTCAATTCCCAGTGCTGGAAAAAAAATGTCTCAGTAGAAAAAAGGCTGGATGGGGTTGTAGCTGAGTAGTAGGGTTAGCCTGAGCTATATAGTAGGTTCCAGGCTAGCCACAAACAAGAGTAAGTCAATGTACTTATTGTTTCCCACCAATCACGTGGTATTGTGAACTTGGTGGGCAGCTTATTGAGTGAGGAGGGCTGGGGGGGGGAACACTGAGCAGAGCCAGGAAAGAGGAACAAAATCAAAAGGAAAGGACAACCTAGAGCAGAGGGGACAAGGTGACATCACAGACCACCCAGACTTGGCTCTCTGAGTCTTGGGAGAGTCAAGTGTCTACGTAGCCGTAGCTTGAGGGACATTAGGAAAGTATTTCCGTAGCCTGTGTTTTCATCACCTGGGCACAAATACAGAATGTGACCCACTGAGCCTCAGGTAACCTAGTCTCTGTTCTTTAGACCCAGACACCTTTGAACCACAAAAGTTCTTCCAGACATCGGGCCTCTCCAAGATGTCCGCCAGCCAAGTGAAGGATATCTTCCGGTTCATAGACAACGACCAGAGTGGATACCTGGATGAAGTCGAGCTCAAGTAAGCTGTGTACTAAGCCTCTCAACATGGATGGATGGGGGTGGGGTGTACGGTGTCCCCTGTTGGCTCCATACTTTCTCCATGGCTCGCCCTGGCATTGGATGTTCATCCATTAAGGAGTGTAAATTGTCCATCCTTCTACCCACAGGGGGCAATGAGTGTGGCATTGAAGACTAGGTACAAAGGGAGATTTGTTCAAGGGATTTCCTCCTGTAAATGAAACAACAACATTCTTAAAGACAGATGTCTAGCATCGGTTTCTATGGCAAAGGAGAGCTGTGCTCCCTTGACCTTGACAGATGTTTGTGGCTGTCAGATACATGGACTCAAGAAGGGGAGAGAGGAAGAGGGAAGGGGAAGGGGACAGTGAGGGAGGGAGGGAGGGCAGAGAGCACTCGGTCTTTCAGGAGCTTGCCACCAGCTTTTTGTGGTACTGTAGGTATTTCCTACAGAAGTTCCAGAGTGACGCTAGAGAACTGACTGAGTCAGAGACCAAGTCCTTGATGGATGCAGCGGACAATGATGGAGACGGGAAGATCGGGGCCGAAGGTAGGTCTGCTCCTGCATGGTGTCTAAGACAGGCGGCATAAGGGACACCCAAGGTGGAGGGTTCTGAGTTCTGATGAATTCAGTCTTTTCATCTGCAGAGTGTGAACGGGCAAGCACACCAGCTGTGCGCAGACATGTGGTATCACTGAGGATGGAACTCGTGGGTCCAGCCTGTGCTTAGCACATCTGAAATTGGTCCCCAGCACTGCCCACCCCTCAACACACACAAATTCTGGGATAGGGCTAATGAGACGGCTCAGTGAGTAACGGCTACCAAGTCTGGCCACCTGTGTTCTCCCTGGGGTCTGCACAATAGGAAGAGAAACAAACTCCCCAAAGTTGTCTTCTGACTTCCATACATGTAAACACACAATTCTGGAAGACAATAGCTCACACCTGTAACCCCAGCACTTTAGATGTTGAGATAGGAGAACTGCAGTGAGTTTGAGGCCAGCCTGGGCAACATAAGGAGCTCAAGGTGAGCCAGGGTTACAGGTTACAGGTGTGTGTCTCAACACACATACACACATGCACACTTTGTGTTACATGATACACCAGAACTATGAACTGGTCACTACTTATGAACTTTGAAAGAATGCCTCCCCCCGCCCCATGAAGGGATTAGCTGACCACTTGGCCTTCCAAACTATTTTATGAGATGCTTCGGTCCAGCTTAACAATAATGTAAAAGATGTCTGGCAGGATTTAAACAGAGACAGCTTACTGTCCACCAGTACATGGCATTAAACAGAGGATGTGGCCCGGGAGATGGCACAGTCACGACTGCTTGCCCCACGAGCGTTAGGACCTGAGTTCAGAGCCCTGCCAGCTGTGGTAAAAGCTGGGCATGGTGGTATGCACCTGTGATAACGCACCTGGGGGAGGGGAAGTCACGGAGACAGGTGGATCCCAGGGGGTTATCACCACCCAATCTAGCCGAGTCGGTGAACCTAGGTCTACAGGAGAGACCCTGTCCCCCGCCCAAAGAATAAGGGGGGAGCAATTGAGGGAGATAATGATGTTAGCCTCTACATACACATGTGCACACACACATAGGCATGTACACACACACACAGCACCACCACCACTAACAATAGTGACAATAAAGGATAAATAAACCAACCACTATCCACGGTGTCATATTATGTGCAGAGCTCCAGATTTAACCGTCATAGAATTGTTTATGTTTGATTATATAGAGCTGCTTACATTTCTGTTTAAGCAATGATTCAGAAAGTAATATGGGGAATCCTGTTTGTGGCACCAATTAGAGAGAATGAACAATGCTAAAGTAGATTCTTTTGTTTGTTTTTGGGGGGTAGGGTCTCCTGTACAGCCCTGGCTGGCCTTGAACTTGATATGTAGCCAAACTGACTTTGAACTCTTGATTCTCCTGCTGCCGCCTCTCTGGTGCTGTGATTGCAGGCAAGCAGCAATAAGCCTAACCTTAGATCCTCACTGAAATATGCTATCATAAGTCACTACGTGAGTACCCTAGATGAAATAGTTCAGACAAAGGAAGCTTGATGTATTTAAACATAACTATGAAGCCTGGCTTGGTGGCACATGTGCATAATACTAGCATTTGGAAAGCTGTAGAATCCTGCAGTGGTGGCGAATGCCTTTAATCCAGTACCTGAGTACCTGGGAGGCAGAGGCAGGCGAATTTCTGAGATCCGGGCCAGCCTGGTCTACAGAGTGAGTTCCAGGACAGCCAGGGCTACACAGAGAAACCCTGTCCGAAAAACTAAAAAAAAAAAAAAAAAAAGGAAAGCTGTGGAGTTTAAGGTCAGACTTGGCTGTCTCATTAATTCCAGGCTAGCCTTGGCTATGGCAGCAAGACCCTGTCTCAAATTTTAAAATGATAATTTACAAAAAGCCACAATCCCCAAAGATGTCTAAACAGATAAAATTTGGGCTAGTTAATATAAAGCAAATCTCCATTTTCAATTTGCTGTGTACCAGGCAGCTTATTAACACTAGGGCTTGAGAGATGGTTGGGTGGACAAGGATGTTTGCTGCACAGGCCTGAGGACCTGAGCTTGGACCCCAGCACCCATGTAAAAGCTGGGAATGGCCACGTACAAATCTGAAATCCAAGCACTGTCAGAAATGAAGATAGGGAATCACTGTGGCTTGTTGTCTTCCAGCCAAGCCAGCTCCAGGTTCAGTGAGACATCCGGTCTCAAGGGAATAAGGCGGAGAGTGACAGTAGGACACTCCATGTCCTCCTCCATCCTTTGTGGGCTCACAGCTACATCACACACGCGCACACCACACACACACACACACAAACACACAAAAACTCTCAGTATATTTATTTTAGTAATATAAACTTTGAGGGGAAGACTAAGATTAGGGCTCAATGAAGAAAATTTTGTTTAAAGTTCTACTCTATTGAATAATATAACAGCTACAGGACAGTGGAGGAAAACCTCTATGTTTATTTGAAATGAACCAGACAATACACACAGGTTTACCGTGAGCAATTATACCAAATTTCCTCATTGCTGGAGAAAAATGACTGAGTTGAGCCCTAATCCAAGGGGCTGTAGATACGAAGGTATTTGTTAAATATGATTATGCATGGGGCTGGGATGATGGCTCAGCAGGTCTAAAGCACCTGCCATGCAAGTGTAACGACCAAAGTTCAAATCCCAGGACCCAGGGAAATGCTGGGAGACCCTGGTGGCCCACCTGCAATCCCAGGTCTCACTTGAGAGGTGAAGACAGGGGATCCCTGGAGAAAGCTGGCAAGCTAGATTAGATAGATCTGTGAGTTCTAGGTTCCAGTGAGAGACCCTACCTCAATGCATAAGGTGGAGAACAATTGAGAAAGACACCTGATGTCAACCTTTGGCTTCCACACGTGCATCCACACACATGCACACATACACATCCCACACACTTGCACATATATGTACACATGCACACACACACAGATATGTAGAGAAAGCAGTACATGTTGCTGTACAGGCTTACAATTCCACACCTGGAATGTGGAGGCAGGAGGATAAGAAGGCAGGAGTTCAAGATCATTCTTGGCTGTATAGAAAGTCTGAGACTAGAAGTCTACATTAGACCCTGTCTCAAAAAAAAAAAAAATACATACAGAAAGCTAGGCATTTGGCAAACGCCTGCAATAGCGGCACTTTGGAGACTGAGGCAAAAGGATAATCAATTTGAGGTCAACTAGAGTTGCCCAGGGAGATGCAGAAAGTTGGGCAGGATGCTGCAGACTCTCTTGAGCTGTGTCCCCAATGCTCACAGTATCTTTGAGGCACTCCCGAATGGGACCATGTTTCTCTGGGAATTTATTTCATCTATCTCTTCCCTCTTCAGAATTCTCAGGGCAACAGCACACCTGCAAAACCCCAACCCTACCTGTGCTGAGTCTGTTCTCTCATCTTCTATTCTAGAATTCCAGGAAATGGTGCATTCTTAAGGCCCAAGTCTACAGAAGAAAGAGAGGAAGGGGCATTCTGCCAGAAAGTTTCAAAAGCCCTGGGACTGGGAAGCTCCCCAACCTATCCCGAACTAATTTACCGAGTCTCCCTGAAGCCCTTCTGCAAAGTGCTCCTTGCTTGAGGGAATGCAATGATGTGTGGCTCTTCTTCCTTTGGTGGATGTGGGTAGGTTCTGATGATGTCTGTAAGCGCCCCCTCTGGCAGACAATGCCTTTAAAAAAATCACCCAATAAAATCATTTCTCATCATTGGCTGACATGGGTTTTAGTTACTTGTCTCCCTGCTGTGACAAAATATATGATGAAAGCAACTTAAGGAAGGAAAGGGTTAAGTTGGCTCACAGTCTGAGGGTACACAGTCCATCATGGTGGGAAGGCACCGTAGCTGGAGCAAGGCAGCTGCTCACAGGGCATCGACCCCAGGGAAGTGAAGAGTTAAACACTGTGGCTCAGCCCACTTTCTCCATTTCTTTGGTCTGGGACTCTAGTCTGGGGGATGGGGCCACCTGCATTTATGGTGGATCTTCTTATTTCAATTAATCTAATCTAGATAATTCCTCATTCCTCACAGACAGGCTGGAGGTTTATTTCCATGGTGTCTGTAGATCTTACCAAGCTAACAATATTAACCATGATAGGTTTTTGTTTTGTTTTGGGATAGGATTTCAACATTTATCCCTGGCTGGCCTAGAACTTCCTATGAGAGACCATGCTGGTCTTAACCCAGCAAAGATCCACCTGTGTCTGCTTCCTCAGAGGTAGGAGGATTAAAGATGTGTACAATCATACCCAGCTACAAAAGAGTGGTTTTGTTGTTTTTTTTCTCCTTCAGCAAGGTAGTAGGACCAATGCAAGTCTTTCCAAAGATCTCAGGTGTCCTCAAACACTGAGTAAGCCACACTGACACCGTACACGAGGAAACGGGAATTATCTTTGTTTGTTCGTTTTGGAATCTGTTTTTAAAAGCATGTAAGTGTTGCAACTAAATTTTATTGTCCTGCTGGGGATTGTATTCTCAGCAATCCAGCTAACTCTGAAATCGATATTCTTCAGAAAGATTTTAGCCAGCACAAGACCACTTGCACAGGAGTCAGACACAGTGGTGCACATCTGAGATCCCAAAGCTCAAGAGACAGGAGCACTAGAATCAGAAGTTCAAGGCCAGCTTTGGCTACGCTGAGAGTTTGTGATCAACTTGGGCTACACTTTTTCTGAGCCAGTAAAGGCACGTCCCACGGAGCCCATGACCTCGGTTCCATCTTCAGGACATATGTGGTAGAAGGAGAGAGACCAACTCCTGAAAGTTATCCTCTGGCCTCTGCAATCTCACTGTGGCACAGTGCCACTCCCTGCCAATAGATAAATGTTAGTTTAAAAATTACTCTTACACATTTATTTTCTGCTGCTGGGCATTCAATCGCAGCAAGAGAAATCTAAATACAAGCAAGCAAGAGAAGACAAGACAGCTGAACTGGGTTATAAAGCTCAGACTGCTTGCTGTTACAGCTCAACACCAACAGCCTCATTTTGAAACCGTTTTGACTTTTTCCTTCAGGAGAAACAGTGTTCAGATTCGCTTGCCCTTGCCTAACCCCTAACACTACCCCTTTCTTCTCGGCCACCATTTTCCTGGCTCATAGATGACAACACCTGAGCTGGTCACACCTAGGTTTGCCGGTCCCATTGGAGGCTAGCCTCAAGGGTCTTGTTACAGGATTTGGGAGTCTCAAGCCAGGGATTTCTTATTAGGCTGCTTTCCAAGTGGCACTTAAAGCTAGTCTCTGGCTGACCCTGAGAGCTGAGGACACCTGAGAGTCCCGAAGCATTCTTCTAGAAGCTTGTTTAACAGTTCATACTGTGCGTGCGTGCGTGCGTGGTGTGTGTGTGTGTGTGTGTGTGTGTGTGTGTGTGTGTAGGCCAGGGATCAATGCTGGGTGTCTTCCTGAATCACTCTCCACCTTATTATTTGAGACAATGTCTCTCATTTGAACTGGGGCTCATAAGGTTAGGCATGCTGGCTGGCCAGCAAGCCCACCCATTTTGTGGATCTTCAGTGCTGGGAACAAAGGCCTACAATGCTTTGCTCAACTTTCTGCTTGAGTGCTGGGGATCTGAACTCAGGCCCTCATGCTTGTACAGCAGACACTCTACCTATTGAGGCATGTCTCCACCCCCAACGATTTCATACTTTTAAATCAATGTCCATACTTACCATGTTCTGGGGCTTCCTACACTACCACCCATACACTAAACATATTAGTGAGTATTTAAACCTCTTTAATCCCAGTGCTGGGGGACAGAGGCAGGTGAGTCTCTGTAAATTTGCAGTCAACCTGGTCTACATAGAGAGTACTAGGCTGGGCAGTGGTGGTGCACCCCTTTAATCCCAGCCCTTGGGAGGCAGAGGCAGGCGGATTTCTGAGTTCAAGGCCAGCCTTGAATTCTACAGAGTGAATTCCAGGACAGCCAGGGCTACATACTGAGATCCTGACTCAAACAAAACAAAACAACACAACACAACAAAACAAAAAACCCTCCAAAACCAAAGCTATAACAAACAACAAACCCAGACAAACAAACAATCCCAAATACTCTTCATATATAATCTTCAAACTTGGTTTTAGGAACTTAATTTCACAGTCTTTATTTAGCAGGAGGAACAATTAAAACAAGCAACCAGGGACCAGGGAGATGACTAACTATGTAAACACATTTGCAACAAAATATGTTCTCGGCACAGAGTTGAATATTGTGACTTTAAAATGAAGGTCCAGATTATAATATATTTTTCTGTAACTAAAAAACTAAGTGTCTTGTTATTTTTTTCTTGCTTGTTTATAAAATAAGGCTGGAACAGTGGCTTTAATTTGGACTAATTTTTTTTTTTTTTTAAATCTAACTACAGTCTTAGCTTGTAGCTTGGTGAGGTAGTTCGGGATTTAATGGACTTTATATTAAAGCCAGCTTTGTGAATGGCTTAATGGTTGAGAAGTAGGATTACTGAGTCTGGTGGTACAGGTTGGAAATCCCAGCATTTGGAAGGCGACATCAGGATCAGGAATTCGAGGCCATTTTTGACTACATAGCGACTCTGAAGCCAGGCTGGGCTTATGTGAGACCCTGATTTATTTGCTTATAGGAACAACAAAACTGCTTTTGAGACAGGTACTCATTATGCAGCTCAGACTAACTTGTAACTGGTGACACACCTGTTTCCACAGGCCAGTGTTAAGATTATTGGCCTGTGTCCCCATGCCTAGCCAACCTATAGATTTTCAAAACAGTTCTTTCTGTATCAAAATGGAAATGAAGCAAGGATGGCAAATACTTGTTGATTTGCTCGTTTACATAGTTCTGTGTAGCAACTACAGTTTAGTGTTGTGTAAATGAGTGCTCGGGAATCCAATTTCAAGCAAAAACCTATCCCGTATCTCTTCTGGAACTGTTAGGGTATAGGATTACTTCACAAACACTTTAGAAGACAGATGAAATCGGAATCTACAGGATATTTTCCACTAGGTCTGTTAATTTATTCACTGAGAAGACGATAGATTTACGTTTTCACTTGTACCAAGAAAAAAGCTTTGTTGGTGATAGGGTAGATTTTTTAAAAAAAGGATTTATTTTGTATGTATATGTGTGCTTGCATGAATTTATGTGTGCCACAGTTGAGCAATCTCCCAGAGGCCAAAAGAGGGCATCAGATCCCCTGGAGCTGGAGTTACACTTATGAGCTGCCTGATATGGGTGCTTGGAATTGAACCCAGGTACTTCCTGAAAGCAGCCAGTGCTCTTAATTGTTGGGCCATCTCTCCAGCTCTGAGGTAAGGTAAATTTTGACATTTTTGCTTTTGCTTATAGTTCATTGCTTACAACTGATGTAAGTAAAAGTGCTATATATTCGAAGTTGACCTTGACTTAGGATCCTCCTGCCTCTACCTCACCAGGGCTGGAATTACAGGCATGTCAGCCGCACCCAGTTTATGTAGCACTGAAGGGGAGAAGCAGTTTCAACAAGTTGCCTGACCTTTCCACATGTGCCATGACATACCTCTCCCTGTAGGACAAATAAATAACTGTCAAGAAAAATATCCCCTAAATGTTTTTTTCACTCTTCAAAAATACTATACCCATGGCGCCTTAGATGTCAGCACTCTGGAGGCAAAGGCATGAGGATCTCCTTGAGTTCGAGGCCAGCCTGGTCTACATAGTAAAACCCTATCAAAACAAACAAACAAAAGAAACAAAAAACAAAAACAAAAAACCCAAAAGCTCATCATCCATTGTTACATTTCTTTTTCCTTTTTTTTTTTTTTTTTTTTTTCCCGAGACAGGGTTTCTCTGTGTAGCCCGGGCTGTCCTGGAACTCACTCTGTAGACCAGGTTGGCCTCGAACTCAGAAATCCGCCTGTCTCTGCCTCCCAAGTGCTGGGATTAAAGGCGTGCGTCCCCACTGCCCGGCCCATTGTTACATTTCTCTTGGCATTCATGGTTTCGCCTTTAGCCATGACAGTCAGCTAAGAGCTAATAAAATAAAAACCACCACAGCCCGATAAATACGAGGGAACTGGTTCTACACGGACGTAACAGAGAAGGACTGGGTCACCGCAGGTTTTCCTTCTGGGTCAGTCCCGACCTCTTCCGGGCCGACGGCTAGGGAGGCGGAAGTGCGGTGTTCCCTAAGGCTGCGGTCTCTGAGCGGGCGGAGGGGAGCCTCCCGACGTGGGGGCCGGGCCGGGATGGCGGCAGCCGCGGCCGGGACGGGGACTTGGGCGGCCCAGGAAAAGCAGTTCCCGCCGGCGCTGTTGAGCTTCTTCATCTACAACCCACGTTTCGGGCCGCGCGAAGGAGAGGTAAGCCGCAGACCGGGGAAGGTCCCGGGACCGGCGGCCGGTGTCAGTGCTCCGGAGCTGCAGGGTGCGTCCGGGACGCAGCCCCTCGGAGTCTTGCCCGCCGGACCGAGCCTGCTCCGTGCCGGGTGTTGCGCCGGGCGGGATGTGCAGGGCACCTGACAACGCAGGCCGGTCCTGTCAGCGAAGGTCCGTCAGGTTAATCCTCCGCCCGGTTTGAAAGGTCTTTCCCTTCGCGTCAGTTCTGCGCGATTAAAATGGAACTGTCTTCTCTCTTGGAAATCTTCGATTGCAAAGGTGGAGCCAGATTGGTAGAATGTAGCTCCCAAAAGAGGGAAAACGAAACAAAACAAAACAAAACAAAACTTTGAGGAGCTTCTGAAAGTTAGTGTTGTTTTCTTTTTTTTCCAAAATTGATGTTATAAGAGTTTTTGTTTGCTCTGAGAGTGGCGACTTCCTCAAAAAAAAAAAAAAAAAAAAAAAAGTCTAAAGCTGTGTTTTGTTGCAAGCAAATCACAGTCCTATTTAGAGGCTGTCAGTCCAAGTGCTCTTGAACCAACTTGGTGCAATTGTGGATCCCATATTCCTGTACATGTGCGTACATGCATCTTCCTTGTGAGGGTTGGTGACACATGGGAAGAAATCCGAGACTTTCACTAAACTCATCTTGTACTACCGATGAAATGTGATTTGGTGAATATCACAATTGCCTCTTACAGTATTTACAAAATCACAATGAATTTGCTTTTTGGCGTGTTTGTTTGGTTTGCGCTCTCTCTCTCTCTCTCTCCTCTCTCTCTCTCTCTCTCTCTCTTTCATCCCTCCTTCAAGACAGGGTTTCTCTGTGTAGTCCTGGCTGTCTGGAACCCCCTCTGCCGACCGGGCTGGCCTTGAACTCTCAGACTCTCCTGCCTCTGCTTCCAGAGTGCTGGGATTAATGGCGTGTGCCACCAGACCCAACAATTCTGGTTTTCTAAAGACATTTTTAGGTTTTGTCCTTAACCTCTATGATGGGAGAGTTGGATGTTAAACTCAACACTTTCAGAGTTAAGATGAATAAATCCTGACATTAATGCTGTGTTTCTGTTTTCTTCCTGTGTTAGGAAGAAAATAAAATTCTATTTTACCATCCAAATGAAGTAGAAAAGAATGAAAAAATTAGAAACGTTGGATTATGTGAAGCAATTGTACAGTTTACAAGGTAATAGTTTACATATATTTTTTGTTTGTAGAGACTGGTGAATTCTTTTAGTTTACACCATATTTAAACCATGTTTTTAAAATTTCTTTTTCACTAGGACTTTTAGCCCATCGAAACCTGCAAAATCTTTACACACACAGAAGAATAGACAATTCTTCAATGAACCAGAAGAAAATTTCTGGATGGTCATGGTATTTACATACACAGTAATAATAAAGTTCTGGGGATTTTATTCTTAGGAAACACAGTAAAATTGGTTGCAATTTCAAAATCAAAATGGTTATTCAGATTGGGGCTAAATTTTAAGAAACTTTCTGGCCAGGCAATGGTGCTGCATACCTTTAATTCCAGCACTCAGGAAGCAGAGGCAAGTAGATCTTTGTTAAGTCAGAGGCCAGCCTGGTCTGTAGAGCCAATTCCAGGATACACAGAGTTAGACTGAGAAACTTTGTCTCAAAAAAAACAAAACAAAACAAATGAGAGAAAGAAAAAGAGAGAGAGAGAGAGAGAGAGAGAGAGAGAGAGAGAGAGAGAGAGACAGAGGCAGAGAGAGAGAGAGAGAGAGAGAGAAAGAAAGAAGAAAGAGAAAGAAACTTTGTGTCTACAAATGGAGCTCAATAGTAGAATGCTTGCCTGGGTTCTTAAATAGACACCACAAACAAACACTCAAAAGAAATTTTGTGTCTAGTGATATAACATGCTCAATAATTTTTGTGTATTTGTGTGTGGTGGAGGTTGGGGAGTGACCTTTGGTTGTGTGCCTTCTGTATGGCAACCTTGGGTGCCATTCCTAAGGAATCCATTGGATTTCTGAGTAAGATCTCTCACAAAGATCTGAGAGAACCAGTTATGCTTGTCTAGTTGGTCAGCAAGCTCCAGGAACCCATCTGTCTCCGATTCCCTAAGGCCGAGATTGTGCTACTGTAGCCCACATTTACTTAGCCCTGGCTGGCCTGGAACTCTCTTTGTAGATCCACTTGCCTCTGCCTCCTGAGTGCTAAGAATGCCCAGATTAGGTGGGTGCTAGAAATCAAATTCAAGCCCTTGTGTCATCTCCCAGTCCTCCTAATTATTTTATTTATTTGTTTGTTTGTTTGTTTTTTTGGCAGCGGGAGGTGGTAGGCAGTGTGAGAGTGTTCTCTGCTCCCACCATGCTGATCCTAGGTATTGAAGTCCAGGTCACCAGCCTTGCAGACAAGTGTCTTTACCTGCGGAACCATCTTTCTTTTGTGGTATCGTTTCTCTGTGTAGCCCTGGCAGTCCTGGAACTCTCCCTGTAGACCAGGCTGGCCTTGAACTCAGAGATCTGCCTGCTGATCACTGGGATTAAAGGCATGCATCTGGCTGGCACTCGGTTTATATATTTTATTGCTAGAGCTAGAACCCAGGCACATGCTGGACAAACGTTCTATTATTGAGTGATAGTCCCAGTCCCAGATTTTTTAGATTAAATGAAAGTTTAAACATCTGATTGTATCCTCATATAATTTCTGTTTATCAAATTTCATAGGTTGTTCGGAATCCTATCATCGAAAAGCAGAGTAAAGATGGCAAGGCAGTCGTGGAGTACCAGGAGGAGGAGCTGCTGGTAACGTGCAGCTTCTTACCCCATGCCTTTAGGATGCTCCTGGATATGTTGAGTAACGTACATTTAAACCAAGTAGCTGTTAGGAACCTTCTTGGGCTTCGTAGGAAAGTTTTATGTGTATTACTTACTTTCACATAATCCTCTAAAAATACTTGAGTACATGTCTTATTAATACCTTCCACTGGTCATCTGTGTGTAAAGCCCTTCTAAAAGAGGCTTATGGTTTGTACATTTCAATTTAATACCTGTGATTTCAGTGTACAGCTACCGTAGGACCAAGCTTATGGTAATCATGTGCCTTTGCCAAGAGTGGTCCTGTTGCTGTGCCTGGACCGGTGAGATGCTGCTTTTTCTTGTTTGTAGGACAAGGTGTACAGCTCAGTGCTGCAGCAGTGCTACAGCATGTACAAGGTAAGCCTGCACTCCAGTCTCACACTGTTAGCTCTTACACGGAGTACAGGACACTGACTTCATTTTCCGCAATGTTTCACCTATCAGCTTTTCAATGGGACATTCCTGAAAGCCATGGAAGATGGAGGTGTCAAGCTCCTAAAAGAACGATTAGAGAAATTCTTCCATCGGGTGAGTGTCCTGAGTTTTATCTATAGAATACCTTGAGAGAAATAGCAGTGAAGCTGGTACTAGGAGTCAGAGGCTGACCACTTGACTGGCTTGGATAAGAGCCCTGGTTGATCCCCAGCACCACAGGTGAAATGCTACAGAACAATACAGAGGCAGAGAAACTTGTTTTTAAATTTAGTCTTAAAGATACATATTTTTTTTTTTGTATCATACATATGTGTCAAATCAATATATATATCAGGTATATATCTTATTATATATTGTGACATATATATTGCATTGGTGTTTTGCCTGCATGTATATCTGTCTGAGGGTTCCAGATGCCCTGGAATTGAAGTTACAAGCAGTTGTGAGCTGCCATGTGGGTGCTGGGAATTGAATCTGGGCCAGTGCAGTGCTCTTAACCACTGAGCTGTCTTTCCAGCCCCAATTTATTCTTTTATATTTTTAATTGTACGTATATTCTGTGTGTGGGTATGTGCATGAGTGCAGTGGTCATAAAGACCAGAAGAGGATGTCTGATGCCTGGGAACTGTGAGCTCCAGTTGTCCCCCAGGCTCCTGGAAGCAGCTCTGAGACACGTCTCAGCTTAATCTTGTGCATCTGTGTGTAGGGAGGGCTTACTTCAAAGGCTTCTTACTATGTGAGTGGGTTAGAGTACAAACATTTAAACAGTTACCAGAGTCTCATGTTTATTGCACACACACGCATGCACGCACACACTTTTATTTTGATGTAGGATCTTACTGGTTAGCAAGATTTATATTAATTGCATTCGGCAAAGGGAGTCTCAAAACAGCCCAGCAGAGACTTTGTTCTCTGGTTAAGTCTCACGAAGAGAGTTTTGAACAAGTATAGCAAGCTTAGAAAGGAAAAATATAAAATATATGGTTCAAATATTAAAGGGGCATCAGGAAGTGAAATGGAGCTGAATCCTATATCCTAGGAGATAACATAAGGGATTTGGGTGCAAGATCCTACCCAGCAAAATTTAGATCCAGGCATTGTGGTATACACCTTTAATCCTGGGAGATAAAGCCAAACATCTCTGAGTTCAAGGTCAATCTACAGAGCAAGTTCCAGAAAAATCAAGCTTAGGCAGAAAGGGAATCAGAAAACAAAAAGCCAGTATTCTGCTAGTAGCCTTCAGATGAAGATGTAGAGTTCTCAGCTCCTCCTGCACATGCCTGCCTGGATGCTGCCATGTTCCCATCTTGTTGACAGTGGACTGAACTTTTGAACCTGTAAGCCAGCCCCAATTAAATGTTCTTACAAGAGTTACCTGGAGCCAGGTAGTGGTTGCGCACGCCTTTAATCCCAGCACTTGGGAGGCAGAAACAGGCGGATTTCTGAGTTCGAGGACCAGCCTGATCTACATAGTGAGTTCCAGGACAGCCAGGGCTACACAGAGAAACCCTGTCTCGGGAAAAAAAAAAAGAAAAACCAGAAAACAACAAGAAAAGCCCAAGCCAGAGTGGCCGTGGTCTTGGTGTCTTTTCACAGCAAGAGAACAGTAACTAGCACAGTTGTCACATGGACTCGTCACACAGTGTGAAATGTCCCAAGAGCTGAAACTCTAGTTCTAGTCTCTTTCACTGTACTTTGGGCTTTGTTTCACTGGCCGCAGCATCTGTCAGATTCAGTTTGTGTTCAAGTAATAATTCTCAGGTTTTTTCCCCTAAAATACCTCTTAGTTACTGTTCTATTGCTGTGAAGAGATACCATGGCCAAGGCAATCTATAAAAGAAAGCATCTAGTTGGGGCTTGCTTACAGTTTCCCAGGGTGACTCCATGATCTTCCATGGCAGGGAGCATGGCAGCAGGCTGGCAGGCATGGCACTGGAGCAGTAGTGAGAGCTTACATCTGCTCCACAAGCAGCAGGTAGAAAGAAAGAGTCCAGAAAGAGCTGGGTCGGGCATGGGGTTTTGAGCCTCAAGGCTCAACCCCAGCGACAGATGTCCTTCAATAAGGCACACCTCTCAGTTCTTTTCAAAATTTCAAAATAGTCCCACCCCACAAATTAGGGACCTAGCATTCAAGTATATGAGCCAGTGGAGGCCTTTCTCATTCAAACCTCCGTTCTCTCATCCCTCTTCTGTAGTGTGTCTTTAACTTATTGTTGTTCATGTGCGTGCAGCCTGGTCTTGATTTTGGGTGTCTGTCTCGGTTTTGCGTGCATTGAGTCAAGGCCTCTCCAAGAGGTCATCATTTCAGCAAGTGTAGCTGGACAGCTTGCTAAAAGGATCCCATGTCTCTGGCTCCCTCAGCTGGGACTGTAGGCAGCCTCCATACCCGTCTGGCTTTTTACCCGAGGGCTGGGACCTGAACTCTGGTCCTCAGGTGCGTGGCAAGCACTTTTAGCCTCTGAGCCATCTTGAAATGTTTCTCACTCTAATGACCATAAGTCACTCTGGTGCTGTCTTTCTCAAACCCTGTTCTTGTTCTCATTACTGTCTGTTATGAGGACACTGTTGTCCTGACTGCCATCCCTCCGAATGGCACTGTGTCCATAATTGTATCATGTGAATTCCTAAGAGATGCGTCAGCACACCAAGTACAGCTTCCAGCTTTGGTATTTTGGGATTGGCATTGACTTCAAGTTCGGTCCCTCTTGACTTACTGCTTGTTGGGCTTGTCTTGTGCCGTTTGTCAGTGTGTGGCTGTGTGAGTAGCAGCCTGATGTGAGCATCATAGTGAGTGTGCTGCTGTTAAGCTGTGTCTGTTTCCCCCACAGTATTTGCAGACGCTACATTTGCAGTCATGTGATCTACTTGATATTTTTGGTGGCATCAGCTTCTTCCCATTGGATAAAATGACTTACTTGAAAATCCAGTCCTTTATTAACCGGATGGAAGAAAGCCTAAGTGTAGTCAAATATACAGCATTCCTCTACAACGACCAACTCATCTGGTAGGTAACAGCCTGTGGCTTGGCCTGAAGGACATGGAGGTCAGAGCAGTTCAACCCAGCAGCAACGGGTGTAGTTGCCTGTCACACAGGAGGTGACAGCATGGACATCAGCAGGAACGTTCTTTGTGGGGTGTCAAATTAGAAGAAGGATTATTTAGAACACAGCTGGGGTAATAATCAAAATCACCAAGCAGAGGAGCTTAACCGTAAAGGCAAGACTGAGCTGTCCCAGTGGCGAAAGCCCTTGCTGTGCAAGGTGCGGGTTAGAGTTCAGCCCCCGAGCCGAGGTGGGTGAGGTGGGGAAGGCTGAGACAGGGTTCTCCAGGGCAGGCTAGCTGGCTACTCTAGCCGCATTAGTGAGCTCTGGTGTGAGGAGAGACTCTGCCTCAGTGAATAAAGTACAAGAGCAATTGAGGATGATTCTTGGTGTTAACCAAGTGCATATGCTCCCATACATGTGCACACATGCACCTATAGACATGCAAAACTATACATGCATGCATGCATACATACATAATGCTACATACATACTACTCATACACACACATACATGAAAAGTGGCCACAAAAAGGTGAAGAGGAGGAGAAAGATGAGAGGAGGAAGAGGGGGAGGGGGAAGCTGTTCTCAAATAACTTAGTGTCCCAGCAAAGACAGTTGGGGTGATGGCTGAAAGGCCACTCAGTGTTGATGTAAAGACAGCAGAAAGCTACACACAAATACAAAGCAAGCTGGGGCTGGAGAGGATGGCTCAGCGGTTAAGAGCACTGACTGCTCTTCCAGAGGTCCTGAGTTCAATTCCCAGCAACCACATGGTGGCTCACAACCATCTGTAATGGGATCTGATGCCCCTTCTGGTGTGTCTGAAGACAGCGATAGAGTACTCACATACATTAAGTAAATAAGTAAATCTTAAAAAAAAGAAAGAAAGAAAGAAAGAAAGAAAGAAAGAAAGAAAGAAAGAAAGAAAGAAACCAAGCAAGTTGATAGAGTAAGCGTACAAATGAACTGATGAGATTTCAGTTAGAGAAAGTTTCTGGATTTTTACTGTTGTGTGATGATTCATGTGTGGAGGTCAGAGGACAATCTGGATTCTGTTCCTCTCCCCAGTCTTCTGTGGGTCCTGGGGCTCAACCTCGGGTGCGTCACCAGGCTTGCATAGCAAGTGTCTCTGCCCACTGAGCTGCTGGCCCCAATGACTGTTTTATTTTGCTTCTGGTTTTATTTTATTTTTGAGATAGGGTCCCACTATGTAGATCAAGCTAGTTTGTAACACGTAATCCTCCTGCCTCAGCCCCTATCCCCAGTGCTTACATGTGTCTCAAAAAGGAAGTTGGGTCTTGAACCTGATTTCAGTTTTACTTTCCCTTCCTCTTTATCATCTCAGTTACTTCTGGAAAAAAAAATGTTGTAACTGTCCATGTGTTTGACTTAGAAATTCTATCACCTACCACCCGCTGTGGTCAGTCTATTACCACCCACTGTGGTCGGTACTGCCGTGCAGGCAGCAGAGCTTTTGAACCACTCTTCCCTTCTTTAGAGTATCTGTTTCTGCTCTGTGGCTCCTAGAGTACATGCTTTCATTTTTTAACATTTATCTGTATGTTATTTTTGCATGTAGGTACTTTGCCTGATTAAGCCAGGCTGGCTGGCCAGTGAGCCCCGAGGGGCTCCGTCCCCTGCTCTCTAGCACTTGGATTGTAGGCATACACTGCCACACCTAGCTTTAACACAGGTGTTGGGGATCTAAAAATTCAGGTCCTCATGCTAGCGTGGCAAACATTTTACCCCTGAGCCACGTTCCCAGCTGCTGTCAGTTTTAGGTGTGGTCAGGACTCATGAGAAAGCAGAGGGTAGTATGGGAGATGACCCGGTGCACTGTCTAGTGAAGGCATCTTGAGAAGGGCAGCAGTTGTCTGCAGGGAAGGCCAGAGTTCATTCTAACACAACAGGCAGTGGCGAGGTGCTCACACAAAGTTCTCCCAGGACCTTTCGGTTTCCTTGTTTATCTCTTGTCAACCTCTTCAAGGGTGGATGTCTGCCAGTTCCCAGCGTTTGTCCGTATTCCTGCCTCGTTTTGAGATGGGGCTGTTTGCCTGAAGCTTCTTTCTTTCTGCTTTTTGGCTACACTGAAACCTACAGAACAAATATCCACATATACTTCTGATACCTATGTCAAATTATGTATCTGTAGCATAGTGGTATTTTCTAGAATGTGGTATTCACTGTGTAGGCGGGGACACCAAGATGCCATTCTAGAATGTAGCATGTGGTTACTACTGTTCTCTACGTAACCCTGTAGGATTTCAGCCTAAAAGGCAGATCTATTGGACTTAAAAAACTTAAAAATCGTGAAAAAGCATGCGTGCGTATGCACGTGTGTGGTGTGCAGGTGCACACACATCTCTCCACTTTTCAGTGGTTTCGGGATCAAACCCAGGTCACCAGTCTTGTAAATGCCTTTACCTGCTGAGCCTTCCTTTTTTTTTTTTTTTTTTTGGTTTTTCGAGACAGGGTTTCTCTGTGTAGCCCGGGCTGTCCTGGAACTCACTCTGTAGACCAGGCTGGCCTCGAAGTCAGAAATCCGCCTGCCTCTGCCTCCCAAGTGCTGGGATTAAAGGCGTTGCGCCACCACCGCCGGCTCCTGCTGAGCCTTCTTGCTGGTCCTGTTGGGGCTTTTGTTTCGAGCCAGCAGTGGTCTGACTGTTTCCTTCCTGAACTTCCCAGCTGGAGGATCCAGTCCTGTGTTTGTTTTGAGCTCTGTGTAGCAAGGGTGACCTTGAACTTTTGATCCCTCTGCCTTCCCTTCCCTAGGCTGGGTTCAGAGCTGTACACCAGCATGCCCATCTTGTTGGCTCTTACTGCAGGACTGGGGATGGGTCCCAGGGCTTCATGCTAGGCAAGCACTCTCCTATCTTACTGTGTCCCTAGCTCAGCATCTTCATACATAAGAGACAAAAAGCAAGCGTTACTGGAGAGCAGAGAAGTCAGAAGACCAATCCCAGACTTTAACCAGTGCTTTCCTGATGTTTCAGGAGTGGACTAGAACAAGATGACATGAGAATTTTGTACAAATACCTCACCACCTCACTGTTCCCCAGGCACATCGAACCTGAGGTATGATTGCATTCTACAGACACAGACAGGGGAGGGGCATGGGGTGTGGTGACCTAGGCTCAGGACACTTCTGAGCTGCTTTATGTTGATATATGATACTTAGCTGTGTATTAATCTGTCACATATGAAAACGTATGTCATCCTTCCTGTGATTGTTGTGTTCACATGCAATTCATCGAGCAGAGAGAAAACTGGGTCTTACATAGGGACAGAGAATCTGAAAAAGCAGGGATCGTGAGGACCTAAACCTGCAGTCTTCCTCTAGAAGATGAGATACTGTGAGACGGCGGCTTACTGCCTGACTTGCTTTGCCACCATTGTACTTCATTCCCCAACTTTCCATAGAGAACATTAGACACCAGCATTCTTAATTAGGCTGAAAGGGAAACGTGTTCACAGCCCATAAAATCATCATTTTCCCTTGCTCTGTTCATTTCTAAGCTCCCCTTTCGTCCTCTCCCCACCTTCGTTCTCTCTAGCATTTCAGGCCTTGATTTGAAACAATGGAACAGCCTCTCTGATACACTCAGGGTATTGCTTGCATACACAAGGCCTTGGGTTCCATCCTCAGCACCTCAAGAAAACAATGAAAGAGAGGTCTAAGACGGGTTCCCTCCAGAACTTTGCAGGCAGGTCGGACACAGCAGCCAACAGCTTTCCCAGTGTCCAGCACATCTGCACGTCCTCATAACCTTAGTAGTAATCCCATAAGTTGGTTATACTGTCTAACAGAGGAGCTTGCTCAGGCTTACAGGACATCGGCACTCTGCCAAGATATGTTAGCTTCTCATTGCTGACAGAGTACCTGAGGAAAACAGCTCAGAGGGGAAAGCCTGGTTTGTCAGTCTCAGAGGTTTCAGGCAAAGGTGGGCTGCTTGCATGTGGCAGAGGCTGCCTATCTCGGTGGAGAAGCAGGGGGAGAGTCACCAAGATAGATACATCCTTCAAGGGTGTGCCCAGGGACCTACTGCCTTCAAGAGGAACCCATCTCAGCTAGTCCATTCATATGCAGTCATAGCTTTGCATTCATCAGTGGATTTTGCTGTCCGTGAGCTTGGCGTCCTCAAGGTCCAGTCACATGTCAGCAGCACTGACAGCTAGACCAGGTCCCTGACACACAGGTCATTGAGGGACATTCTAGAATCAGACCATCCCTTCTCTAACACGGATATGGCAGAACCAGGACCACCCTGCTTGGTATCGAAGCCTTTCTTATAAGCACACCCTTCAAGGAACTACTTCTGATGCTGTCAGCCTTTGACAGTGTGGTGCCACAATAGAAGATTCTGTCCGTTACGTGACTACATGCCTGTAGAGTAATGTGTAAGGCAGAAAGCTACCACAGCGTGGCTGCCTGAATTCGTACATATGAGATCTGTCACAGATTAGCAGTGGGCTGTGCGCTTTCACCTCTGGGTGCACTGTGCACCGAGGATATTTTGAAGTTATATGCTAAACCAGAAGAGTACCAAACATTTTACAAAATGTATTTAGTTTTATATGTATGGGAGTTTTGCCTCCATGCATATCTGTGTTATCAGGTATGTGCAATGCCTAAATTGTCAGAAGAGGACACTTGGACCTCTGGGACTGGACTTAGAGAATGTTGTGAGCTGTCTGAGATGGATGCCAAGAATCAAACCCAAGTCCTCTGGAAGAGCAGTCAGTGCTCGTAACTGCTGAGCCACCTCTCCAGCCCCTGAAACAATGTATTTTCAGCAAAATCCAAGCATAATAAGCACAGATCTTTGAGGTGACTTGGTGTCATGGCTAAAAATACACACTGACCCCAGACAAGTCTGGGTTGACATCTGCCATGAATGTCTGGGAGTCCATCTGTGGGTGCATTTCTATGACTCTGAGCCCCTACATGTAGGGAATGGGAAGAAGAAGATAGCCTCCATGGGGGGTGTGAAAAGACATGAGGAACCTTATGGAATTCAGTTACTCTTGTAGTACTTGGTGGGATTTAGGCTCAAATGGAGTTATAGTATGATAGTCCTGGTTAAATTAGTCAGTTCTTTATGTAGTTTTGTAGTATGTTTATTATATTTTCCTTGAAAATTTCATACATGTGTGTACATACAATATGTATGTATGTTATGTATAACCACACCCACTGCCACACTTCTCTGTCCACTTCCCTAGGACTCCCGGACCGCTCCCCCCATCCGGCTTCATGCCCTTTTTCATGATTGTCTTATTGCTGATACCTCTTCCCTCCATGTCCCCTGAGCCTTGGATGGGGGTGGCAGAAGGTTGACGATGACTAGTTCTGACACTGAACCCTCACCCAGCCACTGTGCTCAGCGCTCAGACCTGGTTGTCAAGTCCCTGCCTTTACCACTGCTCACTGTCGGAAAAGCTCTGGCCAAGTCTGTGGGCAAACACATGCATTTAAAGAATGTGGTTTCCTTTACTTATTTTTTCTGGGTGTCAAGGAATATGGGAAATAAGTGTAGCAAAATGGCTTGAGACCAACTAGCCAATAGGAATGCTGTGTGTCTAACTGAAAGTTAAAAAAAAAAAGTAATTGTTCTCAACATTTATTGTGTTTGCAGTTGGCGGGAAGGGATTCCCCAGTGAGGGCAGAAATGCCTGGAAATCTTCAACACTACGGAAGGTAGGACTTGTGCTGTTCGGTTTACATACAGTATTGGATTTCAGATCTCTTCTGGTAAAGATACAGTCATGAGCACTGGATTACCCTAAGAGCAGTAATCCGGAGAGGGAGTTCTGTTGTTTCTGGTGACATTACACAGTTTCTTTACGATTATTGGCTATGATAGCACCAGCAGAATGTTGATGTGCGTTGACTAGGAGTGTGTTTGCTATGTTTACAGTTACCTCATGAGTTGAGTCATCTCTGTGTTTACTTTTAAGATTTCTTACTGGACCCTTGAACCTTAATGATCCAGAAGCAAAATGCAGATTCCCCAAAATTTTTGTAAATACAGATGACACTTATGAAGAGCTCCATTTAATTGTTTATAAGGTAATGATCGTTTTTCCTCCAGTGTTACAGACGAATGCTAAAGCGCACCTCCCTCCCTTGCATGTGTAGACCAGCACCGGCGCAGCCTCCTAAATGTTTCTTGGGAAAGGTGTTGCAAGTTCTGATTTCTGTAAAACTCAAAAAGGGTGTTCTTCCAGCCTGGTCTACACAGTGAGCTCCAGGACAGCCAGGGCTACACAGAGAAACCCTGTCTCAAAAAGCCAAAAATAAATAAATAAATAAGGGGTGTTCTTCTGCATCAGGAAGTTGGCTTAAAACCCTTTTAGGCAATTTTGCTGCTAGTGAAGGAAGTGCTGGCTAAGGTGGGATTCAAGTGTCCATAGTCCCGAGTGTCCAGAGACCCAAGGCCTGAGGGCCTGCCTCGGAGCACAGAGGCACAGTGCCGCACGGCAGTGAGCCCTGCTTCTGCGCTGAACCCCAGCATTTAGACCGACTCATGTATGGCAGTGCTTGTCTCAGTGCTTGTAAGAATGGCGTGTGTGTGTGTGCAGGCTGAGCTCTCTTCATTCGGAAGAGGCTTCACTGTTTGCAGTCTTCAACTCCTGGGAGCAAGAAGTCTTTCTTCTGTCTCCTGGTAGCTGGGACTTCAGGCATATGCCACCATGCCTGGTTAGTGTTTCTTCCTCCCTGCCCTCCTTCTTCCCCTCCTTTTTCACTCTTCCTTCCTTCCTCCTCCCTCTACATTTCTCTTTAGGCAATTGTACAAGAAAGAAAAGTGATCACAAGTCTGTCTTCTGTCATATGTGAAACTACAAATATGTTTTAATCCAAAGGCTTAGAAATTATGTTTCAGGAAACCAGAAAGGATGTCATGTGGGAATCCTTTCACTATCTAGAGAGTGGAATGATTAAGAGCAATGCTTGAGAGAAATCTGAGAGTAGAGAAGGCTCTAGTCTAGAATGTGAGGAGACAGGGCACACAGAAACCCGCAGCTCAGAGCAGCCAGCTAAGCCAGGTATGGGAAGTGACCGTGGAGAGAGAGGGTTAAGGGGGTGTTGTCTGCCTCTTCCTGTCCTTGCACACAGAAACCTGTGGGCAGGGTGAAGGCTGAGAGATGTTTAACAGAAAGTGACAAAGCCAGAGAGACCAAGATGTGAGCCTCTGTCCTGAGAAGCAGGCTGGCTCTTCCTTGAGTCCCGTCTGCCTGGCATGACTGACTCCCCCGTGTGATGTACAGATCCACCACCCCTCAGCAACGCCGTCTTATGACCGAAGCATCGAAAGTTTACAAGTTCTAAAAGGGTTTTAAAAAACGGACTCTGAGACAAATGAGTATTTAAAATATTAGTTCACACAGGGCCAGAGAGGTGGCTCAGCAGTTGTGAGCTCTGACAGAGGACCTCAGCCCGACTTCCACCACCCAGGCTGTGCAGCTCACTACTGTCTTTAACTCTAGTTCCAGGGGATCTGACATCCTTCGTCTGACGTCTGTAGGCCCAAGTACACATGTAGTGCATAGGTGTGCATGCAGGCATAGTAAAATAGAAGTAGTGTGCATTGGTGAGAGGACTTGTGTGCATTAAGGTGAAGCAGGGTGACAGGAAATGGTCCAGTAGGCCAAGTCCACATGCCTGTGACCAGAGCATTCAGGAGGCAAGGGAGTTCATAAGTTTGAGGTCAGCTTAGCGTTTAGAGTGGGAGTGCCCCCAAACCCACCACATTACAGTAACCAGTTTAATGGAAACTATAACTTAAAAACATTTTTTTTTTATTGTAGCTGGATGTAGTGGTGCATACCTTTGATTCCAGCACCGGGGAGGCAGAGGCAGGTGAATCTAGGCCATCCTAGTCTACATAATGAGTTCCAACGCTAGCCAGAGCTACACAGTAAGACCCTGTCTCAAAAACACTGTGATAGGATAAACACTATTATGTTAACACCATCTCTCTCGAGCGCTTACTGTCATTTACACAATAACTTTCCATTCCTTACCTTGAAAGTGCAGTTTATTTATGTGTGCAGGTGTGTGTGTGTGTGTTTTGTGTGTGTGTGTGTGTGTGTAGCATGCACAAAGTCCTTGTGTCTTAGTTTGGGTTCCTATTGCTGTCTTAAAACACTGTGACCAAAAGCAAGTTGGGGAGGAAAGGTTTATTTTAGTTTACAGTTCTGTATCATCCAGGGAAGTCAGGGTAGGAGCTGCACTGAGGGCTGTGGAGGGGTGCTGCTTATGGCTTGCTCCTGGAGACTTGCTCAGTCTGCTTTCTCATGGAACCAGGACCACCAGCACTGTATTGGTAGTCCAACAGTGGTCTCTAGTGGCAAAGTTCAGGAGCCCCCAGGACTATTTTCACTTTAGACACCATCTGCTTTCTTGAGGTGTCTCCAAGGTCACTTTTAAGGCCTGTCGTTGACAGGAAAAGCAGAACTCAGCAGAGCAGTTCTGCTCGAGGCACAGCTTGGCACAGCGAGTAGCAGAGATGGACGTCAGCCTAGTGAATAAGAGCACTTGCTGCGCAAGAGCCAGAGCCTGAATTCAGATCTCAGCACCGATTTGACGAGCCAGGCATGGTCTTCATGCACCTTTATCTCCAACTCTAGGGATGGGATGGGGGAGTTCCCAGGAAAGAGGACTGCTGGGCCTCTAGCTGCCAGTGTAGTTGTAAAACTACAACAGAACCCGTTAGCTCCAGTTCTAGGAAGACTCTGCCTCAAAGGAATAAGGCAGGGAAGATGGATGTCATTCTCTGTCTCCATGCATGTGTACACACAAGTGCACACACCTGCACATACATAAACAGCACACAGTCAAGAAAAGGTCTATGCAGCAGGGTCTGGAAGCCAGCAGACCGTAGCTCTTCAGACAGCACAGCTGATTTTCTGCAGTGATGAGGAAAGTTGGCCACCAGCCCAAGTGTTTATCGGGATTGACCAGGGACACTCAGCTGGCCTCCACATGTTGCCCTTCCTCCAGAGCCCTGTGTGTGTCAAGCTGATACTGAAGGCCCGTGAAGGATAGCCCTGGTGGTTTGTTGTAGTTGAGATTCCTTTGTCTGGGTAGATGTAGAATGATCTGGAAAATGATCTCCTATTTTGTAAGACTTGGAGAATTGGAGTTAAATCTTTAAATGTTTGATGGAATTCCCAGTAGAACTCTGTGCATGGGTGTTTCTGTGTGAGTTTTTAAGTTTTAGTGTTTTTGAAACAGGGTCTCTCTATGGAGTTCTGGCTGTCCTGGAACTGTCTCTGTGGGTCAGGCTGGCCTCACGCACAGACATCCACCTGCCTCTAGAGGCCTCCCAAGTGCTGGGATTACTGTGAGTCACTCCCCCTGACTATGAGATTTTGAATTGTTTATCTTGGTTTTCTTTTTCTTCATGAGGCAGTTTCAGTAGTGTGTGTCTTTCTCAGGAATTTATGAACTCGTGAAGTTCACTCGTTTGTTGGCACACAGGTCTTCACAGTACTGACTGAGGTTGTTTTACTTCCTTGCCTGTGGGTCCATAGCGAGATATCTCTCTCCCTTTGTTGTTGATTCTGGTAATGAGTCTTCTGTCCTTCCTTTTTTAATTCTAGCATGTGAAGAGGTTTTCAGTTTTGTGTTGATTTTTTTCCAAGAGCCAGTGTTGGCTTCCTGTGTTGTCTCTTCCCTGTTGAGTCCTTCCTGCTTTGACCGTTGTTATTACCCCTTCCTACTATCTGCTTCAGGTTTGTTTGCTCTTTTTGCCAGGGTCTTCAGATGTGAGCTTTGCTCATAAGTTTTAGCTCTTTCTTCATTTGGTCCTTTGCAGTTATAAAGACTGTCAGTGTTCACACAAGAGCTTTTGTAACACAATCTGTGTGGGTCTGTGCATGGAAGCTGCAGCTGCCTCTAGAGGCCAGAGCTGCCACATTCCCCTGGAGCTGGAGTTTTGTGCTACGGATTAAGCTCAAGTCCTTGGCAAGGGCAGAACATGCTCTTAACGACTGAGCCATCCCTTCAGAACCTGTTTGCTTTCTTCTTTTAGACATGATCTCATGTAGCTCAGACTGACCTTGAATTTGCTCGGTAACTGAGACTGCCCTGGAAATTCCTGATCCTCCGCCTCTATCTGGTATTACAAGTGTGCACCAACATGCTTGGCAATTTTAGCTTTATTTATGGTCTTGGTTGCTGTTACTTGCTAATGTCATACTGCAGTTGTTTGCTGGAGTAAAAGGAGGCAAGGTTGTAGTGACATGTCTTCTTAAGTTTTTTAATGGAAAGTGTCAAGTGTACACAGAAGGACTAGAGCAGCAAAGTCCCAGGCATCCAACAAAGGTGAATTAATGAGATACCAATACTTATTTGTTTGTTTGTTTGTTTGTTTTAATTTTCTACATGGTTTCTCTGCATAGCCCTGGCTGCCCTGGAACTCATTCTGTAGACCAGGCTAGTCTCAAACTCAGAGATCCACCTGCTTTGCCTCCTGAGTGCTAAGATTAAGTGTGCACCACCACCTCCCAGTTTAAGATGCCAGTCTGTCATCTGTCCCTTGTTTTAAGCTATGCTACTTCATTTGTAAATACTCTGTATCCCTGACTGATGCACCGAGGCGCTGTGGAACCAGGCACATAGCCCGTCCTTTGTTGTCAGCCACTGTGCTGCCTGCCCCACACTGCTCTGATTGACACACCGTGTCGTCTTACAGTCGGTCTGTGGCGATGAAGACAGGTCACCACGTTTGCTTACAGTGCCTACCCTCCTCTCTGTACCAGTTGTAATCTCTGGTTTGTCTCCCCGCAGGCCATGAGCGCAGCTGTGTGCTTCATGATTGACGGTAGGTGCTCGAGGGGTCAGCTCTCTACAGCTTGCCGGGTCCTGTCCTTAGGGGAACAATGTATTGTCACAAGCCATGGGGAGGCTGTTTTAATCACTGCTCCCGTTCAGAACCTCTGGTAGCATTACAGTTCTTCTCACTGATGAACGGTCGGACTGATGGCTCCCTGAGCTCACTGGTGGGGAGGGGGGTGCCTGCCTTCTGAGGACTCAGGGCTAAGTGAGGTGTGCTTGAGGAGAATCCGAGTGCTGTGTCGTGTGCATTAAGTAAGTACTTGACCTTCTTAGGTGTTTTTGGGGCAGCCACCTTGGCACTACTTAAGATATATAAAGCTCCCCGAGCTCACCGTGAAAGGCCTCGTGTTAGCTCTAGGCAGCTCTAGCTTGATCTTCCTGCTCAGTTTGGGAGGGACGGGCTTTGGGATGTTTGTGTTGTTCCCTGACTGTCCTGCTCTCATCTAGTTGGTCAGTAAATTTTTCATTGGAATTATGTCAAGTACTGAGCAGTCACATGAGCAGGAGCTGTTGGGCACAAAGGACTGTCGCTCTGAACGCTGTTTCTTTAACTCCTGCCAGCCTCCACGCAGCTCACGCTGGATTTCTGCCGAAGATTGGACAGCATCGTGGGGCCCCAGCTTACAGTGCTGGCATCTGACATCTGTGAGCAGTTTAATATCAACAAGAGAATCTCTGGGTTTGTACTCTCATACACTAACTGCTTATGGTACCGAAGGGTGTGGATCTAGACAGCTCAGTCCCCTCTGTCCTGTGCCCTAGCAGAGGGAAAGGTAGGTCCTGGTCGGTCGGCATCCATTTTACCTCATGGAAGAGGCTGATGCAGCTCAGCATGGCTTTCATTGAGGATGTGCGAAGTCTCACTCACACAGTACGCTGCAGTCACGTGGAAGTCTCACTCAGTGCACTGCAGTCACGTGGAAGTCTCACTCACACAGTGCACTGCAGTCACATGGAAATCTCACACAGTGCACTGCAGTCACGTGGAAGTCTCACTCACACAGTGTGCTGCAGTCACGTGGAAGTCTCACTCACATCAGTGTGCTGCAGTTACGTGGCCAGGCACTGGTCACAGCGCACATTCATTCCCAGCACTGGAGATAAGCAAAATGTTACTCTCCTAAACCAGGGTCAGCAGAGTGTGTCCTGCAGCAGAACAGGCAGTAAATAAGCTGGACTTCATGGACAATGTCCTTTTATTTAGAAGAAATCACATGTAGGGGAAATATTTTTTAGTTAAGAAGTAGACTTCAGCTCTCTGGAAAATTTTATTTTATTAAATATCACATGTTTTATTGGATGAAGCATTGGTTTAGCTTACTGAGATTCTTGATTTGAGTGCCTAGCCATTGAAGATACAAGGCCTTTATATAGTTGTTTAATTACATACATTTATTGTGCATGTGTCTAGGTCAGAGAATGGTTTGCAGGAGTAGTTTCTCTTCCTCCCTCATGTGGCCCTGGGTCCGACTCAGGTCTACAGGCTTGGTGGCGTTGTCTTTCCCTTAGAGTCACCGTGCCACCCTTGCCATCCACTTTAGTTTGTGAATTTTCTGTTGATGAGGGTCTCTTGGGGTTTGATTTTAAGACAAGCTCCCATGTACTGAAGGCTGCCCTTTACACTTTGACACTGATCTCAATGTCACGTCTGCCCAGGTCTGAAAAAGAACCCCAGTTCAAGTTCATCTACTTCAACCACATGAATTTAGCAGAGAAAAGTACAATTCACATGAGGAAAACAGCCAGCGTGTCACTCACATCCGTCCACCCAGATCTAATGAAGATTCTAGGTGACATCAACAGTGACTTCACCAGGTAATTCCAGCAACTTCTCTAAGTAGGTGTTGTCTTTCTGAGGATAGATTTAAAGGAGTTTATTTTATTTATTTATTTATCGTATTTGTTTGTTTACACTGGGTTCACTGTATAGCCTAGGTGGTACTTAAACTCAAGATCCCTCTGCCTCAGCCTTCCCAGGGCTGCAATTATAGACATATGCCGCATGCCTAGCTAAATCATTTCCTTTAAACCAAGTGACCTAGAGCCTTAAGAAGGGCTCAGCCTGAGCTGTTCGTGGGTGCTGTTTCCCTGTGAC
Source organism: Mastomys natalensis (assembly GCA_021653895.1). Classification (NCBI taxonomy): domain Eukaryota; kingdom Metazoa; phylum Chordata; class Mammalia; order Rodentia; family Muridae; genus Mastomys; species Mastomys natalensis. The sequence continues at coordinate 386,829 of JAJTUV010001631.1, read as the reverse complement.
ACTGCCTTTCACACATGACTTGTTGACATTATAACTACAACTTAGTGCCGTTTCTTGTTTTGAATTCTCGCTCTCCTCCCAGCCTGTGCACATAAAGTGATCCCACTCTGAAACTTTCTCACAGGGCAGACGAAGATGAAGAAATCATTGTGAAAGCCATGAGCGACTACTGGGTTGTGGGGAAGAAGTCGGACCAGCGGGAGCTGTACGTGATTCTCAATCAGAAGAACGCGAACCTGATCGAGGTCAATGGTGAGTGGGACCTGCACACCGTGGTGCATACCTCTAATTCCAGCTGAGGCAGGAGGATCAGGAGTTTAAGTTTATGTCAGCCTGGACTACATGAGGCCCTGTCTCAAAAAAAAAGTAAATATGGCCTGTGAAACGGCCTAGTGGAGTACAGGAGCGTGTGCCAAGCATGGTGACACAAGTGTGATCTCTGAGACACACTAATTGTCCACTGACCTCATGCATGCATACCGTATCCCTTACACACACACAAGGAAATAAGAAAGTCTTAAAAGGAAGTAAATTGGTGAGCTGGAGCGCACACAGTGGCTTACGAGCGTCCTCTGAAGACATGGGGCACACGTGCAGTGATAGCCATGCATGCTGACATTCACAAAAAATAAGACTAAACATTAGAAATAGACAGGGGCTGGAGAGATGGCTCCAGAGGGTTAGTCTCTGCTACTCTCACAGAGGACTCGTTTGGTTTCTAGCCCCATGTGGGGCAGCTCACAACTGCCCCTGAAAGCAAAGCAAACCAAAGCTCCTGGCCTTGAGCCCAGCTCCTCAAGAGGCTCACACAGGAGGATCAGAACGGCAGAGTCTGCCTGGACATTTAATGGAGTCTCTGCCTTGAATAAACTTTGGGGGAAATGAGATGGGCGTTGGGGGTCAGGTAAGGGAGGCAGCCACTGCTACAACATCTGCCCAGCATGAGTGAGGGCCTGACTCAGTCTCCAATGCAAATGAAACCCAGAGCATGACTGCTAAGATCCAAGCAGGTGCTTCCATCTTATGTATTTAAGGTTTAAAGAAAAATTTATTTCATGCATATGGGTGTTTCCCAGCATGTATGTCTGTGCCCTACCCACTGTGTGCCTGGTCCCTGAGGAAGCCAGAAGAAACTGCAGTTATAGACAGTTGTAGGCTGTCCTGTGGGTGCTGAGAACCAAATGGGGTCCTCTGTAAGAACAGCAAGTGTTCCTAACCACTGAGCCTATCTCCAGTCCCCCATTAAATGCTTTTATTTCCCCTGTGGCGTTGGAAACTTAACAGTGCCTAAAAAGAAAATTGATTTCTAAAGTGCTACAAAAAGACAAATAAATCAGCAAACACCACACTGTGCACAAGGTTCTTTTACATACCCTGCAATAAGAACGGTCTCCCCAGGCTGCCAGGCTTACACGCACGTCAGCTGCCACCGTCTGTGCAGGAGCAGAAGAATGCAGGTGTTTTCTGCCTTCCCGTCAAAGTGGGGTTGGTCTCCTTTCTAGACAGTGTGATCTAGCAGCTGCTTTGTGGGTCTTAATGAATGTTGATCTGCAGAAAGGTCTCTCCACTGCTCTCTGTGGAGTGGCACTAACAGCAGGGGACATATCCCATTAACCTCATTGTAAATGACAGGAGGGTCTTACATCTTTTCTTTTGTTGGTTTGTTTTGGGGTGTGTGTGTGTTTGAGACAAGATCTTCCATCTGACTGACCTGAAAGTTGCTATGTAGACCAGTCCAACCTTGAACTTAGAACCATTCACCCACCTTTCCCTAAGGTTGTACTTACAGGCAGCCTCACTGCGCCAGCATTAAGACATTTTGTATCTTCATTTGCATTAGTATTTGTGTGCATGAAAAGCATCAGTTAGTGCATGCCAGAAATAAAATCGTAGTTGAGAGGAGTGGGTGTGGAGCCTAGTGGTACAGCATTTGCCCTGCATACTCAAGGCCCTAGGTTCTGTACTTAGCACCACAGAAATTAAAATAAAGTAAAACCAAGGTGATTATCCCTGAAAAGCCCTTGATTCACAATTTACAATCTCAAGATTGTAGTCAGGGTTTTTTATGTCCTGTCAGCCTCTCAAGAGCATCACACTTGTAATGCTCTGACCCACAAGGATCTCAGGCACTCCTCAAACCAATTCTTTTAGAAGCAAAAAAGTGGTATTTCCAGTGTGTTGGGAAACAGAGGCCTCAGGAGTTTGTCAGGTGTTTCTCCGACTGCCTTCTCTGTTGGTTAATTATTTTGTTATTGTTGCTTACTCTTCTTAAGATATAGTCAAAATGAATGCAGATGTTTACTTATTTCCTAACTTTATCCCCAAAGAACTGAAGGTACTGATCATAGCATCCAGCCCTCAAGGTAAGATGCTGTGTTCCTTGACACACTGTTTTCTGTTCTTTCTGCAGAAGAGGTGAAAAAACTGTGTGCCACACAGTTCAATAACATCTTCTTCTTGGATTGACTCTAATGGCTCACCAGAACATCTTTAAAAACCTCAACAAACCTTTTGTTTACCATTACAACTTACTGGTCATGACAGTGACTGGATTAGTGACAATAGTAAAGCAATACCTGCTTTGAAAATCAAATTTCTACTTGGTCTGATGATTACCTGAGGTTTCTAGATGTTAAATATTTATGTGGAATTAATTAAGGTAGTCAGCTGAATATCATTCCGTTCTGTTGACATTATGTGGATATTTTACTGGGAAATAAGACTAATAAATTGTTAAAGTTTTTAAAAATTCTGGTTTCCTATTGAGTCTTGTGTTGCAGGTTGTTTGACTGTACTGGCTGGTAGGGCTCATAACTCCTGGTCAGGGGCTGGGGACAGGCTTAGCAATTAAGAGCACTGCTTCTCTAGCAGAGGACATAGTTTCAGTTCTCAGCACCTTTGTTGGGTAACTCACAGTCTCCTGTAACTCAGGCTAAGTTCTAAGACAGTGGTTCTCAAGCTTCCTAATGCTGTGACTCTTTAATCCGGAGCCTCATATTGTGGTGGTCCCCAACCAGAAAATTATTTTCATTGCTACTTCAAAAGTGTAATTTTGCTAGTTATTGTAATGTAAATATCTGATATTCGGCCCCTGAGAAAGGGTGGGTCCACTCCCAAAGGGACCATGACCCACAGGTTGAGAGCCACTGTTCTAGGGGATCTGATGTCCCTTTTGGTCTCCTTGGGTACCTGTACTCAGGTGTACACACATGTGCACATGCACATACAATTAAAAAATAAAAATCTTAAAACCAAAAACCATGTGGTGGTTTAAATATGCTTGGTCGATGGGAAGTGGCACTATTAGGAGGTGTGGTCTTGTTACCAGCACCATGTCTGCCTGGACACCACCATGCCTCCCACCATGATGATAATGGACTGGACCTCTGAATGGTACAGCAGCCCCAACTAAATGTTTGCCTTTATAAGAGTTGCTGTGGTCACGGTGTCTCTTCACAGCAATAAACCCAAACTAAGACAACCCCAAGACTGACAGACAGTATCCTGACAGCTTGGGGTCTCCCTGTTGACGAGGGGGCAGTGAGGCACAGACACTGTCACTAAGTTGTTCACTTTGAGTGCTCCCCTGATGCTTCATTACATCACCCCGAGCTGTCTAACTAGACATTGCTCCTCTTCGTCACAAGGCCGTCCCAAGAGCCACATCACCCTGTGTCCCTTCACACTGAGATGAAATGTAGCTGAATTTTACTTAACCCTGTTTTGCTGACCCAGAGAGTCCAGGGTCTGGGAGAAAATTTGCTGAGTGGCCTGAGACATAGTATTTCCCCAGCCCCCAAAGCAGCCCTCTGCCCGCAGCCTGCCGGTTCTAACCTCCATACCTGTTACATTCTAGGTGAGGAAGAAGCAGCTTCATCAGTTTGTATTGCTCTCCTTGTTCCTTGGTTCTGAGTAATTCATTTCCATTATTTTTTCTTCTGCCTGTGCATAACCTAAGACTGGTTTTCAGTTCCCCAGCACACTGGGCTTTTGCTCCTTGAAGAGTCTGGGGTCGCATCTCAGATGGTGGCTGTCTGTGGAGTGTTATTTAGAGTCACACGTGTCTGTCTCCCTCAGCCTTTATTCTTTGTTGCATTCTGGCTCCAGAGTCTGTGCATTAATTCAGACTTCTAGTTGAGTTGTTTCAGTATGTTGCTAATTTCAGGTGTCTTTGTTTCTCTGGTCAGGATGGTAATCCTCCTTGGGACTCTGTCTACTTTGCAGGGCTAATATGGAAATTCCAATGTGTAATACTTCCTTTGCCATTTTGTGTGTTATAACTATGTACATGTATCTGTGTTTATGCACATGTCTATGCAGGTGTGCAAGCACATATGTGTGGATGAGTATGAAGACCAAGGGTCAACATTGGGTGTCTTCCTATACTGCTCTCCATCTCTGTGTGTGTGTGTTTATAGTGAGTGGGTGTGTACACATATGTCCACATGTGTATGGGTATGTTTACCTGTGCGTGCTCACGTGGAAATCCAAGGTGGATCTCAGATGCCTTCCTCTATCGCTCTCTTCGTTTTTTATTTTGTAATTTATTTTGTGTGTGAGTGTGTGTGTGTGTGCATACATATTACTAGTATCTACAAAGTCCAGAAGATGGTGCCAGATCCCCTGGAGCAGGAGTTACAGACTACTGTAAGCTCCCCAGTGTGAATGCTGGGAACCAAACTCAGGTCCTCTGTAATAAAAGCAGCAAGTGCTCGTAAGCACTGAGCTATCTCTCGACCCCGACCCCTCTCCCAGACAGGGTCTCACTAGGTAGCTCTGGCTGGCCTTGAACATGCAGCAGTCTCCCGCCTGTGTCTCCTGAGTGCCGAGATGTGCCACTATGCCTAGCTAACTTTTATTTACCAAAAAATATACAAAACTTTAAAACCCATTTACTAATACGTGCATGTCTACATACTCACTCAGTTTGGTTTTTGCAAATGTAGCCATACAAGAAACTTAATATGTGGACCAAGATAGAGCATTTCAGAAACTCATATCAGAAGCTAAATGCAAACACTTTATTTTATGGGACATTAGTCACAGCTCTCTGTCTGCTTGTCCTTGCAGCTCAACCATGACAGCAAGTACCTTCACTTCTTCTTCTTCTTGCCAGGGCTGGCCTTGCTGGTCTGGATGGAAGCCAGGTCCTCCTTGGGAGGGCTGGGTGTGAGTGACTGTGCGGACGGCACCTCCAGGGGCTCTCTGAACACGGTGATGTCAAGGTCAAAGTCCTGTCTCCTGGCCTCTTCTTCCCGTAGGATGTTCAGCCTAAAAGGCAAAATGAGAATGTAGCTCATTTGTTTTTCTGTGAAAGTATGAAACTAATTAAAAATTTTTTTTTTTCAAAAAATTATGTGGTAGACCAGTACGATGGTACACATACTTAATCCCAGCACTCGGGACGCAGAGGCAGGTGGACCCCTGTGAGTTTGAGGCCAGCCTGGTCTACATAGTAAGTTCCAGGCTATGCAGTGAAACCCTATCTCAAAAAACAAGCAAAACTTTTGTTTGTGTGCATGGAGTGGGAGGATAGGTGCAGCTGCCCTTGGAATCCACAGACATTGGATCCCTGGAGCACACGTTACAGGTGACATGGGTGCTGGGGATTGAACTCAGGTCTTCTGTAAGAGGAACACATGCTCCTCCCCCGCCCTGTCTCTCCAGCCCCAATCTGGTTTTTATGGGCTTTCAGTAGTGCTTGTGAATAAAATGGTCTGCTGTGTCTAGAGTGCTCCAGGCAACACCTTCGAATTGCTAATGTGGCCTGGGGGTGAGGGGGCTTTCTTCTTCAGCTGAGAAGCTGAGGTCATCTTCTGTCCCCTCTGAGTGATGAGCTTGCAGGCTTGACCATCGTACCTGGCTGCAAAACACACAGACATGGAGGCTCTGGAAGAGGAGAAGCCTGTGTGTATGTCCATGAGTGAGTGCTTGTGTGCTGCTTATATCAGTGCGGGGACCAAACCCTAGCCTCTACACGGAGCTACGTTCCCACCCCACCCGCCCAGGTCTTTTTCTTTTGTCCTGTCAGAGACTAGGGCATTGTATGCATCATTGTGAGCCTGTGGTCCTAGGGCATCATTGTATGCTTCACCACACACAGGCTGTGTCCCTGCTTGGGGATAGCTCCTGAAGACAGGAAAGAGAGCTGAGCAGGGAGCATGGAGGACGGCGCCCTACCTGGCCTCTAGCTCTTCGTTCTCTATCTGCCTCTGCTGAGCCAGCTCTGCTTCCTGGAGCCGGTTCTCCTTCACCTTCTCCTTGAGCATCTCTTCACGTTTGTAGGCACTGAACAGCACACTCACAAAGAAGACGTAGAGGTTGTTCACCCATATGTTGAGTTTCTCTTTATGCTCGTCTTTGGGTTTTTCATATTTCTCTGCAATGGAGTATAATGAAAACAAACATCAGTACAGCGTATGCGGTGTCTTCTGTCAGCTGTGGTGATGCTGGGACACTGCAGCCTGTGAGGACTGAAGAAATCGCTGGATGCCTTCCACAGCAACTGGGAAGGGCCAGTGCACAGCGTTATCAGTTCTCCTATCCAGTCACCTCCTGCTGGTCTTCCTTAAACAGCAGAAGTGTTTTGTTATTTCTGTGTTTTGTTCTGTTTTGTTTGAGAAAGGGCCTCACCCTGTAGACCAGGCTAGCCTGGAACTCACAGGATCTTCCTACCCCTGCCTCCCAAGTGCTGAGGGATGAAAACTGCACCAGGACACCGGGCTATTCTTTTAAAGCTGCGCATATGTATGGGAAGAGGCAGGCGTGCGTGCGTGCGTGCATGTGTGCGTGCGTGTGCGTGTGTGTGCGCATGCGCGGACCTGTGAGCAGGTGCCTGCAGTGTGCCGAGGAGGCTGTAAGGTCGCTGCAGCAGGAGGTACAGGCAGTTATTTGGCTATGGAACTCAACTCTGGTCCTCTGACAGAGCAATATGTGCTTTTAAAAAATTTTAAAGATTTACTTTTTTACTAGAGTATCCATTTTATTTAGCTGTACGTGCTTTGTCTGAATGTATGTATGTGTAGCACGTGAATGCTTGATGTCTGGAAGCAGAGGTTGGAAGAGGGCATTGGATCCCAGGAACGGGAGTTACAGATGACTGTGAGCCGCTCTCCGACCTTACAGTATGTGCTTTAGTCACTGAGCCGTCTTTCCCGCTCCCTGACTCTAATGAGACTAATGAGTCTAATGACTCATCAGTGTGTGGTAGCGCATCCTTTATTTTACATTCACTTTTGAGAGTTTTCAAGTTTTTTTCCAGGCCCTGAGTTTGCACCAAATGGCTTGCTTGAAACTACAAATTAATAAATTTCCTATTTACGAAATTATTTTGTGACTCAAGAATGATGATGTGTTCTTTTGCAAACATTTTTTGTATTACCTATTGAAATTAAGACCTTTCCAAATTACCGTTATTTTGTGACTTCCTCAGACAAGGTGAACACGTAACGAGAAACCAGAGCTCCCAAATAGTACTCACCATTTGTGAAGTGATTGGGACTGAAGGGCAGAGCTGTGAGGGACTTCCTAGTGCCACCTCCAGCCTCAGCCAGGCCAGGGATCTCTGGGATAAGAACTTACCACCATCTGTCTCCCCTGTTTCCTACTTATTCAGATCTGGGTGCAGTTTAAGATAAGAAAGCCTGTCCCTGAGTGAACTCTGGCTTCTAGAGAACAGGAAATCCAAACGCCTCCCAGGAGCCAACACTTTGTCTTTCCTTTCTTTCTGAGCTAAATACCTAATTCTTCCGGATCACCATCATTTTTCGTGTGTGTGTGTGTGTGTGTGTGTGTGTGTGTGTGTGTGTGTGGTTTTGAGACAGAGTCCTGTAAGCCAGCCAGGCTGGTTGCAAACTCACTGTGTTGCAGACAAAGACCTTGAAATCCTAGCTCTCCTGCCTTCACCTCCGAGTGCTGAGATCACAGCTGGGCCCCACCACGCCTGGTAAACTTTGTAGCCTTTAAAGCAACCCTAACTTGTTAGTCACTTGGTAAGTTTGAAAATTCAAAGAGTTGGTGCTGGGCTTGTAGCTCAGTGCAGCCAGTGGTAAGCACTCGCTAGCCATCGGACAGCCTGATTCCATCCCCAGAACCATAAAATAACAGAAGTTTATGCAACCCAGGATTCTAGTTACTAAAGTCAGAATGTCTGAAAATGAAGAGTGATTGTTTCATATTGCCATTCAGCTGAGGAGCCGAGCTAGGAGACAGTAAGTCACAGCCGTGCCGGTGAAGCCAGGAGATAAGGTGGGATTCTGTGACCAGGAGAACGGCTTTGACAGGAGGCAAAACCAGTAGGCCATAGGCACTGTGGCTGATACACAGTGGTCATTCAGTCACTGTAAAGGGGCCAGAGGGAGAAGGCACACCAAGGCACAGCTAGAGCACAAAGCAAGAGACACTATTTCAAAAAAGGAAAAGAAAAAGTAGATATGACAAGGTTAAGGTTCTTGCCACCAAGAAACAACCCCAGTTCAATCCTGGGGACCCGGAGGGAGGGAGACAGACAAGTTGTCCGCTGACCTACACACACTGTGGCACACTCATGCCTACAGACATACACAAAATAAATAGGAGATCAATTTTTTAAAAGTTTGGTTTCCCTTTCTAGCTCTTTCTGTTATGGCCACTGTAAGTCTGGATGTGGAGAGGGATTTCACTAAGTTGAGAGGAAGAAGGCTGCCTCGGGAGAAGCACTTACCTTTCCAGAGGCACATCCCTGCAGCCACCTGAGGCCTGCGGCAGTCAGACCATGCTGAGCTAAGGGACAGGAGGGGGACCAGGACGGGGACACCTCAGGTTCTCACCAGCAAAGCCGAGACGGCTGGTGTGTTTAGAGGGAAAAGTTTACTTGACAAAACAGCACACGAGTGGCATGTAGCAGGGTGCATGTGTGCACACTGCTGGGAAGGAGGGTCAGTGACAGTGGGGGGAAATCCCCAGCGCTGTGCTCACAGCAGCACAAGGTGAGCCGAGCGGAGGAGGAGGAGGTGGCTTGAAGTCAGTAGGAGTGAGGAGAGAACCCTTGAAATCCTTCCCTGGGAAAGAGCAAAGATGATGTCCACAGGACTCTGAGGTATTGAATACAAGTATTTGCTGTTTTAATTTAAAGACCTAAAAGGAAGAGAGGGCCTAGTGATGTAGTTTAGTCAGTAGAGTGCTTGTCTAGCATGTGCAAAGCCCTGGGTTGAATCCCTGGTACCACATAAAGAGGTGCAGTGTCAGATTATCCTAGCACTTGAGAGACAGAGGCAGGAAAGGTCAGAAATTCAATCATCCTTAGCTGCCTATCAGGTGAGAGGCCAGCCTTGGACACAAGAACTCTTTCTTAAGAAATGAACAAAGGGGGCTGGGAGTAAGGAGTTATATATACCGTTAATCCAGGGGGTAAAAGCAGACAGATCTCTGTGAGCTTGAGGCCAGCCTGGGCTGGTTAGACTGTCTCAGAGCTGGAATGGAATAAGACTATGGCTAGAGAGAAAAGCTGGTCCATGTGGGCGCAGCCGGATGCTGAGAGGGAGGGAGACCGCTGGACCACAGCTGTAGGCTGGTGCTGTGTTTGGTGTTCCAGTGTTGCCCAGTTCACGTGAAGATCAAGGTTTGATCCTGAGTATTGTCCCTGTCCTCCCAAAGCCAAAAGGTGCTGTGAAGTTCCACAGACCATGGCCATGTGACTTAGAAGCGAGCATTCGTGAGGACACTCACCATGTGGAGACATGAACACCAGGCCTCGTCCTTGCGTCTTGATGTTCATCTTGGAGACTTTGTCCTCGCTCAGGGACTTCTTGAGCTTGGGCTTGTTCAAAACACGAGGAAACATTATTTTGCAGCATTCTAAACGAAAGCTAGTCCACGTTGTAAGCATGCAGGGAACTGTTAATGGGGTTTCCTTTTTCACTATTTTTGTGTTTAAAGACAGTGTCTCAGGCTAGCCCTGGGCTTGCAGTTCTTCTGTCTTGGCGTGCAGGGTGCTGGGCTCTCAGGTATGCACCAACATGCCCTGTATTGTCTTGGAAGTGTTTTGGTTTCACTTGTTTGCTCTTTCTGTGTACCCCAGGCTGGCCTCCAACACAATACTATATAGCCCAGGCTGCAGTGAGGCTATTTTTACTTTTGTGTTGAACTTTTATCATTTTGAGGCAAAGTCTCAGTGTGTAGACCTGGCTGTCCTGGAAATCTCAATATAGACCAAGATGCACCTGAACTCATAGAGATCTGCCTGCCCCTGCCTCCCAGGTGCTGGGATTACAGGTGTGCACCACCACACCCACTTCATCTATTTTTTAAAATTATATAGTATCTTATTTGGGCTTGTGGGTGTATCCTAAGATCAAGTACCTCAATCTGGCAATGGTCTGCTTGTTGGCAGAGTCTTGAGATGGCACTGGGCATCACATGGTGAGGAACAAGGAGCTAATCTGACTATTTTTTTCCATTGAATAAAATACTGCAGTTTGGGTCCAGAAGATGGCTCAGGAGTCAGGGGCACTGCTGCTCCTACAGAGACCTGAATTCACTGAGCACCGTTAGCTGCAGGGCATCCAAGGCCTTCTGGCCTCTGTGGACAGCCACACTCATATATACATACCCAGATATAATTTAAAATTTAAAAATGCATTTTTGAGGAGCTGGAGAATTATAAGAACACTTGCTGCTCTTTCAAAGGACCCAGGATTGATTCTTAGCATTCACGTGGCAGTTCATAACGTTTATAACTCCAGTCCTAGGGGATCCAGGGCCCTCTACTGGCTTCTGTAGGCACCAAGCACATACAAATATATGTGCAGGCAGAATACTCATACACATTAAAATAAATTAAAACCCCCTACAGTCTAGGCAGGTATGATGATACAAGCTCATAGCCCCAGCATTCGGGAGTAGAGGCAGAAAAAGCAAGACTTCACAGCCATCCTTTCTTACATAGGGAACTTGAGGTCACCCTGGAGGAAGAGTGGTGGCCCTATTGCATCTCCCTGACTCAGCTTCTCCCCACCACTGCTATTAGCATTCTTGGCGTTCAGTGTCTACAGACACCAGACAGCCTTGACCACCTCATGCTTTTTAGGATTTATTGTGTGTGTGTGCGCATGTGTATGTGTGTGTACATGTGTGTACATGTGAGCATGTGTATGTGTGCATGTGTGTGTGTGTGAGTGTGTGTGCATGTGTGTGAGTATGTGCATGTGTGTGTATATGAGTGTGTGTGCATGTGTGTATGTGTGCATGTGTGTATGTGAGTGTATGTGCATGTGATGTGTGTGCGTGTGTATGAGTGTGTGTGCATGTGAGTGTGTGCATGTGAGTGTGTGTGCATGTGTGTGTATGTGAGTGTGTGTGCATGTGAGTGTGTGTGAGTGTGTGTGTGAAGTTTGGGAGACATGTAGGAATCTGTTCTCTCCGTGCACCATGTGGGACCCTTGGGTGACTCAGGTAGTCAGGCTTGCCAGCAGCACTTTCCCGGCCAAGTGTCCCTGAGCCCGAGTTTAATGACCTCATACATACGTAGCACGCACACTTCTGGATCCATCTTGAATTCACCCTTGCACTGCAGTTGTCCCCAGCATGGTTACCTGCTGTCACTACTTGCATGTTTTAGTAGGTACTTGAAGCATGTTCACAATCAAGCAGTAAATTTTACCCATGATCCTCCCTGAAGATTCTCACCTGCAACACTGTACTAAATAGTAACTCCTTATTCTCCCAGTTGCTCAGAGCCAAAACTCCAGACTCACCTGTGCCTTCTTTTTCACTCCAAAGCCCCTTGGTCCCAAACCCTCCTCCCCATCCTCAGTCTTGTCACCTCTGACCATGATGCTTCTGCAAGTTTCCCAACTGGTTTGTCAACAGAGAAGCCAGACAGTCTGCTAAAAGATGCTGTACTCAGCTGGCTGCCCACCCCATTTCTGAATTAGACACACGTTTCACATACGTGTGAAGTATGAAGGGGTTGAGCTCACAATAACAGGTACAGATTCTAGACTCAAACTGCCTAGGCACAAGTCCCTAGCCCCATTGCTTGCAAGATATGTGGCCACAGGCAACAATGTAACCTTTTCGGTCGTAGAAGTAACAACAAGGCCTTGAAGTTCATAGGGGCTTCTAAGTGATTGACCCCTAGAAAGTGCTGGAGACCTGGCAGGGCCCTGAAAATGAGGGCTGTTGCTATTCACACTCTTCATTCAGCACCAGCCTGTGAGGTCGGTCGGAGATGCAATGACTGTCCAGGCTGTCCTGAAACCACAGAAGAGTGTTCCTCACATGATGGCTGCCGTGTGGTGGCCGACACTGTAAATACTGACCTCTGGTTGCCTGATTTTACCATCAGGCAGAACTCCTATCTTGTTGAGGACGACTTGGTGCTGCTGAAGTGGACTTCGGAGTCATGGCTTGTGATTGCACTGGGGCTCCTGTGGTTGCTCTGAGAGAGGAGAAACATGTGAGGCCATGGTTTCTATGGACGTGCGCTCATGCATACACATGCCAGTTTTGAATGAGGTGTCACTGATGTACAGTGAGCTCACTGTGAGCATGTATCCAAACCCAGGAACTGTCACCTCAGACAACACCAGGGAGCACACTCACCCGCCTAGCTTCTCTGGTCTCACTCAGCAGTCTCTCTCTCTCTACCTGTTCCCAGGCAACACGTTATCTAGATTCTGCCATGACACTTTGCACCCGCTATAATTTTATGTAAATGTGATAATATATTATGCACTCCCTTCCTTTTGAGGCAGAATCTCATGTAGCCTAGGCTGATCGTACACTCAATATATAGCAGAGAAGGACCCCGAACTCCTGATCCTCCTGCCTCTGCCTCCTGATTGCTGGGATTACAACCATGCACCACCCAGCCTGATATATAAAATGCTAGGGCTGGAACCCAGGGCTTCAGATTTACCCGGTTTGCTTTTTTCCCTATCAGTTTTTGCATGTGCTTTAAGGTTCCAGTATAACATGAGTACTCAATAGGGCTTTCTCCTTTTACATGGCTGATCGCTTTATCACTGTTAGACATGGTCACTATTATCATTGTTAGACTCTGTCCCTGGTGTGATGGTTTGGAATATAAGGTGTCCATCAAGGGAAGCTGGGTCCCCAGTTACTGAGAGGGGGGTTATGAAATCTCATATATAATCAACTGATTCATATGCTGATGGTTTGTGGTGATGGTATTTACATTACAGAGGGTCGATGTGTGCCTGTCTGTGATGCAGCTTGTCGGCATTGGAGGTGACTATCTGCTGTTTGTTCTGTGCTCAGATTTCACTTCCTTCTCTTGCCTCATTTTGGATAGAGTATTTTTAGAAGGTGTATTTCTAAGTGTGGGCATATATGTGTATGTATGTCTGTGCATGTATGTGCAATGCCTGTGAAGACCAGATGGAGTTGGAGACCCTGGGACTGGAGTCATAGGTGGCTGTGAGCTGCCTGTCACGGGTGCTGAGGACCTAGATCCTTTGCAAGAACGGCAAACACTTTTTTCTTTAAGTTCTTATTCTTTGTGAATTTCACATCATACATCCCAGTCCACTCATCTCCCCATCCCCTCGTATCCACCCTCTGCTCTTCCAACCTCCTCCCACCAATAAAACACACAAACAACACCACAAACAAAGCACAGAAAATATCTCATCATGGAAGCTGTCCTGTGTCACAGTGTGTTCCACAGTGTATCCCTGTCCACACATCTTCACTTGTGAATGTTCAATGCAATGAGTCATTGCTTCTGGTTCTGATCTCTGCCTTCTGTGACATCATCACTATTGGACTCTTCCCAGTTCTCCTGTGGTTGCCCTGTGTCATGGAGATCGTGCAGCTTTGGATCAGCAGCACTGGCCCTTTCACAGGTTCCAGCCATTGGCAGATGATAGAGATTCTGAGGTGGGCCAGCTCAGACCCCTCGATCTGGGCCTGGGTGGTAACAGCTGGTCAGACTGCCAGCTCTTCCTTACCAGCACCACCAGGACAAGCCCTCAAGCACCACTCCAGCCAGGCCACCCAACACTGCCATCAGCAGGAGGCAGGGGCAGCTCCCCAGTGCTCTCACCCTTGGGACCCGCTAACCTGTGCCTCCTCCACCAGGGCCAGCTCCATGGTGCTGCCCTGACGGAGGTGCAGGGCCTGCTTCCTGAGGCAGCAAACACCCTTAACCTCTGAGTCATCTCTTCAGCCCTGGACTGAGGTTATTTTTTGGTTTTGTTTGTTTTTTTGTTTTTGAAATAGGGTGTGATGGTTTGTATAAGCTTGGCCCAGGGAGGTGTGGCCTTGTTGGAGTAGGTGTGTCGATGTGGGCTTTAATACCCTTGTCCTAGCTGCCTGGAAGTCAGTATTTTCTTAGCAGCCTTCAGAGAAAGATGTAGAACTCTCAGCTCCTCCTGTACCATGCCTGCCTGGGTGCTGCCATGTTCCCACCTTGATGATACTGGACTGAACAAAGCCAGCCCCAATTAAATGTTCTTATAAGAGTTGCCTTGATCATGGTGTCTGATCACAGTAGTAAAAACCTAAGACCTAGGGTTTCTCTGTTTATCTCTGGCTGTCCTGGAACTCACTCTGTAAACCAGGCTGGCCTTGAAGTCAGAGATCCACCTGCCTCTGTCGCCTGAGTTCTGGGAGTAAAGGCTGCACCACCAGTGCCTGGTTGAGTTTTTTTTTTTTTTTTTTGTTTTTGGCTTGCTATGAGTGGACACCGGGAGACCTCACTGCCTAGAGCCTCGTGTGATTACTTCCTGGGCAATAGCCCACTCTGTTGGGTGAGTTTCTAAAAGATCAACATGGAGGTGAAAGTTCTTAAGATAATGCTGTCTAGATGAATTAATGGTTTTATAGAATTTCTGACTTGATTTAAATAGTTTTAGGAAGTTAGCTTGATTTAAATAATTTTGGGGTATTAAGGGCAGTTGATAGAAAATATAAAGTTAGGAAACTATGAGAGTTGACAGATGTTTTAAGTTGGAGATAAGAATAGAGCGTGCCCCCCTTCCCTGATAGAATGGCAGATGCTGCCTGAGTTAGAGGAAGGAGTGCAGTGCGTGTTCATGGTTACAAGTGCAGAATTGTAGAAGCAAGAACAACAGGCTTGGGACAAGCTGATGAGCCAAGTGAATGCACACTCTGGGTTGGGCCTGAGTTCCTTGGTCTGTGATCTAGGGATGAGGTGACAGGTTTTCAGTGTGTCCCAGGAAATGATGAGGTTATAGTAAGAGCAAAGCATCCTGAGGACAGAATAAGACATAAGATAGATAAATGACCTGCTCCTTTGTGAGTGCAGACCGTTGTCCACCAAGCACAGGGGGAACTGGCTGCTATAGACTTGGCCTGCTTGAACTCTGTTAATCAATGACTAAAAAGTTACTGCTCTGAGGTCACAATATGCTTCTGGAAAGAAAGAAAAGATTGATAAAAATTGTTTAGTTAGATGTATGCTTCAGATAAGAAATACGTAACCTTGGGCTGGTGAGATGGCCCAGCAGTTAAGAGCACTGACTGCTTTTCCAGAGGTCTTGAGTTCAATTCCCAGCAACCATATGGTGGCTCACAACCATCTGTAATGGCATCTGATGACCTCTGGTGTGTGTGAAAACAGCTACAATGTGCTCACATACATGAAATAAATACATAATACATACATACATAAATAAATAAATAAACCTTTTTAAAAAAGAAATACATTACCAATATTCTGTTGTAAGTTCCTTTTGTGTAATGGTTTTAATCTGTTTTTGAAGAATATGTTTTTCTGATGACTATCTTGGAAAATATGTAACTTGTAGCTATGAGATAATTTTCTTCCTAACAGAAAAATCTTTGTTTTAAGGGTATAAAAAGGGATTAAGAGAAGAAATAAATTGCTGGAGCCTATCTTTGCTTCAGCCATTCTGTGTGTATGGGTGTGCACGTGCGTGTGCAAGTGCATGTGCATGTGCATGCGTGTGTGTGCACGTGTGCTCGTGTGTATGTGTATGTGAATTTCCTTTTTCTCTCCTCTAACCACTGGCTTCTGTAGGCAGCTGCCCCCTTCTGTATCTGGACCAACTCCAACACCTCCCCGTCAGCTGCTATCAGCACTGGCCCCCACCAGCTGCCTGCCCCAGTTTACCTTGTGGTGTCAAAGCCAGACTCTGACACTCTGCTTAATCTCCCTTATTGGCTTATTAACTGGCTTCAGTCTTTAAGCACAGGTCATTGGAATCAGAGTGGTTTACAGTAGGGTTCTTTAAACTTGGCAAATCTACCTTCAAGGGATATCATCGCCACTTAGAGTGATAGAACTTTAATAATTATTACTTTTTACATGTACATTTATATGCCTTGCCACATGTGGGCTCTGGGGATCAAAGAACTCAGGTCATCAGGCTTGGGGGTAAATGCTTTTAACCATCTCAGTGGCTTGAAACTTGTTATAGAACAGACTGATCTCAGCTCACAAAGATCCACCTGACTCTTCCTTAAAAAACAAACATCCAGGTGGTGGTGGCGCACGCCTTTAATCCCAGCACTCGGGAGGCAGATGCAGGTAGACTTCTGTGAGTTCAAGGCCAGCCTGGTCTACACAGAGAGTTCTAGGATGCAAATATATTACATATAATATATATTTACTGTAGATATAGACTGACTTTGACTATTTAAAGCATTCAGTCTGGCGACAGTGATTTGAAACCTGACATATATATCACAGGCTCATGTTTCAAATGCTCAGTCCCCAGTGTGTGGCACTGTTTTGAAGGCTGCAGCTGCTGAAGGCTATATCTATTTCTGGTTCTGGACTGAATAGTCCGTCTTCTGGTCAGGCCATATGAACATGCAGCTACTGTGTGGTTCTTGCTACAGTGACTTCCTTGCTACAATGGACTGAAATCCCTCTGAACCCATGAACAAAACAAGCCTTCCTTCCTTGTTTTCACTATAAAAACATGAAAGTAACCAGAACAATGGCGCTGGACACACTGGCTAGAGTCCTTCAATTTCACTGTTTTGTTGTAGGCCTGCAGTAACTTACTATTTCCTTACATTTTGTTTGTCTCTTAATGTTTTATTTTTTTTCCCTCACTTTTAAAGGATAGTTTTTGCTGGATATAGAATTTTTTTAAATTAAACTTTTTTTTTTTTTTTTTTTTTGGTTTTTTTCGAGACAGGGTTTCTCTGTGTAGCCTTGACTGTCCTGGAACTCACTCTGTAGACCAGGCTGGCCTCGAACTCAGAAATCCGCCTGCCTCTGCCTCCCAAGTGCTGGGATTAAAGGCGTGCGCCACCACCGCCCGGCTAAAATTAAACTTTTAATACTCTTGTATGAGGAACAAGTTACACTCTAGGGAAGGTAGAGGCAATATAGGTCAGTTCTTTCCTCCCACAGTGGGTTTTAGGGATTTGCACCTCAGGGTTGGGCTTGGCTAGGAAGAGGCCTTTCCAGAGCACCCCTGGCTTGAATGTGGAACGTTGGCTTGAAGTTCTTTTGTGCTTTGAACAGAGATTACTCGTCTTGGCTTCAAGGTTTATGATGTGATTCTAGATCTTTCATAGGATTCCTAGAATTGGCCAAGGTTCCTCTTATATTGGACCCAATGGACTTTCTTCACGAGCGTTATCTTGTACTGTGTAATTCTCTAGGGACTGTGATTGCTTGTGGTCCTTCTTTCCTCTCTTTAGAGTGTCCACATCTGTCCTTTGGCCCTTTAAGAGTATACACATCTGTCTGTTTGACCCTTTAAGAGTGTGCACATCTGCCCATTTACCCTTTAAGAGTGTGCCCATCTGTCTGACCCTTTAAGAGGTGCACATCTGTCTGACCTTTAAGACTGTGCACGTCTGTCTGCTCACTTTGCACCGTTCCTTCCTTCTCTTCCTCTGACTTAATCGCTTCACCTGTCCATTTCTACATGCTCACTTAGATCTGCTGCTAGATTCTACTTGTGAATTTTTTTTTCCAGTTCTTTTTTTATCTCTCAGATTTTTTTATAAATTTTTCCCACTTTGAATCTAGAACTTGGGATCTGAGGCAAGGCCAGATTTCTGAGTTCGAGGAGCTGGTCTACAGACTGGAGTTCCAGGACAGCCAGGCTACCAAGAAAACCCTGTCACGAAAAAACAAAAAAAAAAAAAGTTTTCTACAGCTCTGTTGATATTTCCACTTTGTCAATATGTCACTCTTCTTTGTTTATTTTGTTGGTCAGGGACACAGAGGTCAGAGGACAACTTCTGGGAGTTCGTTCTCTCCTTCTGTCCGTAGGGTTCAAACTCAGGCTCTCAGGTTTAGTGGCAGGCACCCTTATCCACTGAGCCATCCTGTTGCCCCAACCTGCTCTCTCTTATCTCCCTTTAACGTTTTAGGTATTTTTAAAATAACTGTTTTAAGTTCCTTGTCTTATAAGTTTGCCACCTCATCTGCCTCAAAGTCTTGAGGTTACCTTTTCTTTGCGTGTGACATAGTTTTCTTTGTATGCTCTGTGATTTTTTTGTTTATATGAGTACACCATAGCTGTCTTCAGACACACCAGAAGAGGACATCAGATCCCATTACGGATGGTTGTGAGTCACCATGTGGTTGCTGGGAATTGAACTCAGGACCTCGGAAGAGCAGCCAGTGCTCTTAACTGCTGAGCCATTCTCCAGCCCGCTCTGTGTTTTTTTTTTGTTGTTGTTGTTGTTATTTAAACAGTGTCTGAATCCAATAATGTGGTAAGTCGGATATCAGAGTCTCCTCTTCCTCACAATTTGCAAGTTTTTTTTTTCTTTTTCCTTTTTGAAACAAAGTCTCACTAGGTAGCCTTGACTGGGCTGGACCAAGCTTGTCTCAAACTCATGGAGATCCACCTGCCTCGGGTCCTCTAAAAGAAGAGCAAGTGCTCTTAGCCGCTGAGCCATTCCTCCCCCCCTCAGCTTCGTTTCTGAAGGGTAATTTTGGTGAGTCGCATGTGGTTGGTTGTTTCTTGGACTGGTGACTGAGCCTGTTTAGCACACGGGCCTTTGTGTGCATTTCAGATCTACTGGCCTTCCTCCCTTTTGACAAGGCTCCACCACTCCCACACTGGGATTATACCTACAGAAGCCCCTGGGAGTCCGGCTCCATTTCTCTCTGGGATTTGTTCCTTGGCCTCCCATAGTTGTTTACATGTATAGTATGCCCACTCAGCTGACAATACAGGGGTTGGAGATGTGTGCAGACCTCTGGAGAACGTCACTCCATCTTGTCTTCCCTGATTACTGTAGTATATATTAAGTTGGATTGAGAGGAAAGTCTGGGCTCCACTGTGTTTTAAAGTGACCATCTCTGAGGGCCAGTTTCATCCCAGAAAGGAACAGAGATGAAGTTGGAGTTTCCACAAGGTGGGGTGGGAACTAACACAGACACTGCATGGAACGAGTCACTGAAATCTGGGCGTGAAGGTGACCACATGGTGTCATGGATGGTCCCCAGTCTGGCATATCTGCTCCCAGCACATTACTGACCCAATGGGAATGACATCTGCTGTGGTTTAAGATTTATTTGTAAGTTAACTTAGTCTGACCGCGGTGCTTAGACACGGGGACTCTGGGAAATGGTTCCAGTTAGATAAAGTCACCAGGCTGACACCCTGACAGCAGGGAGGACATGACAAGATAGTAGTGCCTACACTTCCAGGACTAAGTTACACTGTTTTTAAACAAGGTTGACTTGCCTTCCTTACTGTGGTATAGGAATGGAAACTACTGTGTTACCTGCACATTGTAGGCAGATTCAAGGTGGACACTCACTTGCTTGGAGAAGAGCCCCAGACCCAGGTGGTCTCCCATAACCAGCTCCCTGATGTGCTGGAGACGTCATTCTTCTCCTCACTTGAGGAGGAGCACCTTGCTAATGTGAAAGGATGGAAAGAACACGAGGCCCCGGTTTCCCAGGAGGAATCCGAGGTGCATCTTGTGCTTTTGGTGAGAGCTGTCTTGGATCAAGAGTGAGGAAACTCCTCCCATGGGCGCTCTGAAGTCTTCCTTGCTGGCTGTGGTGGCGTACGCCTTTGCAGAGGCTGCGCAGGTAAATCTCTGAGTTCCAGCCAGCCAGGGCTACCGAGTGAGACTGTTTCAAAGTAAAATAAAAGACTCTCCTACCTGTTGGGCTCAGGGGATCCCTAGAATATATCTTGTGGCTTCAGGTGAATGTCTCAAACATCAGAAACCTTTTCTGTCCAATAGTGAGAAACCCACACTAAAAGTCTCATTTCCTTATAAACCATGGTCTTGGCTCTGCCAAGGTCTCACAGCGACCAAGGGTGTCCACCTGTGAGTATGCCTCTTTCTCTGTGACCTCTTTATATTGGGTGCATGGACTATCTCCTGGTATCTTTGCTCTTGGGCAGGCTTTCCCTCTGTGCACTAGGCAGTGTCTTGTGGCAGCTTGCCTCAGGCCTTCTCTGTCCAGCTGCTTTCCTACTGACGTCCACTGTGCTGTCCCCACAGCGACCATGGCCAGGAAACACATTCCCCTAACTCACGACACAGGACCACAGACTCCTCCTAACAGGGAACGATGACTACATGGCCTAAGTCCTAAACTACCTCCTGCAAGTGTGATACCAGCCTGAGACAGTTCTGATTGAGAGCCTGCCCACCCCAGGCTGCGGTCATCCTTAAGTTCGTAAACTCTACCGCATCGTCTGTCACCTGGTTTTGTATCGTCTGCGTGCTGCCGTATCGGTTTGTAGTCATGTCGTCAAACGGGACTTTTAAGTAGGATCTAGTCATCGGGTCAAACATGCAGCAGAGAGAGAAGCATAAGAGAGCTTCAAAGAATTCCAGGAAAACCAGCTGCAATGACAAGAAGCATAGGGAGGCCTTGTTTATTCTGACATGCTGGAATAGATCAGGAATGGACTGCTGGTTTCTGGTTCATGCATTAGTCCTGTATAGGTGCCACACACGTGTGCATGGGGCCCAGAGGCTGACTCCGGGTGGCTTCCTTTACTGCTCCCCACCTTGGCTTTTGAGATGGCGTTTCTCGCTGGCTTGGGAGTTGGCCGATTCAGCTGACTGGTTGACCCTCCTGTCCCCACCTCCCCAGCACTGGCATTATGGGTGTACCCCACCACATGTGGCTTTCTGCATGGGTTCTAGGGAGCAAACGTAGGTCCCCACACTCCCACGGCGAGCACATTACCAGCTGAGCCACCTCCCCAGTCCCTTCTCATGTAATCCCTGATTTTTGAAAAGGCAACTGTATACACTGTATATCCCACTGGGTTTCTGTATACATAATCACATACATAAGAAACATGCAGCTTAAACCGGATCTGCACTGCTCCCAGCAACACTTTACAAACCTCAAGCTCAAAGTTGCTGTCAGTTCCATCATACACGAAAGGGTTATCCTCCGCAATCACGGTCATGAACTTGGTCGCAGTTAAGTCCTTATTTATCATTCTAAAGTCCTATAGAAAGATAACACCAACATAGATGCCTATAATTACACATGGGCATATATTTTAATGTTAATGGCAGCGACTTAACACCTTAAGGGAGTGTATCAGAAATCAGTACCTTAAAAAACTGATTATTTTGGATCTAGGATCCCAGCGCTGAGGGGGATTGCAAGTTTGAGACCAGACTGGGACACACTGCAAGACCCTTCTTTAGCTAAGAGTCACTGGGTGGCTGGAGAGACGGCTGTTGGTGACATGCTTGCTTTACAAGCGTGAGGACCCGAGCTCCATCCCCACCGTCCGTGTGAAATGCCAGCATTGCAGCAAACACCAGCACTATGGAAGTAGAGGAGGGTGGACCCCTGGGCCTTGCACCCATAGTAATTGGCTCACAATCGCGGTGACTCCCGAAGATCCCATGTCTTTTGTCCTTCAAGGGTGCCTGCACACATGTGCACATACACACAGGCACACACATATATACACAAATTTTAAAAATTTTAAATTAATGTAAAAGAAATGATAGAGAAAGTTATCATTGTACTGTCTCTTGTAAAACAGTGGGTATTAATTAGCCACTGAGGAATGACCACTGGGGCTGCTGAGGCCATGAGTGAAGGGTTCCAGAAAGCAGAGGATCAGGCTGGTGCCAGGTGAGCCACTGATGAATGCCACCATCACTAAAAGGAAACACAGTGGCAAAGGCTGTAACCACCATGGCTGTGCCAAACACGAAACACTGGGATCCAGTCACGTCTCTGTTTCTAACTGCTGTTTTCCTGGACGTGTGTGGAAAGGACACAGTAGCCTAACTGTGAGGATGCAGCCAGTCAAAACCAGCATGCCTGACCTCTGCAAAAGCAAAGGAGTTGTTTCTTCAGGAATAAATGAGCGTAAGGAAGGAACAGTTGTGTAATAATCTACCCCAAATCACACGCTTCTAAACATGTTTCCCTACATGTAGACACTAGATTTTTGTCACTTTATCACACACACACACACACACACACACCACACACACACACACACAGTTTTGTTAAATTCTTAAACTCTCTCTCATTAATATTTGATTATTTCCATTTGTTATTTGTATCCCTGTAAGTAAAAATTAAAAATACTATGGAACGAGGGTGGGGAGATGTTAAGTGGGTAAGAGCACTGGATCCAATATCCTTACACAGACATACATGCAGGGAAAACAACAATGCACATGAAATAAAAACAAATCATTAAAAAAAGGGTGGTGTCTTACGGTCTCTATAAAACATATTATGGAGCAAAACTAGCAATGGTCAGTTTGAGAACACTGCATAAAGAACATGCCAGTTGTTTTTCAAACTAACAACTTTGATTTTTTGAACCAGGATCTTACTAGCCCTTGGCTGACCTTGAACACCTGATCCTTCTGCCTCAGCCTCTCAAGTGCTGGGATTATAAGAATTTAACACCATGCTTGACTTCCGAGCTAAGACACTGTAAAGTTACTGTTTGCTGGGCAACAGTTTGTTTGTGTTTCTCAGTGCTGAGAGCTGAGCACAGGGCTGTGGGCCCGAAGCAAGTACTCCACGGCCAAGGCACAGGCCAGTCCTCACCAGCTAAACATATGCTTACATTTTAAAAAATAGTTCTTTTCTGTGTGTGAGTGGTTTGCCTGAATGAATGTGTGCACCATATTCATGCCTGATGCCCAAGGAGAGTTCAAGGGAAGACATCAGATCCCTTGGAACGGGAGTTAAAGATGATTGTGAGCTGCCATGTGGGTTCTGAGAACTAAACTCAGCTCCTCGGCAAAAGCAACAAGTGCTGTCCACTGCCAAGCCATCTTCCAGCCTTCCTGATATATGTCTAATGCTATTTAGGGATGACAAGATGGCTGAGGTGGCAAATGCAGTTGCCACCAAGCCTGACACACACACACACACACACACACACACACGCACACCTTGACTCAATATTAAATACAAATGTAATATAAACACTTCTAAAGTCTCTTTATGACTTGCTCTCAGTGGCCACAAGTACATAAGAAGACGCAGGCGGGCTTAGGCCTTCCTTCCCCGATCTGTCATGTCAGGCTCTCGCTCCTGCTCTTATAGACTGTCTTCTGTGAAAGGAGACTCGTCAGCATATGGTGGCCATGAAAGGTAACCCCCAGATCTTCACCTCCTTAATTATGTAGCGCTGATCTCTTTTAATTAAAATCAAAGTGCCTATCAACATAAAGGCACCATCTATCTAGAGTTATTAAGATAACTTACTTTCAGCATCCAGAGGAAATATCTCATCTTCATTGTCAGCTCATAGGGTGGGGCTTCGTTTGGTCTGCAGTAGGCTGTGTAAATCTCCCAGCACTTATCGATGTAATTCGTGGAGTAGAGTGTTCGCTGCTGCTCACTGAATAAGTGACCTAAAAACACAACATTCAGGGATGATTGGAGAGGTGGCTCAGCAGAAACAAACAAACAAACAAACAAACAAACAAACAAAACCGTCTGTTGTGGAAACATGAGGACCAGAGTTCGGATCTCCAGCACCCCAAACCAGGCTGGGCATAGTAACCTGCCTGTAATCCCCAGAACAAGCTGGCCAACGAGACTAGCCACATCAGTGAGTTAAGGCTTCAGAGGAGAGAGCCTGCCTCATGCATGAAGTGATGGAGGAAGATACCTGATGTTAGCCTCTGGCTTACATGTGAGCACGTGTACTCATGTGCACGCACACGCATGCATCTGCACAAAACCTGTCCACACATGTGCAAACGTGCACATCATACATGTATGACACATGCAGATGTGGTTATAGACCTCTTTTTTAAGATGGTAAATAGAATGCTGCTATCCTTGTATTTACCTTTTACCTGACAGGCATGGGGATGAATGTTCTCAGACATGAGTTTTGTAAAGCACAGGAAGAGCGATGGGCTCCTGTTCCTATGAAGAAATGATACTGAAATCAGTTATTCATGAGGTGGAGCTTAATTCCCCTCTTCTGAAGTGTGGCTAGACCTGACAACTGGCCTCTAACAAATACAATATGGAAAGGGAAATGGGGAACAGTTAAGTTGACAGTGGAAAAGTCCACCTGGCCGCACTTCCCTCTGAGAGCGCCAGCAATAAGCCATATTGAAGTTATGCGCACTGCTACAGAGAGGTGGGGGACAGAAACAGGAGGAGCCCTTCAAACTTGCCAGCTAGCATGGTGTACACAGCAGCCAGTGACAGAGACCTCTGTCAAACAAGGAGGAAGATGAGGACTGGACCCTGAGACGGCCCTCGGATCGCCACGCAATGCCACCAGACGCACATCCGCTGCACACATACATCATAAACACACATCATACACGTGCATGAAGAAGACGGAAGGAGTTCAAACCTCTCACCTCAGTGCAACTGGAGGAAAACACCACAGTGCAAACCCAAACCATGAGATGCTTTACAAGGGGACCAAAGAGTTTTTTTGTTTTTTTTTTAAAGACAGGAAGGTTGTTAAACATAGAGGCCGAGTGCGTGTCTCAGATTGGAGGGTCTGAGATCCTTAGGAGGCAGAATGCAGTGTGAGCTCCTGGGACGGGGAGGGACCATAGGGAAATGGTAGTTACTGGCTGGGGATGTAGTAGAATGTCTGCCTAGCATGCCTCGGGTTTCAGTTGTCACCTTCCACCATGTTTGAGAGAAGGCTGGATCCAGTGACACTCTGGTAGTGCTAAGTCCTTGCTTTTGGTGAATGTACCATGGTTAGGAGGAGGCTGACACTAAGGGAATTTGGGTGCAGGATACATAGAAATTCAATGTACTTAACACCAGCACTTCTGAAAGTCTAACCATTTAACCATTTAACTATACATGCTGTGTTAGTCTATATACACTGTATATATTAACTTTATATACACACACATACACAGAGAGAGACACAGACAAACAGATGGACAAAGACAGACAAGGTCTTAGATTGCTCAGGCTGACCTTGATGTCATTGTGCAAAGATGACTTTAACTTCTTTTTTAAAAAATATTTATTTTTATTTATGTGCATGTATGTGTACGTGTGTGCAGGTACCTGTGCAGGCCAGAACATGGAAGTGGATCCCCTGGATCAGGAGATACAAAAGATTGCGAGCTGCCCGACCTGGGTGCTGAGAACCAAACTCAGGTCCTCTACAAGAGCAGCAAGAGCTTTTAACCCTTGAGCCACCTCTTGCCCTAACCTTAACTTCTGATCCCACCTCCACCTCATGAGCGCTGGGATCACAGGCGTGTGCTATCACGTCTGTTCTGTGAGGTGCTGTGGACAGAACCCACTGCCTGTGTGTGCAAGACAGACACTCTCAACTGAACCACACCCCAGCCCTTAGGTGAATTTTTTTTAAAAGTCATTAAGAAAGAATGTTCTGAGCCAGGTGGTGGTGGCGCATACCTTTAATCCCAGCACTTGGGAGGCGGAGGCAGGCGGATTTCTGAGTTCGAGCCAGCCTGGTCTACTGAGTGAGTTCCAGGACAGCCAGGGCTACACAGAGAAACCCTGTCTCGAAAAACCAAAACCAAAACAAAACAAAACAAGCAACAACAAAGTCAGAAAGGGTATTCTGACTCAAGAAGGCAGGACTGACTGTGACTGCAGAGTCACTGGGATGGGGGCTCTCAGGTGTTCATCCAGTCCTGGCGCAGGGCATTGTGGCTGGACTCTAGCAAAGCTCTGCCTCTAGTCCTTCACAGGGATAATGTGACCGTGGCGCTTACTGGAACTCTTTGTGATGGATGTAGTACGCCAGCTGCAGGAGGTAGTTTAGGAATGTTCTTAAGAGTATCGTTCTAAATGGAGAATGGATTTCTTCGATTGGGATGCCATTGTAGACTGAAATAAAGACAGAATCGAGATTAGCCACAGCACAGAAGAGCTCTGGCTACCTTATGAGATATTAACAACATATCTTGTTTCTGTGTGTGTGTGTGTGTGTGTGTGTGTGTGTGTGTGTGCGTGCACGCACACACGTTTTTATGTTAGTTTTATGTCAACTTGACACAATTTGGCATTACCTGAGAGGACGGAGTCTCAACTGAGACAATGCCTCTATAAGATCTGGTTGCAGGCAAGCCTATAGGGTGTTTTCTTAATTAGTGATTGATGGGGGAGGACCCAGCCCACTGTGGGTGGTGCCATCCCTATGCTGGTGGTCCTGGGTTCTTACAAACACAGGTTGGGGCCAGATTTGAACAAGAACTATCATATGAACCTATGCTTGGGTACTCTTTGACTATTGCTCTTACTATAGGAGACAATCTCTGCCTGTACCTGTGTGTGTGTGTGTGTGTGGTACATTTACATGACTGTGTCAGTGTGCACTCTTAAGCATGACCAGGCACAGTGAGGTCATACCAGGACATTTAGTGTCTTCCTCTATTGCTCTTTACCTCACTGCCTTGAAGCAGCGTCTCTCACTGAACTGGAAGGCAGGCTGGCTGGCTGCCAAGTTCTCAGGATCTATCTGCCCACCAATGCTAAGGTTATAGGCTCAAGAAACTACGACTGTTTTTTTGTTTTGTTTTGTTTTGCTTTGTTTTAACATGGGTGCTAGAAGCATTCTTGCCCATGAGTGCCGGGAATAAAGTATGATGTTCCATTTGACAAGTACTTCAGATAGACTTAGTTTTACAACGTTACAGATAAGTAGGATGCACCTGGCCCCTGCTTGTCTAGGCCTTCTGCCTATCCCCAACTCAACAAGGTTATCTTAGGCTAAAAAAAAAAAAAATTGCAGGCAGCCTGCTTATGTGAGTAGGTCCATGCATATGTTAACAAGTTATTGGGGTGGGGGTGGGGAAGCCAGCAGGAAAATCCCTGTTGTTGGATGTGGATATAAATGAAGAAGGGAAGCTAGTATGTCCTGGGAGGAGATGATAGAACTCAGGTGATGTCCTGGTAAAAGTGTGAGCCAATGAGGAGCTGAGGAGGGATCTGCAAGGCGAGGGATAAACTGTTGGCTTTATTTGACCCGCGTGCTTGTGTGCCAGACACTGCTCTTTTTAAAAACTGATGATTTCACACATGCCTTGATGTATTTGATCAAACATGTGCCCCCTTCCCCTCGCTAGAGGTTCCTCCCCATCACCCCATCACCTTTCCTGTCCAACCCCATGGCCTCCTTTTTAAACATCCCTTTCCTCTCCCCAAGTCTGCTTTTACGGGTGTAAGTAGAGGACCATCTGCTGGAGTATGGGTAGCCTATCCAGGGCCACATCCCTGCAGGAAGCGGAGTGTCCCTTCTCCAGCAGCCATCGAGTGCTGAGAGCTCACGAGGTCCTCCCCCACCCGTGTTGGGTGGGCTTGATCTTGTACAGGTCTCGTGCATGCAGTCACAGCCACTGTGAGTCCACATGTGCCTGTCATGTCTGACAATTGCTTTTTCACTGCACAAGTCCACTACCACTGGCTCTTGGGCTCTTTCTATCCCCTCTTTTACAGTGATCCCTAAGCCCAGATAGCCACTCTTGCAAGACCATCATTAAATGGCTCTTGTCCACCATATTCTTTTGTCTTCCTGTCCATTTGTTTGGGTTTGGGCAGAGGCATTTGGGAGATGCAGAGCCATCTCCCCATAATCTTCCAACATTTCTTAGCTCATTTCCAGGCAGCGATGGCCAAGAGAGGAAGGGAACCCAGGACACTCACCACTCAATACCCTGTCCATATCTGCAAGAGTTATGTTGTGGTGATGGAACCTACAGTCTTTCAGAAATCTCCAGAAGTGGAGCTTTGTCATCAGAAAGGTGTTATCCAGAGAGTGGTCACAGCCGAGGCCGCTGTAGAAGCAGTAGATCCTTCTTAACTCCGTGATGTTCCTTAGGACTGCAGACTCAACCTGAAAGGAAGGCAGTGCACGGGGCCCAGCCGTGCCTCTATTAGAACAAAACTGAGGGGCTGGAGAGACGGCTCAGAGCTAAGAGCACTTGTCCCTCTTGGAGGGGACCTGAGGTTAGTTTCCAGCACCACACTGGCTGGGACTGCAGACATGTACCGTATGCACAGTAGGCCGGAACAGGGCCTCAGACCTTAGCAGGCCCTGAGAACTTAGCACAACACACTCCACAACGGAAGTGCCATTGAGGCTGTAAAACTCAGCTCGTAGACAGCCCCACCTGCCAAAACTGAAACAAAGGCCCAATTCTTCAAGGTCCATATTGTTCTTGGAAAGTCTCTAAATGCACTAAGCTTGCCTTTTGGCTTTTGTAGTTCTGCTTCTGGCTAACTGTTCTTGTTAACTGAAGCGTGTCACCCTACAACATGTTTGTGTATGTGTGTGTTGTAGAAAGGCCCGGTGCCCCACTGGAATCCTGAACACCCAGTGCAGTCACTGTCTGGCTACTGGCTTAAACCCATGTCTGTGCAGTCTTCTTTGGTGAATACTCCACAACATGGTTCCTTTCATGCCTTTAGATTTTGAAGTTCTTATGTGTATATGTGTTCTGCCTGCACAAAGGTCAGTGCACCATATGCATGTAGTGCCTGTGAAGTCTAGAAGGCAGCACTGGAGCCTCTGGAAGAACAGCTCTAACCACTGAGCCATCTCTCCAGCCTCAGCACAGCAGGCTTCTTTCTTCTTCTGCCTCTTTTTTTTTTCCCAAAGTTTTATGGATTCTATTTTATATGTGTAAGTGTTTTGCCTGCGCATTTGTATGTGAACCACATGTGTGACTGGTAGAAAGGCATAGGATCCCCTGGAACTGGAGTACCGGGTGGTTATGAGCCACCATGCTGGTGCTAGTGACCAGGTTCTCTCCTGTGCCACCAGTGCTCGTCACAGCTCTCTCAGCCCTACAGTGGGTTCTCGATTCCTAGGGTACCCAGGATTTTCTGACCCCTAGCCGGCCCTCAGTCCCCACCTTCCATGAGTGGGAGGTGATCACAGCCTTGGTCTTCAGCGGGCTCTGACTATTGGTGACTCCTCTGGGCCCTAAGGCCCAGGACGCTGCCACTGAGTCCTGCCCTCTGGGCTACCTTTCTCTCACAGAGCCTGCTTACTTGCAGACTGAGATGGTCTAGATAAAGCGTCCAGGCACACAGAAGACAAAACACCGTGTCTAAGATATATGTGTAATGGTGAAGGGGTTTTACCTGCTTCTTCTCTTCTTCTTGGGTTTCCTCGGGGTACATGTCCAGCAACAAATTTAAGTCCAGCTCAATACTCGATCCCAGCACAGAACGGCTTTCGCTCCCATCCAGCTTTCGTAGGGTCTCTAATGAATGAAGCAGACGTGGGGGGTGATTGTGAAAAGCAAGGGTAAAAATCCCTCTAACATGGGCTGGAAAGATGGCTCAGCACTTAAGGATGCTTGCACACAGGCCGCTCGGAACTGCCTATAACGTCAGCTCTAGGGATCCGACACCGTCTTCTGGTCTCTGAGGGCACCCACAGACATGAATATGTATGTAAATACAGATAGATCTTTAAAAGGAATCCTTTCAATGGCACATCAGAACAGTTGTCTATCAAAATGTAAGAGAGTGTTCAGGCATCGTGGCATAGCCTATATATCAGCTGCGGAGGATGCTGGAAGACTGTGAGTATGAGACCAGCCTGTGCTACAGAGTTTAAGGCCAGCCTGGACAACTTACACTCCTTCTCAAAGTTAAAAACCTAGTGATGCTCAGTAAGTAAAGGTGCTTGCTGCCAGAGCTGACGACCTTCGTGTGATCCCTGGGACCCACATGGTAAAAGGATCAATGGATTTCCCCATGTCCTCTGTCTGCCACACGCACACAGACAAACACAACAAATAAAGGCACTTTCTAACTCAAAATTCAAAAGGAGGCCTTGGAAACAGTCCAGTGCCAGAGCCATTCCCACAGGAATGAAAAGCAAGCTCTTCAGCAGCTGAACGTCAGCCACGCTAACGCAGCTCGGTTGGTGGAGTGCTTGCTGGGCACACGTGAAGCCCAGGTTCCATCTTCAGCACCACAGTGGTGCACACGCATCCCAGCACTTGGGAGGCAGGGAGGAGGAATGAGTTCAAGGCCAGCTTGCCGAAACAAACAAGAACAAACAAGCATGGCATTGAAGGAAACTTCTGTTTTCTAAAGCAGCGGGCGGATCTTAATGAATGAAAACTATAGGTAGGATGGTGATTTACTTCCACCTACCAGGCTCCCTGTCAGCACTGACAGAAGACCCCCGAGCCTGCCGGCTCCTTTGCGAGACGTCTGACCAATGGTCCATGCTGTGTGAGTAATCGGTTTCAGCTTCAAGGAACTGTGCGATGTGATCGTTGGAAAACAGACCTTCATACACACGGCCGTTCTTGAAAGTCATTCTGCCCTGTAGGGAGGCACATGAGGCTGGAGGGAGACTGTGGCATTCTGCAGGAGAGGTTTCAAGGGTTTGGAACATTTTTTTTTTTTTTGCTTTTAAGATAATGTACTTAGGCCACAAAGAATCGTTCTCCATTGGGTTTCACATCATGCCTCCTCCTCCTCCTCCTCTTCCTCTTCCTCCTCCTCCAGCATTTTCCCAGGTTTAATCACTTCTTGGGTCACAGCGTTCAATTTTTTGTTTATTAAACCTTCATAAGCTTTGTGAATGGCCAATGGAGGGCCCATCCCCATAGGTGCGGCCCTGCTGTGTGTCAACCCCAGGAGGATAAAGCACTGACTCTGAGGTCAACAAATGCCCCAGCTCAGCTCTGTGAATTGAGAGGCATTTGTAGAGAGCTTTGGGAAATGAGTTTCTTTTCTTCTTAGCCGGTGTGTAATGTGAAGCCTGTAATCACAGCGGCTATCTTGTGATCACAGGAACATGGCAATCCAAGGGTAGAGCAGCTATTCGGGCAGATGGGACAGAAATGCCGATGTCACTGAGCTAATATTGCAAGCCAGCTCTAAAGCCCACACTGCGATTATATATGAAGGTTCAGGCTACACTGTACCTTGCAACCAGCATCTTCGTTTATTTGTATACACATATAACCAAGATACATTAAATCATTTCTAAATAGCCAGGAAATAGTATATTGTAAGTAGTTTTAAATGCATGTCACCACCTTAACTAAAGTAGTTATCTTTGTAAAATGAGTAATACAACTTACCAGATACACACCTTGCACCATATCCCAGCAGCTATACTCACCCTGCCCTGCTTTTTGTTGGAAACCCATTCTCCCTCATACATGGCTCCACTGGCATAGTAAAATTTCCCTTGTCCATGACGGAAGCCGTTTACAAACTCCCCATGTATTCATTTCGCAAAGGATACTGGGAGTTGGGGATTCTCTTTAGGAACCATGTGTGCGTTCCAAGGCCGTTCTGAAAAGAAAGCACCTCGTCAGCATAACCCCCTTTTATGAACTCCACTTACGGCAGAGACACTGACCATCTTAAGGGTGGAGCACATGAACTACAAGCGGGTGTCGAGGTCAGCTGTCTTTTGACCTCTGGCAAAGGATTTGAGCCCTTTAGGTTCTTTAAGTATAAAATGTAAATAGCATCTATTTTGT
Organism: Mastomys natalensis; assembly: GCA_021653895.1. NCBI lineage: Eukaryota > Metazoa > Chordata > Mammalia > Rodentia > Muridae > Mastomys > Mastomys natalensis. The sequence continues at coordinate 354,957 of JAJTUV010001631.1, read as the reverse complement.
AGGGTTGGATGAAGGTTGTGTGAGACCATTCCAGAAGACCGTAATAAAACATGGATTAACCAGTGTAGCTGGCACTAGAAGACTTCAAGTTTTGTCTTACTTTCTCTACTGTTACTGTGACCAAACCAGGAAGGAAGGGTTGGTTTACTTCGGGGAAGCTTGAGAAGGCTGCTCACATCGTATCCACAGTCAGAGGCAGAGAGCGGAGGGTGCGTGCTCATCCTCTCCCTCCACTAAATACAGTGCAGAACCCTTGCCCAGGGAATGGTTGTTTTCACAATTGAGATGGGTGTTCCCACATCAATTAAAGTAATTAAAAGAATGCACCCCAGGAGTCCACCTTACAGGTGATTCTAGATTCTGTGAGTTGATGCTAACCCTAGCCATCTCAAGTTTCTTAGGTTAGCTGTGCTTAAGTGTCAGAGCCACACAGGAGGGCCATTGGTGCATGTGGTGTGGGCGCCTACCTGGATCCCCCTCTCCCAGTGGCCCGTGTATCCTCGTTTGTTGTGAGCCACCTCATTTTGCCTTCCCCATGGCGCACGTTGTTCTCCCACTGGCCTTCGTATATGTTTCCTGATTTGTAGCTGAGACCAAAGAAATCAATGATGAACAACTGGTTAACTTATGTTGACAACATTGATTTGCCCTTAATGTCCTTAAACTCATCCCTAAATGCCTCTCAGAAAATCTAACCCAGTGCTATTGAGACTCATAGGTAGCACATGGTTGGCAAAAGTATTCCTATTAGGGAGGAGAAAAATTCCCTTTATTAAACTTCTTCATTATTCAATAAATGGGTAAGAGTGAGATTTTACGTCTTCTAGAAACAATTCCTATTATGTTATTACTTAGCATTTTGAAATCAAATACTATGTACTGTTAGTTATGTATGTAGTGTGTGCGTATGTGCATGTGGAGGCTCAAGGTCCACACTGTATGTATTTCCTCTGTTTTTTTTTAAAGACAGGGTCTTTCATTGGATCTGAAACTCATCAATCCAGCAGGGCAGGCTGGCTTTAAGGACCCTCCTGTTTCTGTCCCCTGTGCTGAGGTTACAGGCACATGCTGCTACACCAAGCTTTGTACATGAGTGCTGGGGATTGAATTCGGATCGCCATGCTTTCTGGGAAGGACCATACTGATGGATCCATTACCTAGACCAATGGTTAAGAGCACTCGTTGCTCTTCCGAAGGACCAGAGTTTGTTTCCTGTCATCCATGTTGGGCAGTTAACAACCACTTGTAATTCCAGCTCAAGGGGACTTGATACCTTCTTCTGCCTTCACAGCCACTAACACATATGTGCACACATATACATATTAAAAACATACCCTAGTATACACACACACACACACACACACACACACACACACACACACATATCCTTGCTGGGTATGAAGGTGCAGATCTATAATCCCAGCAATTGAGAGGGAGAGAAAAGAGATTCTTGAATTCAAGGTCTGCCTGGGCTAATAGCAAGACCTTCCACAAAAAAAGCAAAATGGGGGTTGGGCTGTAGCCCAGTGGTGGGTGTTCACTATGTGCCAGGCCCGTGGGTTCAGCCCCTAGCACTGCCAAAGCTAAAACAGTAACAGCAAATGACTATCGGGTCAATCTAAAATCAAGCAAAAATACTGCTCTTCTTCAGAAAACATTCAGTACTGTAATCTATGATAAACAGATCCATCATAGGTTACAGAAGACTAAGGAAGGCAGTTTCTATATAAAACAAAGTGAAGCAGACAATCAGACACTTAGGATGCTCTTCTGGATTTCCCACAGGGTGTTTTCATTGCTATGGAGACTATCAGGAGTAACTGAAAACTCCACCACACTAGGACAGAAGATGTGCTCTTCAACATTTCTGCATCTTATCTCTAACCTGCGTGAGAATCAGGGGAGCCTCTGAAAGCTTTTTCACCCACAACCCAAATGTTGAGGGAAGGGTTGCACCTACCATCTTATTCCCCAGCCCTTTTTGATGTTGTATACCCAGTCTCCCTCATACCAAGAGGTCCCCTCTTGATTGTAATAGATGGAGCCCTAAAACAAACAACAGTAAGAGAAATGAAGCCTTGTGCTGCAAATCCTCTTGGAAACATAAAGATCAGGCATGCAAAATCTAAGAAGCACAAACTATGCAGAAGTCAATGTTGTAATTACTAAGACCCGTAACCCATGATCCATTGGTTTTACAGATGAAGAAAAGCAGGCTGGGGAAAGGTCTCAGCGGGTAAAGTGCTCCCTATGCAATCATAAGGACTTGAGTTGCATCGCAGAATCCACATAAGCAAGGTGACACAGCACACAGTGTAAGCATCTGCTATCCCCACACTCCTAACTAGGAAATGGGAAATGAAGACAGGAGAACCTCTGGGAGCACAAGGGCCAGCTAGCACGCTACACACAGCAGGGATGCTCCAAACAAGGTAAAAGACGAGGGCATGCACCCAAGGTTGTCCTCTGACCGCCACGTGCACACCATGAAAACGCACACAAACACACAAAGGGTAACGTATGTACACCAATATCACAAACCAGTTGTTCCTTGTGTGAGTCAGACTTTTTGTTTTTAAGGGAGAGATACCTTACAGAAACAATAGAGGGATTATTTATTTTGGTTTGTGGTTTCAGAGTCTTCAGTCCATAACCCCTCAGTTCTGTTAGTTCTGGGCCAGTGTTGAGGCAGAACTTCATGGTAGTGGGTCAGATGGCAGAGCTGCTTACCTGTGGCAAACAGGAAGTACAGAGGGGTGGGAAGGAACTAGGGACAAGCTCCTTCCCAAATGACCAGCTCACAGACCTACTTCCTCCAGTGAGGCCTCACCTGCTATCAGGGCCATCCAATCTTTTGACACTGAGACTTGAAAATGTTATCCATCAGTATGTTGGGCCTTATTCATGGTATCCTGAGGTGCAGAGGGCCCATGGGTCACAGATTAACCATGCTTGTTTTCCAGAAACTCTCAAATAGAACCATCAAGCTTAGGCCAACTTCCTCATGCATGAGTTAGGCATGGGGCTCATACTTAAAATCCCCACACTTGGCAGTGAGGAAGAAAGATCACTTCAAGTTAGAGACCAACCTGGGCAACACAGTAAAGTTCCTGGACAGCCTCAACTACAAGGTAAGAGCTTGTCTCAAAACGAAAGTAACTCATCAGGGTGACTCCTAGTCCTGTGACCTGAGACCCACGAGGTAGAGAAAACCAGCTTCTACAAACTGTCATCTGACCTCCATATGCACACCATGGTGTGTGTGTGTGTTCAAATGTCTGTCAACAGATGAATGGATAAATTATGGTATATACTTACAATGATACATTAGTCAGCCTTAAAAGGGTGGAGTGCCTATACATGCCACATCTTAGATGAGCCTCAAAATTATTATGCTTAGTAAAACGGCTAAGCACAAAAGTTCACATACTATCTGATTCTTTGTTTGTTTGTTTGTTTTTCGAGACAGGGTTTCTCTGTGTAGCCCTGGCTGTCCTGGAACTCACTCTGTAGACCAGGCTGGCCTCGAACTCAGAAATCCGCCTGCCTCTGCCTCCCAAGTGCTGGGATTAAAGGCGTGCGCCACCACTGCATGGCATATCTGATTCTATTTATAAAGAAATGTCTGCTATAGTTTGGATATTAAATGTTCCCTGACAAGTTCATGCACTGAACACTTAGTTTCCAATTGCTTCTGTTGTTTTGGAAGGTTCAAGAAACTTTAGAATGCCGGGACCTAGTGGGAGAGAGTAAGTCACTGAGGGATATGTTCTTGGGAGCTGCATCTTGTCCTGGCCCCACTCTTTTCTTCCTGTCTCTCATGAGGTAGCAGCCTCTCCATGGTTCCACCCCCATCCTATTCTGCCCCATGGGAGGCCCAGAAATAGCACCAATGACCATGGGCTGAGCCCTCTGAAACTGTGAGCCAAAAGTGGTCTTTTCTTTACTAAGTTGTTCCTAGCAAGACATTGCTTTTGTTGCTAGTGATGCTGGGTTTGTTTTGTTTTGAGACAGGGCGTTGTTATGCCTCTTGGCTGGCCTGGAACTCTCTTTATAGACCAGGATGGCCTTGAATTCACAGAGATCCACTTGCCTCTGTTTCACAAATGGTGGGATTAAAGGTGTTTGCCACCATGCCTGGCAAGGGGTTTTTGCCACAGTGACAAAAAGTCGGACTGACACAATGTCTAAGACATAGATCCACATACACAGTGAGCAGACTAGCATTGCTAGGCATATGGAATGGGATGAAGTAACTTCCTAATGCATATTTGTTTTATTTGGTGGTGCTGAGAATGTGATGATGGTTGTACGGTGTTGCGTTACCGTTAATTTTAAACCATGCATACATTCACATGGACGGGATTGTTCATGGGTACACCTCACCTACCTTCCCGTGTCTCTTGCCGTGACACCAATGGCCAATGTAGGACACGGGCTGTGTGCCACACTTGAACATACCAAATCCATTCCTCATGCCATTGATCACTTCTCCTTCATACGTGCTGCCATCTGGCCATGTGTACACGCCATGGTTCATGGGGATATTCTTCACAAAGTCCCCCTAGGGCAAAATGGTCAGGAGGATGATAGAAGGCGGCAATGAAGGGACTCCGCACCTGAGGGCTGTTGGAGAGTGTTCTGACCACACTGACACTGCCTCGGCTTTTCTGTGGAAGTGGGGTGTGTGCCTATGTGCCTGTCATGTTCTCATTCCTGTGTTTCCCATCCCCTCACCTCGTGCCTCCACGGCATGGAAGTCCATGCAGAATAAAACACTGGGAAGGTTTTGTTTGCAGCAAGCTCCAAAAGGCAATCAGGTGACCTGGTAATGAGGTGGCTGCCAATCCTGACCTTAATTTTAGACTATCAGGGTACACCCTGGAGAGGCCTGGATGATCAGCCAGGTACTGATCACCCAAAGAAAGCCTTCTGTCTCCCCATGGCTCATTAAACCATTCTGCACATGTGTTAGAATGCCCGCCTCCTCACAGGCACCTTCTGAAGAACTCACTGTGCGTTGGCCGAGGGCACCTTCATTGTGAGCAGCTCATGGTGATATGAACCATGGCCTGCAGGCGGTAGAGGGTTCTGTTGGTAACGATGGGGTGGTACTGGGCAATGAACCCAGGGCTCCCTGCATGCTAAGCTGATGCTCTGCCACAGTTCCTGGACTCCAAACACGCTGGGTAATCATCAGTCAGCAGACGACACAGCCACTGACTGGCCGCTGGCCAGATGGCTCAACAAGCCTGAGGATGCTTTGAGAGACAAAATCCCACCTGTGAACCCTCTTAGATGGGTTGATTGTGGAGGGCTCTGTGCTTGCAAAGGAGGACACCCTCCCCCCAAACTCCAGAGAGTTTCCAGAGACAGTGAAGCAGAAGGATCTGCCTGGCAGAATCACCATTCAGGGACCAGAAACCTTCAATGTTGGCAGCAGGCTAGAAAGTGGGAGTTTCACAGAAAGGGAATTCTCTCAGAAAATCGGGCCACTGTTGAGGGTGGATCTCCAGGCCCCCCTGAGTGGAGGATCAGCTCTCTCTCGCCATCTCTGTACCTGTGCAGCTTGTGTCTGCTGCCCAGCTGCCATCTGAATACATGTGTCAGATGCATTTGTCTTTAATGTCTCTTACCATTTGTGAACACCATGGCATCAGTAACTCTGCAGTGCAGCTTTCTAGAACAGCACTTTAGATACTCACAGGCTTTGTGAGTGGGAGCTGAAACTGGCACAGCCTCAGAGGACAAATCTGTTCTCATAATCAGTTTAAAAATACCCACTTCCCTTCAGCCCAGCAACCCAGATGGTTTTTGTGAAACCCTCATAATGGAATACATGCAGCCAGTAAAAAGAGTTAGCTCTGCAGGGATGGGTATGGCTTAATAATAATAATAATAAAGGGATAAAAGAGACTATATAAACTGTGTTCATATAAAGCACAAAGGATTTAACGTACATTTTTGTGCCATGCATGCAGAGAACACATAGATTACCACCAAACTCCACGAATGTGTTACACATACACACAAGACACCTCTAGAGCAATAAATAAAGCCAGCTGCAGTGATTCGCAGGCACCTGACGCAGTCACCAGTGACTGCACTGAGCACACGGTTGGCCTCTGCGTCCTTCTGTCCCCTCCAGTTTTGGTTCTGTGCTAACACTGACCTTTGCATTGGTTTTTCGTTTTCAGAAACAGCATCTTATTACATAGACTCGGGGTGCCCTGAGACTCAAAATCCTCCTGCCTCAGCTTCCCAAGTACTGGGATTCTGTGATATCAGTCCTGGCTATGCTAACTTACTTTTATTATGATTATTTGTTTGTTTTGAGACAGTGTCTCAGTATGCAGCCTTGGGTGTCCTAGAACTCGCTCTGTAGACCAGGCTGGCTTCAAACTCACAGAGATCTGCATGCCTCTGCCACCCGAGTGCTGGGATTAAAGGCATGCGCCACCACAGATAACTTTTATAAGACTAGTCTATCTAGAGGGCTAGGAAGATGGCTCAGCAGTTAGAGCATGAGTGCTGTTTCCAGCATTCACATCAGTGTGTGACTCCAGCTCCAGAGGATCCGATGCCCTCCTCTAGCCTCTGAGACTGCCTGAAGTCAACGAACATAACAACATGCACTCGCACACAGACACACACACAGACACACCACACACACAACACACACACACACACACACACACACACTTTAAAAAATAAGAATGAATTCTTTAAATATAGTACAGGAAGCTGACCATTAAATTCTACAATTAATACGTAACAGCTCTTACTCGTGATAATGTTTTACCTCGTATTTCAATCCGTCAGCCCAAATATAAGTCCCTTGTCCGTGCATCAGTCCTTCTGAAAACATACCCTAGGAGAGAAATAACAGTGACCTCTCAGACGGGGGCTGTGGATGGCGGGCATCTAGACTGTGGCTCCATCGCAGACTGGAACCCCTTTACCTGCAGGAATGTGCTGGCTAGCCGGCGGCCACTGCAGCAGCAGCAGCGTGGAGCCCACGCTGAGCCTGCACCACACACACAGTGAGTGACCCATCCTGAGCCAAAAAGGATCCAAGCAGGAGTTTACAACGTCCCCAAACCTACATCTGATAACCACAGTCAGGTTCTCCTAAGTAAGACTCTGGAAAAAAATCTCTGAACTACAGTTGAATAGAATTCAAATACTTTTGATTTTGCACTTTGATCTTTCAAGATTTGGGGCTGAGAAGAAAGCTCAGTGGTAGACGCCTGACTAGCATGCACAAGGTCCTGAGTTCTACCCCCTACACTGCAAAACAAAACAAAACAAAACAAACAAACAAACCAAACACCCACCCCCCCCCAAAAAAAAACAAAAAAAAAACTTTTAAATACTTTTTTTTTTTTTAACAAGTTACTTACACTAGGTAGATTCGATTAAAACTATGATCTAACTATCAGACACACCACGTTTGTAAATTTCACACTTTGTTTTCTCTGACTGGAAATTATTCGTGTGCATATGCGTATAACTGTGTACTGATACATGTATAATATATATGTGCATGTGCATAACTTCAGCTCACTGGGCTCCAACGCCCTCTTCTGGGCTCCATGGGCATCTGCACACATGTGGAACACGGACATACACGTAAGATCTAAAAATCTTTAAAATTTATTCTAATAAACACATATTTTTGGTAATCTGAATGAATGAATATCTTAATTGTGGACCTACAAGTAAAGTAAAAAATGAAACAACCTTTAAGAATCCAACAATTATGAAACAGTTGCATTTAGCAATTTTTGAGAATTACACAGTATCACAATTAACTGCGAGGTAAGCCAGGGAGTTAACATTTCATGGGTACCAAGCTTCATTTTAGGGTGATCAGAAAGTTCTGGGCTGTCAGGGTGATGGCTGTGCAATACTATGGAGATGTTTAAGACCACTAGACTGTCCACTTAAAAAGGTTAAAATAACAAATGTTGTGTATGCTTCACAACACAGCAAAAATTTTAAAACTTATCTTGTATTTTGGTGTGAGTCTTACAGTACTGAAAACCATATAGAAATATATAAAAACAATTCAAACTGCAATCTATCATTTTGTGATTAATACATAAAATATTGATTTATCTATTTAAAGAGCAAAAGAAACAGTGCTAGCTGAGTCCGTTTATCACACGATGACAATGAAACTGAGATTTTGCCTGTTTTGGTTCGTTTGTTTTATTTTTTGCAGTGGTAGGGATGGATCCAGGGATTTCCGCCCGTTAGGCAAGTGCTCTACCACAGTGCCACACCCTGGGCCTGAGACTCTGCTCATCACAGTTGGCTGGAGTTTCATCTCTGTTGCTATGTCAAAGCACTCTGACCGAAAGCGGTGATTTGGCTTACACTTCCAGCTCATAGTCCATCGTTGAGGGAGGTTGGGACAGTAACTCAAGCAGGCACTTGAGGCAGAAACCATGAAGGAATGAATGCTGCTTGCTGTCTTTTCCTTACCTAGCTTTCTTAATCAGGACAGCACCACTTGCCTAGGGAATAGCACCACCTACAGTGGACTGGACCCTCCTAGAGCAACATCAATACAATTCCCCACATACCAGGCCTATAGACCAAACTGATCTGAATGATCCTTCAACTGAGACTTCTTTCTTAGGTAACTCTAGGCTGTGTCGAGTTGATAGTTCAAACTAACTACCGCAGCCTCTGTTAACCAGTAGACAGAATCAAACAGGGACAGAAAATATTTGGGGGAAAGAAGTTTGATTGTTACTGACATTTACTATGTAGCGGGACTGAAAAGTTGCATGTGGATTTGACATGCAGTTTTTAAAAAACATCACCTCTCCCTGAAACATATAGTCTAACATCTATTTGCATAACATTTGCATTGTATTTACATGTCATTTGCATATCATTTGCTTTATATTCTATACTGTAAGACGTGCAAATATGACAACAAATATGCAAGAGCAGTGGGGTGTAGATTGCTGATAAAACACTTGAATAACATACTCAAGGCCCTGGATTCAATCCTCAGCACCACAAGAAAACAAACAGCAACAAAGTATATGGGAAGATGCCCATGGGTTCTATTTCTTTAATGTGTGTGTGTGTGTGTGTGTGTGTGTGTAGTGTGTGTGTGAGTGATGTGGGTGTAGCCCTAGAAAAGGCAAAAAGAGGGCATCATATCCCCTGGATCTGGAGTTGAAGGCATTTGTAAGCTGCCATTCTGGTGCTGTGAACCAAACACTGGTCCTCTTCTACAAGAGCAGCAAACATTTGTAATGAGTGAGCCATCTCTCTAGCTCCAGTGACCCATGTAGGCTCTTTGCAAACCCCTAAGCATTTTGTGTGGGGGACTTAAGCATCCAAGTTTGGTATCAAGCCTATGGTTACTGTTTTTACTAGTGAAATATCTATCGCTTGACAATAGTTAAAAAGCAGAAAAGAAAGAAAAAAATCTAAAATAAGTACTTCAGTTATACTGAGTTATACTTTACCTCAAGTAGGTAGCTGGGGTTCAGGATAAAATCAGTGTGTAGTACTTCTAACTGTTTTAGGGGAATCTGTGGAATTTGCGCAAGCCTTGCAAATCTAAGACTTTCAGCCCATCCCTTTCCCGCAGCCCTGCTGGATCCGACAATTACCACTTACATGGTAGGTGTTCCCTCCTTGAAAGACAGCAAAGCCTTCTCCCTCATACAGTCCACGGACTTTCTCCCCTTCATAGCTACAAAGAAATGGCATTCAGACACATGAGTGGTTGTGAGTGTTAAAGCATACAGATTCCCAGGGGCATACACCTCTCAGTGTGAGACATGGGGCTTGGTAGGTGCAGAATTTCTGTCTGGGAAGAGGGACAGGACATATTCTGGAAACAGAACTCAATGATAACTATAAGACACTATGAATGCGTTTAATACCCTGAACTATACATTTTATTTTATTTCAATTTGTGTGTGTGTGTGTGTGTGTGTGTGTGTGTGTGTGTGTGGTGTATGTGGTGTATGTGTACACATACAAGAGGTCTGGAATCATCCTTGACTGCTCTTCCACCTTACCCACTGAGACAAGGTCTGTCACTCAAACCCAGAGCTTGCCAGTTTGCTTTGGCCACTCTGTCTCAACCCTCCAAAGCTGGACTTATATACTACTGGACCACCATGCTCACCTGGTATTTATCTAAGTTTCTGGGGATCTGACCTTGGTCCGTATGATGTCTGGCTAGCAATTTAATCACTAAACCATCTCACCAGTCCCTGAATTATATACTTTAAGTGGTCAAAATAGCAAATTTTATGAATGTTTTACCATGTTAAGAATTAAAAAATATTCTTGAGGGGCAGGAGTGATGGCTCAGTGGTTAAGAGCACTTGTTGCTTTTCCAGAGAACCTAGATTTGATTCTTACAATCCACAGGGTGGCTTACAATCACCTGTAACTTCAGTTCTAGGCGACCTGATATCCTCTTCTGGCTTCTATGGGCACCAAACACACATGTGGTGGACAGATGTACATGGAGGGGCAAACACTCATAATGATAAAATAAAAATAACTAAATCCTTTTTCAAAGTTCTTGAAAAGCTTTTTTGTTTGTTTGTGTTGTTTTTTAGGGAGCTGGAAAGGTGGCTCAGTTGATAAAGCACCTACTGTACAAACATGAGGACCTGATTTCAGATCCCAGCATCCACTTCCATCAGGTGCACACATCAGTCAGTAAAACGCATGCCATGAAGTGCGGGGACAGAATTCAGAGCCCACCATCTACATTAAAAAATGAATAGCTTGGTGGTGGTGGCGCACACCTTTAATCTCAGCACTCGGGGGCAGAGTTCGGGGCCAGCCTGGTCTACAGAGTGAGTTCCAGGACAGCCAGGGCTACACAGAGAAACCCTGTTTAGGGGTAGGGGGTGGGGAGAAACCAAATACAGAAAGAAAAAGCTAGGTAGTGTGGTGCAAATTTGTGATTCCAGCATTTCAGTGCTGGTGAGACAGGGATAAGAGGATCCTTGGAGCTTGCAGGATAGCCCATCTAACCAAATCAGTGAGTTCCACGCACACGCACACACAAACGTGTCTTCAGAAACGGGGAATTGCAGGATCATAAAACTGCATGAACTTGGCAGTGGTGGTGCACACTGTTAATTCCAGCACTAAGGAGGCAGAAGCAGGCAGATCTCTGAGTTTGAGGCTAGCCTGGTCTACAGAGAGTTCCAGGACAGCCATGGCTACACGGAGAAATTCTTCCTGGAAAGACAAAAACAAACAAAACAAAACAAAACACAAAATGAATCCAAAACTAAAAACAGCTGCGTGAGGACTCACACGGTCCCACCCAAGCACACTGTCACATGACATCTGGTTTTCAGAGGCTGGCCCCGTCACACCCTGAAACAGTTACCTTTCCACTATCAGTTTGGTCAGGATGGGCTCTTCATACTGAGTCTCATCTTCACTCTGATCCATATGTACTGAGTCTTTTTTGGGGGCCTGCTTGAGTGGTACTTCCAATACTGGGATGACAGCACTGGGGGCCACATCCTGCTTGCTGGCATTGCTTTCTTGTTTAGAGGCATCTGGGTTATCAGAAATGGACGAGGGAGAGCGGGCTGACTTATCTCCTTTTTTGTCCGATTTTTTCTTTTCTTTCACCATGGCCTTTGGAAGATGTACGAGTTTTCTTTAAATGCAGAATTAGCCAATGATTCCTTTGGTAGACTGCAGTTTTGTTTCAAAGCATGGATGGGTTTTACCTGAAAAATAAAAGTTATGCCTCTAAAGACTTGGTTGTCTCAGTTGTAAAAAACAATTAGCCTTAGGACAATATAACATTATCATTCTTCTGAAGCCTGAATGATGACAGTTTATGTAAACAATTAAATTCCAATATCGCACAGATTGTTTAAAAATATTTAATATCAGAACCATTGTGAAACATCACTTCATTTTTAATTTTATTACATTTATTTACCTATTAATTTTGTGCTTATGAATATGTGTCAGGGTATGATACATGCGTGGAGGTTAAACAGCAACTTTCCACAGGTGCCTCTCTCCTTTCACAATCTGAACCCTGGGGATCAAACTCAGGCTGCCTGGCTTGACCGCAATCACCTTTACCCATTGAGCCATTTTGCCAGCCAATATAATTTTGTGTTTTCAAACAGTGCTACAGTTAGGAATGGTAATCCTTCATGGGTGAAGTGCTTGCCTCAAAAGCACGCAGACCTGAGTTCAGATCCCCACTACTCATGTAGAAAGTTGATGTATCTGTAATCCCAGCAGTGAGCAGGTGGAAACAGGAGTCCTATCACTCATGCATAGTTTAGTGAGCGCCAGGTTCAGTGACCGACGGTTGGGGTGGGAGACATGACTCTTCTGGCAAAGACGCTTGCTACAAGCCTGACAACCTGGGTTTAATCCGTTAGATCTGCATGGTGGACAGAGAGAACTGACTCTTCTTGCAAGTTGTCCTCTGAGCTCCACAAGGGAACCATGACAGTTGCACATCCACACACATATCACACACACAATAATAATAATAATAATTGACAACACTAATGATTATTATTATTTAAAAATAAGAGACAAATTAAAAAAAAGCATCAAGTCCATAAAAACATAAAGCCTCCTATATCATGTGAGTGGTATTTTGTGTTTAAGCAAACTGCTTCTGGCCTCAGATATCGAATAGAAATAATGGTACCTTGTGTGAAGATACCGAAAGTATACAGTTCAGGAAAACTGATACACAGAGTGATTGTCGTTTCAGGTTTTTCAGTTTGAAATCATTGGCTGTCTAAATTCCAGAGCCTACAGTGACAACTTCTTGTATATCTGGTGTTCATGTGCTTATGCATGAGGGTATGCGCATGAGGAAGCCTGAGTTCTGCATTAGGTATCTTCCTTATCCTGCGCCATATTAGTTTTCAAGACAGGGCTTCTCCTTGACCTTTAAGGTCACCAATTAGGCAAAATTAGCTAGTCAGAGAGTCCTAGGTATCCTCCTGTGTCTACTTCTCAAGCATGGATAAGCATGTTATGGAGTCTGCATTAAAAAATAGTTTTGAGCATTTATTATTTTTATGTTTGTGGGTGTTTTGTTTGCATGTATGCCTGGCCCAGGGAGGCCAAAAGACGATCCCTTTGAACTGGAGTTACAGATAGTTTGTAGGACTGCCATCTGGATATTGGGAATTAAATCTGCCCCTTTGGAAGAGCAGCTAGATGCTCTTAATGGCTGAGCCATCCAGCCTCAGTTTCTATACATTTACATGGTGCTCAGAATGAAACTCACATCCTCATGCTTACAGATGTCTAAACTGTGGCTCAAGATCTCATAGGATTACATACATGAACAGAGGGAACGTGAAAATCTAGCAGGAAAAGGTTTGTGAATGTACAACCAAGAATTAATTCAAAACTAAGCACATAATGAATCTAACGCATTTCTGGGTTATATGAGCCAACTTCACTGTCTTGAATCTTTGCCTTTTAAATTTGATTATTTTTGTTTTAAAATTATGTATATATGTGTGTGTGTGTGTATGAGGGTACGTGCAGATACCTTCAGAGGTCCCAGAAGAGGGGTAGGGATCCTGTGAATCTGAAGTATAAGTGACTGTGAGCCACTTGACGTGGGTGATGGGAACTGAACTCCAGTCCTCTGGAAGAGCAATATCTTAATCCCTGAACCTCTGCTCCAACTCCATCTTTGATCCTCACACTCCACATTTGTACTTTGTACCATGTATGCCACCATGCTGTGTGATTCCTGAAACACCTTGGCTCAGATTTAAGACTATTATATTGTATGAATCGCAGGGCTTTTATGGTATAGTATCCTACTTTTATAGAAATACAATTTAATCACAGTAAACAAAGGCAACCTTTTCCTACTGTCATTCCTGTGTGTATCTCTCTGTATAGATGGCTTTAGAATGTTTGTTTTAAACTTTTTCTTTTTTTCAAGATAGATTTTCTCTGTGTAGCCCTGGCTATCGTTACCCCATTAAATAAGTAAAAGAAAAGAAAACATTGAAGCTTTGGGGCCCAGCATTAAGAGCACTTGCTGCTCTTGCAGAGGGTCTGAGTTCAGGTCCCAGCATTTATGTTTGTTGGCTCACAGACACTTGTAACTTCAGTTCTAGAGGGCCCAACACCCTCGTCTGGCCTCTGTGGGTACCTGCAAATGGGTATATTTATATACCCACACATAAATAAAAGTGAAAAATAAACCTTAAAAAAAGAAATCAGCACATAATTTCCTCAGCATGCATGTTTGCTTTATTTAGTAAATGGTACTTTTATATGTATCCCCCAAAGTAAATTTTATTATTTACTCTCAGTAAATATTTGTCGTGTATACCTATTCATATACTAAGGCCAGGATTATGCAAAAATTTCTCAGAAAAAAGGGGTCAAGTGAGAAACTCGAGAGTAGTCCTGTTGTAGAGCTTCGTGACCCTGCGGCTCACACCACGGCTGGGGCCGAAAGAGACAGGATGAGTTGTGGAGCTGAGGGCGGAATGCCAAAGCCAGGGTTTTTCATGCCACTCGGAAACTGATCTCGTTTATGGTGTCCTACTACGTTAGGCAAGCAAGATGTAAAGAAATCCTGGGGTGCAAAGCAATCTGGTCCACGTTCGTGCACCCTGAGGGTGGAGAGTGGTACTCCATGCCTCTGCTATACTCAATCCCACCTCAGAGCGTCTCTTTCTCCAACACTCCAGCCCCCAACTTGTCCAAGGGCCTGATGAATATCAGCAAAGCCAGCTCAAGCTGCTCTCAACTTCAACAGCCATTTACTCTAGGTTTTCTGGTCCTCTATTAGTGAAATTCAAACTACAGATAAAACTAACCTGTTTCTTATAGTGATGGCTGTATTACTCTTAAAGAAGTTGCTGTATTATTGCACCTAAGGGCAAACCGGCCTTGTCTTTGGGCATGGGTCCCAGCAACACTCCGCCCCTCAGAAGGGTCCCCTCATCAATCATGACGTGTTCAAGTCTTGGGAGGCTAAGAAGGGAACTGGCCAGGTCTTTTACGTTGTTGCTACGCACACAGGACTACTTTAGGGTGCTCACCCACTTGCTCTGGCCAGGCCTGCAGATCCCAAAGTGGCATTAAGGAAGACTTCGCGTCCTGGGAGCTAAGTGGTCTCTAAGCAACTGCCACAAGCCCCGCCTCCTGTCCTCTTAAAGGGCCGCAGTACCAACACAAAGCTGTATAGCATCCAGTTTTACCATGCTTAATTTCCAAGGAAGGGAGGAATTGGCTGGGCACTGGAGCTGGATGTACTTGGCCTGGATTTTTCACGATCTAACTACAAATCATGTGATTTCCCTCAGCAGGTTTCCTCACCATAAAATAGAATAACATAGACTTTTGTTTTCCACCATTACCTTAAACCAGACAATGGCTTGAAGCCATGCAGTCTTATCAGCAGTAAGGTGCAGGCCTGGCTGACTTGGAGGGTTCCAGGGAGAGTCTGCATACTTGTCCTCTACTTTGAAGAACTAATGTGACCGTTCCCATCAGACTGTGCAGGACAATCTCATCACTAGGCTCCTTAATCCCATCTCAAGTCCCCTTTGTCACATATAAGGTGACAGACATAGGTTCTGGTGATCAGAAGCAGATTTCTTTGGAAGGGCCACTACTGTACCTCCTATGACCCCCAACTTGTAGTGTTCCTGTGAATATTATGAGACCCTGTGGGCCTGTGCCAGCAGTGTGTGTTTTGAGACTGAATTTTGGTATGTAGCAGTCCAGGATGGCCTCAAACTCACATCAGCCTGCCTCTGCTGTGCTGGAATTTGCAGGTCTGTGCCACCCTACCCAGCATAGCATGGACTTTGACATAACGAATGCAAATAGCTACGCCTTTACCACCTTGGTTTCACACGAACCTGGCAGATCTCTTTTCCAGGAGGCCCACAGCACAGAGGAAGTGGAGGGGCAAATGTCCACCAGTCATCACTCTCCCTAACTACCGCCTGCACTCTAGAAGGGGCATTTTTATTTCTACTTTTGGCACAGTTCAAATGGACAAGACTCTATGGAAACAGAATAAAAAACCCATAGTTCACACCCCAAGGAAATCAAGTTACAGCCCACTCCAGTTTACTTCTTCCACTCCCTGCCTTGGCCCCAGCCCTTGCCTGGAATGGCACTTTCCACTCTAGCTGCACTAAGGAACATCTAGAGAATGTCCCATGGTGTGGTGGTACATGACTTTAGTCCCAGAACTCAGGAGGCAGAGGCAGGAGAATCTGAGTTCAAGCTAGGGTGCTCTATATACCTAGTTCCAGATCAGCCAGGGCTGAGACCCTGTCTCATCCCTTCCTAATCTTATTCAGTAATTTCTTTCCAACCAGGTAAAGAATCCCTTTGTTTTTAAATTTAATATGAGTCAGGATTGAGAGCTGCTAATTCCAAAAGACCATACTCTTAATGTGGGTGTGTGTGACCTGTGATCCTAGCACTTGGGAGGTGGAGCCAAGTTCAGTTCTAGGCCAACCTTGGCGACAAGTTGAAGAGTAGCCTGAGTTACGTGAATGCTGTCTCAGACACGGGTAGGGTGGGGGAGAGAACAAGAAAGTAAACAAATGGATTTCAATTGTGACTGAGGGCTCAAAGTCAAAGTTCCCAGACAGAGGGAAGACTGGCTATCTTCCAAAGTGCTCCTCTCCGTCAGCTCCTTAAAGCCAGCAGGTCCAAGCGATCTCGATGGGTCTCTCAGGAGCTGAGCAGGATGGTGAGTGTCTGTGACCGAAAGAAACACAGCCGGTCGGGAGTCTTGTTGAAGCAGGAACTCAACTTTAATGTAACAACCTCTTGTTTTTATAAACTTGGAGCACAGGGAGGAGTTTTGGTGGGGTGAGATGAAGTAGGAGGCAGGGAAGGGTGACTGACAAGGCCAATGGCAAAGCTCTGGATCAGCAACAGTGGGGCAGAGACAGGGCCAAACAGGTCTTGTTGAGTCACCCCAGTAAGGAAGTGACTGAGACAGGTCTCAAAACTCAAGCCAGGCTTAGACTCTCCCACAAGGCCGCAGAAACTTGAGCCAGGCTTGGGTTTATCCACAAGGCCCAAACCAGGGCCAAAATGGGGTCCAATACCTCTCTCCTCCCCTAGTCCCCCTTCACAATCAAATTGCAGAACAATAATTGCAGACATGGTGAAAAGGCTTCAAAAATATATATTTTTTGTCCTTGAATTAGAATGTAGCTCAGGGTGGTCTCAAACTCCTGGGTTCAAGTGAGCCTCACACATGGATCTCCCCAGTAGCTAGGCAAGAGGCACGTGCCACTATACCTGGCTTAACACTGTTTTTAAATGGATCCAGTACATTAAAGTAGCATGCTAATTTTTGAACGACGATAATCAGATTACTTAAAACCTCATCTTTGCAAACAGAACAATCTGTAATAAACTCTATCCTACAAGTGGTGTGTATCAGTCTTGAGAGATGACGTCCAGATTTGCAATGTGCCTCATGGTTGGCCTTCCATGGGGACAGTTCCAGGGGTGGTCCATCTCACCCATGTGGGTGATGAGTTTCTTCATCTCGCTTGTATTGAGAGCGGTTCCAATCATCACCTGAGTGTGAAACAAAAGTGCAGAGTTTGGGCCTTGTTAAAGCATCTTTGGAAGCACAGGGTTCGTTGAGACTAGACCACAGCTCAAAAACATTTCCTGAACAGCCTTCGCCCAGAGGCCCCATCTTCTCACAGCTCAGCACTCCAGACTTGCTGTTGAACTCCCTGCCTTCACAGCTCAGGCTCTGGTGGCACAGCATCTGGTCTCTCAATGGTTCCACATGACTTCACTTCTCTCCTCTCAGCCTGCTGACCAGAGTGGTCCTGAGTGCCATTCTCCACTCAACAGGCAGCAAGGAATTTCATTATTTATTTTTTGGTGCGCCTATGTGTGTGTGTGTTATGTGTGCATGCTTATTCATTCCTGAGCACATGGAAGCCAAAGGTTGATAGACTGATATCTATCTCTGTTTTCCTTAGTTTTTGAGCCAGGATTCTCTCACTGAACCTGTATCTCATTATTTTGGCTGGATTGGTCAGCTAGTGGGCCTGTGTCTCCACTTCCCCACAGCTGTCGTTACAATTATACACCACAACTCGATAGCTTGGATTTCGGTTTAGGTCCACACTTGTGAAGAAAGCACTTTACAGGCTGAGCTGTCATCCTGTGGTGTTTGACTATGCTTGGCTCGTAGGAAGTGGCACTATTAGGAGGTCTGGCCTTGTTGGAAAAAATGTGTCACTGTGGGGGTGGCCTTTGAGGTCCTATGCTCATAGAAGAGACCCTCCTGGCTGCCTGTGAATAAGTCTTCTGGATCAAGCTGTAGATCTTTGGATCAAGCTGCAGAACTCTTGGCTCCTTCAGTAGTACCATGCCTGCCTGCACACTGGCCATGCTTCCTGCCATGATGAGAATGGACTGAACCTCTGAACCTGTAAGCCAGCCCCAGTGAAATGTTGTCTTTTATAAGACTCGCCTTGGTCGTGCTGTCTGTTCACAGCAACAGAACAGTGACAGACAATACCCCAGTATACAGCCATCTTCCCTACCACACTGGCACACTATCCTCATGTGCACATGCACAAAGCAAACCTTGGAACCAGAGAACTAGCCGTCCCTGTGCTTGGCATGTGCTTTCCTCATATCTTTTTTTGCAAGTGCTCCCTCCTTCAGGCTCCTGCTCAAATGCCCTGTCTACTCTAAATGAAACAGCATGTTTGTTTTTCTCTCCAGAACATGAGGAGCTTTGTGACATGCATGTGGGGAGTGGATTTTACAGCACTCCCCAATGCTGAGACTCTGGGAAACAGGTGAATGGGACACAGATAGGCCTAAAGCTCCTTCACTGCCATCTTTCTTTTTATTACAGCACATGAAGTGTCCACCAGGTGTCAGCACAGACCTAAGAAGTAGGGACAAAGCAGTGTGCTGTCATACTGTGGGCAGAAAAACAATAAGCAAGTTAACAAATGTCTCATATGGGGTGACTGAGGGCAGAAGGGAGCCAGGTACGTGAAGAGTAGAAATGGTGGAAACAGCAGGAACTCGCCTAGGTGGAAACAGCAGGAAGAAAGGGCCTGAAGGGACTGGAGTCAGTGATTGCAGTCCCTTGGCTGTGGCTGGAGCAGAGTGAAGGAAAAAGGGCTGGAAAGGCAAGCAGGGACTTATTATTATGACTTATGACATGGATGTGTCAGGTGGACAGTGGGAGGCAGAAGCAATCCCATGAGGGTCAGTGCTAGACACCACAGCACTGCATGTGGCAGGGCAAGAGTGGTGATGTGCTCCACGGCTCCACAGAAGGGTAAAGGGCCTGGCACGACTACACGACTATCTGCACAGACCTCTGACACTTACTGTTACTACAGATAGGATGGTTTTCATCCACCAAGTGTGTGTGTGTTGAGACATACCAGCAGTCCACAAACAAAACTCTTTCTGAGGGCTGGCTACATGGCTCAGAGGGTGAAGGTGACCCTGAGTTTGGTCCTCAGAATCCACATAAAGGAAGAAAGAACCAATTCTCCACAATACTGTCATGTGATCTCCATACATGCTTCATGGTTTATACATACCCCTTCTCCCTGTCTCACACTATAACAAACAAAACTTGTCCCTGGAGCAATCTCATCCAGTCTGAAAGCTTTGAGTCCCAGTTAGGGTTATCACTGCTGTGATGACACACTGTGACCAGAAGAAACTTCCCTCACAGTACCTTATAAAACTTCATCAAAAGCAGTAAGGGCAACAAGAACTGATTAGAGGCCATGGACGGGTCCTGCTCCTCATGGCTTGCTCAGACTGTTTTCCTGTAGACCCGGGACCACCAGCCCAGCGATGGCACCACCCACAGTGAGCTGGACCCTCCCCATCAATCACTAATTAAGAAAACGCCCTGCAGGCCTGGCTACAGCCTGATCTTATGGACGCATTTTCTTAATTGAAGTTCCTTCCTCTCAGACGACTCTAGCTGTGTCAAGTGGACATTAAGACGGTCCCAGCAAACATGTAAATCTGATTTGCAGCTCAGACATCTCCCTCAAGCCCAAGACTGGTCCGCATGTTGCTTTTAGACACTTTACTTAC
Source organism: Mastomys natalensis (assembly GCA_021653895.1). NCBI lineage: Eukaryota > Metazoa > Chordata > Mammalia > Rodentia > Muridae > Mastomys > Mastomys natalensis. The sequence goes on along the minus strand of JAJTUV010001631.1, from coordinate 334,833 downwards.
TGAACACTGGGCCTCACATACGGCAAGCGTGCAGCATAGCTCTTAACACTGTTTGCTTCCCAGAGCTGCCATGCCCTGTTCTCTGCACTCCAGGTCAGCACCTCTCAGTCAGTACTGACTCTCACTGAAAGCTAAGACTACGGGCTGTCCTCTGCGTGCTACTCTGCTCTCACTCTCAGCAGAAGCGGCCTCCGGTTTGCATGTTTACTATTTTTTCTATCAGGAACATATTTACCCATGGAGGCTCTATCTCACCAGTCAAGGGAGCTAGCTAAGATGGCACTCATCTTGTTCCCCACATTTTTTTCTGTGGTCACATGCTGTTTGAACTTCTGTACTTACTGTCATCTAAGAGGTCATTTGTTTGTGTCTGTTCCTCTCACCTTCCTTACTTCTATATCCTCACACTTGGAACAGGTCAGCTTCCTAAATAGGCTTAAGGAATTGCTGGGTAATACAGGAATGTGGCCATATGACGGTTTCTTACCTTATTTGGACGCTGGGTTAATAGTTAGCCATAACTACCATTTCCCATACAAATAAAGAGAGGCACAGGACTCAGCATCAGTGACTGCAAACAGCCCCTCTGGGATACCTGTGACTAAATGGCTCTACTTGAGTTTTGATGGTGGTGTCTCAGCCTGGAGGCAGCGAATCTTTCTCAATGCAGGTTGGCATTACCCGTAAGGCCCATGAATGAAGCTGGTACACCCAAAGCTAACTGCTGGGCTCAAGAGAACCCCGAGATAAAACACTGCTTAGCATCTGCAGAGAATCAACAGCAAACCTGACCCAGAGGTCAGAGAGAACACAGACCTGGCTGTCATGCTATGCCAACAGACAATGCAGCTATGCCTATGACCATCATGAAGGTGCTCAACAGCATCCACCAAGCCAAGAGCTGAATTGAGAACTCCTCTGGGAGCTCAGGCCCCAGGAGTGGGGCTTATTTGACTCACAGACTTCCGACAGGCTCTGGAAGCAAACATCTGTCTGACTCTTGAGGGTCGGCACATGACGCCAGGGCTGTCACTTAGCATAAAGATCAGTTCATCTATATCTTGAGGTCCAAAGGTCCAGTTTTTACTAGTTGGTAAGGAAATCAATTTAGCCCTTTCAGTGACTGGAGCTAAAAGAAAAAAAAAAAAAAATGGAGGAAAATCCATTATTGGAGAAGAGCATTTCCGTCTATGGCAGAACCCATGCTTCTACGTCCCTAAAATCCAGGACCCTGCAGTCCCAAGTGTTAACTCACCATCCTCATCAATGACAAAGTCAAAGCCATTCTTTCTGAATATTTCCAGATTTTCTATCAGCACAGCTTCATTGACAGCAGTTAAGTTCAGAGTCTGGGGTCTGGAAAACAGGAGTCTCAGACTATAGTATAAACTATAGACCAGGGCAAACATGTACCTACAGAGTAGAAATGAAACCAAAATACGACTACCATGGTGATTTATAAAACATCCCTTTTAAAGGCCCTTATGGACCAGACACGGCACAGAAACCTTCAATCCCAGCACTTGGGAGGCAGAGGTAGGTAGAGGTAGATCTCTGTGAGTTTGAGGTCAGCCTCGTCTACATAGTGCGGCCTTGTCTGAAAAGGTCTGCACTACTCTAAACCAGGCCTAATATATTCAGTTACCTTCCACCAGTAGGATTTTCTGGCCACCCAATGACCACCATTTTAAATGGCTAAAAGGTAGAAATACCTAAAGAACCTATTAGTGTGGGACTTCAGGCAGGTTGGTTAACATCTCTGCGCGTGCATAATTTTATCACCATGACACGGCAATGGCAACAATAACTGCCTGGTCTGTTATCTTGGATGAAATGAATGAACTGCCTCAATAGTTTTCCTTGTAATAAGCACTCAGTAAGGGAGCTGTGATTATCATAATGTGAAAAGGATGAAAATGTGTTGTACAGGGCTGGAGAGATGGCCCAGTGGTTAAGAGTACTGGCTGCTCTTCCAGAGGTCCTGAGTTCAATTCCCAGCAACCCTCTTCTGGTGTGCGTGAAAACAGCTACAGTGTACTCATATAATAAATACACCTTAAATTTAAAAAAAAAAAAAAAAAGAAAAGAAAGAAAATGTGTTGTATAGATATCTATAGCAAGCCCACAGGTATGTGCATGTGTGCACAGCTGTTGGCATAAGCTATTTCATCTGAGTTGGTGCACTGGGAACTCTGAAGCCTGCGTGAACCCACGTGATGAGCCTCTGCGCCTGGAGCACAGTGTGCTGCTGCAGCATCTCAAAGTTGTACTTCTCGTCCGCAGCGTGCTGGTCCACCAGGAAGAGATCCTCTTTCAGTTTGGTTACTATAAATCCCAGGTTAAACTGACCCAAGATCTCCATCTCTGCAAACATCGATTTACTGAAAAACAAAACATTAGTTACAAGATTTCTTTGAAGGTTATTTCTGATTGTAAAACAGAACACATTAATTAAAAAAAAATAAAGTGCTACAAAAGCATAAACTAGAAAAGGTGGTAACTGTGCTTTCTAAACATCACCTCCATTATCCACACACCCAGCGCTTCAGAGATGGATGGTCTTAGTAACCACTACCAATAGTTTGCCACACAGGCTTCTATACCTTTGCTCAGATAGGAATTTAAGTTTTAAAATGAAAAGACAACTAGGCATCTGCTCTATTCTCATCATTTAATACAGTATAGATTCTTTTTTAGGTATATGTACATATAGACCTACAAACAGATTTTTTTTAAAGATGGTTCTATGTTGTCTAGGCTTTTGAACTCCTCCGCCTTCAGCCTGTCATGTAGCTGAAATTACAGGTGCATGCCTCCAACTCCCAACTTTAGATCTACTACTACCTTCCTTTCTTTTGGTTTTTTTTTTTTTGAGACAGAGTCTCATTTTGTTACTCATCCTGGCCTCAACCCTGGAGTCCTCCTTCTTCAACCTTCTAGGAGCTGATGGGAGTTCTTAATGACTGTACTGGAATTCAGTATGCATGCAACATAGTTCATCTAATAAGTTCTCTCCTGATGGATATTATTTCTAATCTCGTAATTGCACACATGGCAGCAACAAACTCCAGGAGAAATGCTAGTGTGGTCTAGCCACCAGCAAAGCACAGTGAAGACAGTGAGGAGGAGCCAACACTTGATCTGAACAGGTGACTAGCAAGATGCCCTGGGGAACGATCTCAGTCTGCCCTGCTTCCCAGGATGGCAATGACCTAGGTTAACAGAATCTTTGATAGGTCTCTTTCTACAACAGGCACAACTCGGAGCCAGGCATGATGGTACATATCTGTAATCTCAGCACTAAGGAGATTAAGGCAAGACAATCATAAATTCAAAGTCAGTTTGGCATACATTGAGGAAATTCTGCTTCTAACCCCCCACGCTCCATGGGACAGAAAATTCACAGCATGTATTTACAGTCCCAGCAATTGGGAGGCAATGGTAAAGTGATCAGGAACTCAGGTCATCTTCTCCACAGTTAGTTTCACGCAGCCTGGGTTACATGAAAACAAAACTAAACCAAACAAAACCGGAAAAACTAACATGTATATGTAAAAGGCAAGGAGAAGTTAGTAACTAGAAACATCTTTGCTAAAAAGAGATTACAAAGCAAATGACCAATCTGTGAGGTCAAAATCAACCTCAGATTCAGTATCAGCATCAGATAAAGGGGGCAATGAGGAGGGAGGAAGGGAGGAAAGGAAGGAGGAAAGAAAGAGGAGGGAGGGAAGGGGAGGAAGGAACACTGGCAAGTCTATCGGGAGCCTGTGATGTGGGAAAGCCCCTGTGTAGGGTTGTCTCCACAGGAATCTCAAGCCATTCAATGGCTCCTGGTGCCAAGGGAGGGCCACACTTGAGTCCTATTCCAGAAAGGAAGAGACCATCCACACAGTACACGAAATGAAGACATGCAAGATACCTAGAGGAGCCAACACTGAAGCTCTACAAAGTCAGCCTTCATTTAGTCACAGTGTCAATCACAAGCCTGACCAAAATACCATTAAAAACAAACAGTACCTAATCTCTTTTCTGAGTTCATCTTCTGCTGCTTGATTTTCTCCAGGGCAAATCCTGGCCCTAAATTTCCTGTAATTCTGTTCACTTTTGTTCTGCAGCTTTAGGTGCTGTAAGTGCTTCATCCGTTTAGCTAAAGAACTCATAGAGAAGTCAAGGAGCACGACTTTCTTATTAATTTTTATGGCCACATCGACCTCAGCTGCAGTGTCAGTGTTTGACGGCCCGTCTTCTGTCTTGAAACGCTTAGCACTTGAGGGCGAGAGACGACTGGTGGAGGTAAAGGTCTCCATTTATACCCACCATCTCCCGGCTTCAAACCGTGTCCTGTACCTGAAAGATGGTTGTCCATTTCACCACAGGGTATGTTTTCCTGAGAAGGTCTGTCTTCTGGGGAGCTCACATTATAGTCACTGCTAAAGCTACTGGCCACTTCTGGGGTGCTGAACCCTTCCTCAGAGCCAGCTGAGGTGCTGCTGAGCCCTGAGTCTTTTTCTCTTTTTTCTCTGTCCATACAGTCACCAGGGCTGTTCGTGGGACTCGCCAATTTGTCCTGAGAGACCTGCAGGCCTCTATAGGAGACGATGTCTGCAGGATAAGAAGATGATGCGCCCCGTTTCTGACTTGGCAAACTCTGTTTCAGTTCTGGAGGCTCTGGGCCCCTAGCCTTGATCTCGGTGCTAGGATGAAGAGAAAAGGCCTCTCTCAGCCTGGAGATGGATGCTACTCTTTTTTTGTCTGCTGTGATCTTCAATGAAGGAGAGGTATCTTGCTTTTCTGACACAGGTTTTTCTATTTCTGCAGTATGAAGCTTTACTAAATTACCTAGCAGAAAGGGAGAGAAAAAAAGTATCAGGGAGTATATTGAACGGGGACAAGAGGATATTTTTATGTGAACAGGCATTTCACAAAGCAAGAGGCCAAATTGCGAATAAAATACAGCAACCCTGGCCAGAACCCATCATAAAGGGGATATAAATGAAACCTAAATATAGGCACATCTGTGACCCAGGTCTGCTCCTCCATCAGAAATGCCTCCCCACACTGAGCATGATGCCACACGCCTATGATTCCTGCACTGAGAAGGCTAAGGTAAGAAGGCAGAGAATTCCAGGCCAGCCTGTGTAGAACATAGAGAGACTCCGTGTTCAAATCCAGGGCTGGAGAGATAACCTGGTAGTTAAGAGTGCGTTTCGCTCTCCCAGAGGATTTGAAGTCAGTTTCCAGCACCTATGAGGGCAGCTCACAACTATCTATAACCCCAGCTCTAAACACCCTTCAGGACTCTCTGAGTATTGCACAAACATGGCACACACACACACACCAAGCACACACATAATTTTTTTTTTTAAATCTTAAAACAAAACAAAACAAAAGCAGGAAATACTTATACTTCCTGGAAGATGTCTAAAAGTGCTCATGACAGTTCTTTACTGTTGGCCCATACTGGAAGCAACCTGAATACCCACATACACACACACATAAATTGTGATATTTGACTTGAGTGGAATACAGTAGAGTCATGAGAGGGAATGAATGTATGAATGGCCACATATGACTTTGATAGATTCTATAAAATAATCATAAGACAGTACAAACTGATAGACTCCAAGTCTATCAGTCTCAGTCTGCTTCTGTCTTTCTGTCTCTTAGAGAGACATAGCTAGGATGGAACTATGTAGCCCAGGCTTGCCCTCAACTGTAGATCTTCCTGCCTCAGTCTTACAAATGTTGGGATTACAGGCATGTGTCACCAGACCTGGCCTTCATAAACTTTAAAAAAATGTCTGTAATCGTGTGCATGACTCACACACACACACATGCTATGAGTGTGAAGGTCAGGACAACCTCAAGTGACAACCAAGTGACAATGCTCACTTTTTACCTTAAGACTTTTTTTTAGGCAGGGCCTCACTATGTCTCCCTGATTAGCCTGGAACTTAACCTGTAGACCAGGCTGGCCTCGAACCCGCAGATATCCACCTGCCTCTGTCTCTTGAGTGCTGGGAATAAAGTTGTGAACTAACATGTATAGCCTCTAGTTAGGAATACTTTCTACCATGATGTTTCCTCTTTACTAAAAAGATTCTACTTCATGTCAAAAATCACCATTAGAAAAAAAAAAAAAAAAAGGAAGTATCATAGTAGCTAAAACTTTTAGAAGGCTCATCACTTTAGAAGGCTCCATCACTTTTCCATCACTTTTAGAAGGTTCACCACTTTTAGAAGGTCCATCACTGTATTTTTCTTACCTTCGACATCCAGCAGGGCTGCTGGTTGACTTTAAGCTTGTTTGCATCACTGTCAAACATTCCTATCAAGGAAGTCTTTAAAACTGCCAGCAAAAGCTTCTCATCCTGTAGTAAAATTTGCCTTTTATCTGGAGTTACGTTAATATCGACACATTCTAAGGCAAAGAATAAAAAAATGCTTGAGCTCATCGTTAGTAATACAATTTTAACCATTTACTATTTCACTCATTTGTACTATTAATTAAAACCAGTCAAGATTAAAATTAATAATGGTGTCCAGACTAGTATTCATAAATTATGGAGTCCAGAAGTTGGCATCAAATATCTTCCTCAATTTCTTCTCTACCTTATTTTCAAGATAGGGAACCTAACTGAACTGGATGAACTGGAGCTCACCAATTTGGCTAGACTTCTTGGATGACTAGCTCTAGGAATTCTCCTACAGCTACCTCCTATCCTGGGATTGCAGGCGTGTGCTGCTGTACCCAGCTGTTTACATGTGTGCTGGGATCTCAACTATGGTCCTCATACTTGCTCATTAAGCACTTTACCTACTGAGCCATTTCATCGGTCCATAAAGATATCTTAAATAAGTGAGGAAAAATAATAATCTTTTTTTTTTTTTTAAACAAGTGTCTCATGTAGCCCAGGCTGACCCTGAACCTGCTACTTAGCTTAGGATTGTCAGACAGCTGTCTTGGAGTACGAAGTGCAGCAGCAGAAACAAGAGAGGCTACCTCAAGCTGAAGAGATGGCTTAGAGGTTAAGAGCACGTACTAGTCTTCCAGAGTTTGATTCCCAGAGCCCACATCAGATGGCTCACAACCACGTGTAACTCCAGCTCCATCAGGCCTCTGTGGGCACCTGCATTGAGCGTGTGTGTCTGTGCACGCCTGTGCACATGCATGTGCATACAGATGCTCATGAGGACAGAAGAGGATGCTGGATTTCCTGGAGCTGAAGTCACAGGCAGCCATCTCTCCAGCCCTCATTTTACTCTTTTAAGAATAAGCCAAAATTCTTACTGAAACCTTAATGGGCCTTACCTGAATCAACAGAAACATTAAGAACAACAAATGGATACTGATGCCGATTATACATGTGATAAACTTCATTTACAAGTTTAGAGACCTGTGTAAGAAACAAAGATGAGAAAAGAAATCTTCCATCCATGCACTGTCCTAACAACACACTATTCTAACCCATCTGCAAAGGGATCTCTTTCTGCTAAGTCTTACTAAACTTACACAGCTTTAAAGCATTTTTTTCATGTAGAGTTTTATGTAGCCTATGGAAGGATGACCTTGGGCTTCTGATCCTCCTGCCTCCACCTTGAGTGCTAGGATTATAGGCATACACCACCACTCCAGTGCTACACACAGAACCCAGGGCTTTGTGCATATTAGGCAAGCACTCCATCAACTGGGCCATTCCCAGCTCCTAATGCAGCTTTATTAATGTATGACTGGTACACAATAAACTGCATAGACTCCAGTATAGAATCTACCTAGGCTTTGACATATAGGCCTGCAATCCCAGGTACTCAAGAGGCAGAGGCAGGAAGATGGAAAGTTCAAGGCCAGCTTGGGCTAGAGTGAATTCAATGTTACCCAGGGTAATTTAGTGAGACCTAGTCTCCTGGGAGGGAGGGAGGTGGTGGTGAAGGGGGATATAGCTCAGTGACAAAACATTTGCCTAGAATGTGGGAGACCCTGGGTTCAATACTTAGCACTGAGAAAACAACAAAAACCTCTACAATTTGGTGTCTTAATACACATGTAAATATAGACATACATACACACATTCTTGTGAAGGTATTCTATAATCAAAATAACAAATATATATACTATTTAAAAAGGTTTCTTCCTATTTTTCAAAGGGATTTGTTTGTTTCATGAGCTTGTTGTGTAGCCCAGGCTATCTACAAAATCTTGATCTTCAGCCTTCCCAGTAGAATTCTAGTCAAGAACAAACACACTTCACTAAAGGGCTCTGTAGGTAAAGTGACAAGATAAATAGACTCCTAAAACTGAATATTTCCAATCCAAAGATATTACTCAAGAAACTTCTGTCAAGTTTGGTGGTGGACACTTACAATCCCAGTACTTTAGAGGCTGAGGTAAGCAGATGGAGAGGTAGGTAAGTAGGTGGATGGATGGATGGACAGATAGAATCCAAGTGTAGTTCAATGTTTGTAAAGCATGTTCAAATGTACTTAGGTCCATGGTTATATGATATTACAATGCATTATTAAATGATATTAGAGATAATGTCTAATCTTAAAATGTAGAAATTGAGCCGGGCAGTGGTGGCACATGCCTTTAATCCCAGCACTTGGGAGGCAGAAGCAGGTGGATTTCTGAGTTCGAGGTCAGCCTGGTCTACAGAGTGAGTTCCAGGACAGTCAGGGCTACACAGAGAAACCCTGTCTCGAAAAACCAAAAAAAAAAAAAAAAAAAAAAAAAAAAAAAGTAGAAATTGGGCCACACCCAGAATGCAGTAGAATTTAAAAGTGTCAAAAACCACTGTTGCTGAGAATGTGGAAGTCAGAGCCAAGTTGTTAAAGACTCATAAGGACATTGGATAACTGATTCTGTCTAGGGCAGAGCTGAAGCTAGGCCCTCATTTTCCTGTGAAATTGACAAAGAGAAGAGAAAAAAACACAAACGAATGAATGTGGTCAGTCTGCAATAAAAAATTTAGATAATGATTGGAATGTTTGCTTTTTTCTAGTAGTGGTAGTTTCTATGATAATAAGTATATTAATAATTACTTTTATACACACAAAACTGAAACTAAACTTTCTTAAATGCATAATTTTTAAAATTATTCATTTTCATGTGTGTAGATGTTTTGCCTTCATGTATGTATGTTTATGTATCACTTATGTGCATAGTATCTGAAGAGACCAGAAGAGGGTATTGTATCCTCTGAGACTGGAGTTACAGGTAGTTTTGAGCCCCCATGTGGGTGCTGGGAATTGAACACTGGCTGTTTTTAACCATCTCTCAAGTCCCCAAATAAGATAATTTTTTTTAAAGGTCTATGTATTTATTATGTATATAATGTTCTGCCTGCACGTATGCCTGCCCCAGACCTCATTACAGATGGTTGTCAACCACCATGTGGTTGCTGGGAATCAAACTCAGGACCTCTGGAAGAGCAGTCAGTGCTCTCAACGCCTGAGCCATCTTACTAGCCCACAAATAAGATAATTTTAAAGGCATGTTTCTGTGTCCGTTCCAAGTTTCATGTAAACTGCCTGTATCAGAGAGTCATGAAGTAACGTGGAGCTAGCTCAGTCAGTAGAATGTCTGCCTTGCATGCATACAGCCCTGGATTTAATTACTAGTACCACATAAACCAGGCCTGGTGGTCCAAATCCTAGTGGGTGGAGGTAGAGGAGGATCAGATGTTCAGTGTAGCCTGGCTACACAGGGTAGTTTGAGGCTAAAAAGGGCTGCATGAGTCTGTCTCAAACAGACAATGAAGAATACCTTTGCTGGATCACAAGGCCGATGATTGATGAAGAAAAACTGTCTGTCCGTTGCACTCCTCCCGGCACCGTGTGTGCACTGTGAGATAAAGCCTGAAATGCTGTCAAAGGAATACAGGAAGGACAGTTAAAACGATTATGACAACACATGACACATTTTCTCCCTTGTGAGGCAGAGTCTCCTCATGCAGTTCCTGATCTCACCATCCCACTGCCTCAGCCTCCTGAGTGCTAGCATTACAAGTGTTCCAGCTTAGCGCAGGCGTTCTTAAAATCAAGTCAGAATGGAACAGCTGGTGACCCACTCATCCGGGCAAATCTCACATGAACATTATCAGTCACATATCCCTTACCTCGTTAAAAAAAAGGAGGCTAAGTCACTGGAAAGTGCTTGTTGTGTAAACACTTGGGCCTGATTAGTCTCCAGAATCCAGGTTAAAAAAAAAAAAAAAAGACCTCAAGCATGGTGGTACACACTTGAAACCCCAGTGCTGAGGAGGTGGAGGCAGACATATATGTCTTACTGTCAGACTAGCCTACTTGATGAAATCCAGGTCAGTGAGATCCCATCTCAGAAAATAAGGTGAGGGGGCTGGAGAGATGGCTCAGCGGTTAAGAGCACTGGCTGCTCTTCCACAGGTCCTGAGTTCAATTCCAAGCAACCACACAGTGGCTCACAACCATCTGTAATGGGATCCGATGCCCTCTTCTGCCATGCAGCCATACATGCAAATAGCACACTCATGTTTGTAAAAATACATAAATAAATAAATCTTAAAAAAAAAAAAAAAAACCAGGGTGAATGGTGTCTGAACAATGACACTAGGAATTGGATCTTTGGCCTTCACACAAATGTATGCAAACAAAATCTGCTTAGTCAGCCTCCTTTGCATACTTTTTCACACACAGAAAAAGTGAAAAGAATTCATTTTCTCTAAGCATAAAATTAAAAATATAACAAAATATTTTCATTTTGAAACATTAACTTCTATGAAGGTATGTGAGATGTAAATTTTCTTGCTCTGCATGAGTCCTACCCCAGGACTGTGTGAAAGTGAAACACCTTCACATACAGGCATGTCCGCATGTGCTGCCTAGTTCTTGTCAACAAACCAGATCACCTGGAAAGAGGACCCTCAAGTGCTGCCATGCCGGGCAGGTGGGCCTCCTGTGTGTACAGGCAAACTGACCAATCCACAGGAAGTGAGCCTGTAAGCAGTGTTCCTCTGTGGTCTCCACTTTAGTTCCTGCCTTGACTTCCCTTGATAACTTTAGCTATAAGGGGAAAGAAGCCCCTTTCTCCCCCAGCTGCTTTTTGTCAGGGTTTATCACAGCAATAAAGAGCAAACTATGACAGTATCTTTGCAATTTTACGATAAGCCAAAACACAAGTGTAGAAATAACCAATACAGACCTCCACTGGGCAATCCTCTTGATGGAAGTGTCTATACTTCCTATACTAAACATAATGGAGCTGGGCAAGTTCAATAGATCCCAAGGTCAAACGTAGAATAATTAAAAAGTTATTCTAACACAAAGTAGACTAATTTAACAGGAAACCCTCTTAGACGACCAGTCACCCAGCCTACTGTCTGAATTAAGCCATAGTGTTTGTTATCCATGCTTTCTTAGCCGTACACAATCACCCTACACCTTAAAATCACTATTCAAACAAACACACACAATAAACCCCACCCCGAGGCACGCTGACTGCGGTTCTCCTGGCAGCAGTGGGTGTACTCACTGAAAAGGATTCTGTGGAGCCCTGGAAGCGCTCAGGCCATACTCCTCACAGACAGCGTCACTAGGGGGCAGCTGAGCAAAGGGAATGAGGCTTTGCAACTGAAAGACACCAAGAGTAATGGTCACCTCCTAAGGCAGCAGCACCACACTTCAGAGAGGATAAAATATGTTTCTTTCCAGGTAAGCTATGCCTCATTAAGAGCCACACACACACAAAAATAAACAATAAAAAAATAAAATTCAAAGAACCTTGACAAACTATTTTATAGTGCTAAAATGACTTCAATCTATTTACTAGAAAAACGAATCACCAAGCTCCTACTTGATGACTTTATGTTTTTCAGAGAGACAGAGAATATTAAAGGATACAGTTTTTCATTTTCTAAAAATAAAATTTAAAAAAATCTTTAGCTCTCAGACATTAACTTTAGCTATGGAACACTTAAATATTTCTTTTTGGGTTTTAGTGTCTGTGAAGGACAGCAAAGCTTGCTACAATTACTAGAACAAAACAACAATAACAACAACAAAAAAGCCCTTCCGGGGGCTGGAGACGGCTCAGGGTGAGCAGCAGACACTTCTCTTCCATTAGACCAGGGTCAGTGCCCAGCACTCATGTCAGGTGCTCACAGTCAGCTGTAACTCCAGCTCCAAGCAGATCCAACATCTCTGGCCTCTGCAGGCACCAGCACTCCCGTGTGCATACCCACTCCCTACACACATATACACAATTAAAACAATATATATGAAAAACAAAATCAAACATTTTCCAGTAGCTGGCTGGCCCCTACCTGCTTCTGGCCAAACACAGATCCAATATTTTCCTTCATGCCAGAGCTTCCGCTTGTGCACACCACGGGTTGCCGCTTTCCCTGTCCAACTTGATTAGTGCAACTTACACGGACGCCTGCTGAAATGATACAGTATGCCTGTAAGATCTGGACCATTTTGGCATACTCCTGTTTGAGAAACACAAGACTCAAGATTACTTTGATCTTATAGAAACTGCATGGCTAAACTTACAACATTTGACTCGAGGTCCTACACGGCCTTGAAAATAAAACAAAGGACGAATGTTTGACACAAGGATCTGTACAGAATCGTCCCATGCATCCTGCACAGTAAAACTTGGCTCTGGCTTCTAGTCACCGTCTTCTCATTTTTGGCAGGTCGGCAGGTGCTCCATCATCAAACAGTACATCTAGGAGTTGGGGAGCTAACTCAGTAAGTAAAATGCTTGCTGGAAAGCATGAGTACCAAGCCTCATAAAACTGTTGGGAATAGCGGGACACACCTGTAATTGCAGCACTGGCAAGGTAGAAAATGGAAGCTCTCTGAAACTTGCTGCTAGCCAGTCTGGTAAAACCTGTGAACTCCTGGGTTAGGAATACTGTGACTCCAAAATAAGGATGAAGTGACAGAGGACACAAGATGTTGACCTTTGGCCTCCACATGCACATAGCATCCCGCATACACCCAAAATATATTCTAAACCAGGTGGGTGAGGCATACCTACAACCCTAGAAATTCAGGAGAGTCAAGTCGAAGGCCATGAGTTCAAGCCACCTGGACAACAAAGGGAACACTCTCTCAAAAACAAAACAGAACAATTGCTTGTCCTTTGAATCTAGAACGCTTCATGTAGAAATTTAGTCTTCTTGTTTTTTAAGACATGATCTCCATATATAATTCAAGATGGCCCTTCAATTTGAGTTTTTTCTGCCCACACCTCTTGAATCTAGGATTATAGATGTGTGCCATCATTCTGGCTCCTTTGATTTTTTTTTTTTTTTAATAAGAAATGTTATCCTTCTATAAAGACTAGCCATAAACATACAAGACCTATTTAAAAAAATATTCACTAGCTGAACATGGTAGCTACGATTCTTTCTTACTGACTTGTTCTAAGTTTCTGTCAACTTGACACAGGATAGAGTTCTTTGGGAATAGGCAACCTCGGCTGAGAAAATGCCCCCAACAGACTGGCCTGCAGAATGACAATGGCTGCTCCTTAACCACTGAGCCATCTCTCTAGTCCCCAAATAAGATAATTTTAAAGCCATGTTTTGGAGCCAGTTCTAAGTGATAGAACAGTATATATGGCATGATTCTAATTGATTAAAAACCAAACAGCTGGGCATGGTGGTAAACACCCGTCGTTCTCCCACTTAAGTGATACAGGTAGGAGCTGACAAGACCAGACCATACATAAAGAGACAAGTCTCAAAAAAATTTTTTTTATATTTTTTAATTAAAGGAAGAAAAATTAACTGATATTTATCTTTAATAATTTTTTTTTTAATTATATGCTAACATTAGACAAACTTCTGAAGACTAGGGATGGTGCAATTTAACGCATACACCCTATTGATTAATTTTCCTTTGAAACTCTTTGTGACGCACTGGTAGTGTATAAAATAGGTGTTGCACACTGACTGTGGTTCCTTTAGGTCGGGGGTAGGGAGTTTTCTGGGTGATTTTCCCATTATGGTCAAATACCAGTCGAGTCCCAATGCTTGCAGACGCATGGCAGGTAGATATGGTGACATCACTGTAAGAGAGTGGCAGGGACAGCATCCATGAGGGCTGCTGAGATGTAGCCCCAAGGCAGAGCATGTTCCTAGCACTTGCTTCAACCCATGCTTCAGGCCCTAGCATTGCAACAGGTCTGTGTGTGGGGAGGTACAGAAAACCATTTCCCACTTTCATTTCTCTCAGAACTCTCTTGAAATGGTGACATTCTTCTCAGATAATTAAGGATTTAACTGATTAAGGAATTATCATAATGCCTTAAGTTTGGCCCCTAAAAGATGGTGAGGCAGTTTTATAAATGCTGTTTTTTTTTGTTTTTTTTTTTTGTTTTTTTTTTTTTAAGATTTCAATTCTTTAGGTTGAATTGCAAAATAACAAAGTATCTCAAATTCTATCCTCAAAGCTTTGTTTCTCAGTTTTGTTACTAATTGGAACAGTTACGAAGAATTCAAACACATGATTCAAAAATGCAAAATGTGTAGCTTCAGTGTAATTAAAATAGGGATTTCATTAAATCTTTTCCTAAAAACTGAAGAACTGAAACTAACGGTACTCATAATGTATCATGCATGTATTACTTTACCTTTATTTACTCTTGCAGTGCTACTGGCTGACCCCAGGCATCCTGCAGTCTGCGGCTAGCTACAACCCCAGCCTGTGTGATCCCTAAAGGTCACTAAGTGCTTTAAGACAGGCAGTGACTTTTCTGCAGTACGATTTGCTTCATTTCACGCCTCTACTTCTCACGTCAGTAAGTACTTAGAATGGCAATCAGGTAAACGAGAATTCTGAAGTACTTCAGTAACAAAGCGTAAACGACAAGGATTTTCATCACGCTTCCCGGCCTGCAGAAGTGCTACATATGGCATCCAACTGATGAGATAATGCATCACCTCAGTGCACACAGAGAGCTCAGAGCTTCCCCCGAAAGCCAAAAGTTTCAACCTGCGTGAGGTCAGCAAACTCTTGAATCTTAGATGTGTGATGTTTCAGAGCTGAAAGAGAGTGGAAAGAAAGGCCCAAAATGTCTTCAGTGATAGCGTGAGAGACATATACCATCTGTCACAGTATGTGCTGTAAGACAGTGTTACTCAACATCTGAGACATACGGAGATGATACTGATGTTAGGAACTGCGGGCGGTGGTGCGCACGCTTTAATCCAGCACTTGGAGAGAGGCGCGGATTTCTGGTTCGAGCCAGCTGGTTACGAGTGAGTTCCAGACAGCCAGCTACACTGAGAACCCTGTCTCAAAAACCAAAAAAAAAAAAAAAAAGGACATCTGTCTTACCTAGACTTCAAAGTTTTCTTCTTCTACCCCACATCCATTGTCGGAAACTTCAATGAGGTCCACTCCATAGTCTTTAAGCCTTAGATCTAAAAAATTCAATATATTTCTTTCTTAATGATTAAGCCATGCTAAAAGGGTTTATTCTGACAATATCTGTAGCACAGAATGCAAACTTAACAGTCATGCCTATACTTTTACTTAAAGATACAACTGTCATTCTAAGGGAGTCAGGGGTGGCACTGAAGACCAAGCCCAGGATACTTGAAAGTCCTCCTTGTAAACTCAGATTAAATAGTTGGTTTATTATTATCATTGTTCTTGTTATTATTACTATTTTAAAAGGAATACTTTCAACATAGTCATTAAGAACAGGCTCAGGCTGGAGCAATGGCTCAGCAAGGCTAGGCTCACAACTAAGAATCCAAGACAGTACTATAAGAATATAGGCTCTGCAGTCAGAGTTCTTGGATCATACTTTCTGAGCTTTACAGCCTCAATACAGCTAAATTCTTGGTACCTCGGTTTTCTCTTCTGTATGACAGAGATGGTAACTCCCAAATCAGTAATAGTCCACGTACTAAATAAGACATTCCATGTCTACCTCTTAGCACAATGCCTACACACGATTCAATTAATTCTTATTCCATAGCTAAATACCGAGCACAGAACTGTATATATACAGTTTTCCCTGATTTGAAAGGTTCTCTCTAGGAGGGAGTGGGCTTGTGAGATTCCAGAGGCAAATAAATGTCACAAGTCCAGGAAAGATGAAAACTACAAGCCTTGCTGAGTTTCTTAAAAGCCACCTTCGGGGCTCATCACTCAAGCTGGGGTGGGCGTCTAGGTAATACAGCTGCTTTTGATCATTCTTGATCGTAAATAATCCTCATCCAACTTCTGTTAGTAACGCCAACGCAACGCACTAACGCATCAAGTCAGAAGGTGATACTTTACTTTTTTCAGTCTGTCTCGGAGTTCCCTATCAAGTGAGTGGACCTGTGTGTGTTGTGCTTCCTCAGGGAAAGTCTTATACTTCAAAATAATATAATAATTGGTACAGCGGTATTTGTTTTCTAATAATCCAGTAATGTTTCCTAAATAAATAACATGAGTGATTATGTCTCGTTGCTTAAAACTTTTCCATACCATGGTCTGGAGAGATGGCTCGCAGTTAAGAGCATGACTACTCTTCCAGAGGTCCTGAGTTCAATTCCTACCATCCACATGGTGGCTCACAACCATCTGTAATGGGATCAGATGCCCTTTTCTGATGTGTCTGAAGACAGCAACAGTGTACCAACATAATAAATAAATTAATCTTTATATAAAAGAAATTATCCAAATACAATACTGTAGCACCAGCATCGACACTATTTTCTATCAACTCCTTCACGCGTGCTTAAACTGAGTACCACCTGCCCAGAACAGATGTGATGGACTGACTTCCCATCAATAGGCTTGATGGCCTTAGGGCGTTCTGTACTAAAAAACAAAGCAAAACAACAACAACAAAAAAAAACAGTAACAAAACACAAAGTAAATACTTAGACAAAGCAGATAATGTGTTTCTACTTTAATCTTGGTATAAATGACGGATCTGTAACTAGTTAGCCTAACCCATCCATTCATTATATTGAACACACTCATTTCACTTAGAACGCAAATGTTCTACAATCTTTTAACATCTGTTAAATGTATTTAAAATATCTGATACAAAAAATCTCATTGTCCATGCATCTATATGGAGAGACCTGTTGTACCCTCAAGGGACAGATCAGCAAGCTGTACAAGTTCTTCATTCTTGAAAAGCTGAATAAAAGCAACATCAGTTTTTTACACAATTCTTAAAAAGTCAAAGTTTGGTGAGAAATACCCGCTGACAAAAATCATCTCCTGACATGTAATAATTCCTTTTGAAACCTGAACCCAAATCCAAGCTGCCTACACTGCTCTGACGAAAGTTCAAAGTTCATGTTAGAGACAAGAGCTCATTCTCGGCCCCAAAGATAGTCCCACCTCACTACCACACTCAGCCGGTTAAGTTTCTTTCTGTACTGGCTTTCCGAGTTTTATCACCGTTTTGTCTGACTGCTACCACCAGTTTTGGTTTACTTCTTGTTCGGTTTGACACAGGGTCCAATGTAGCCAGGGTGGCCTCAAACTCCCTACATAGTTAAAGGTAACTATAAACTCCGGATGTTCTGGTTTCTACCCAGCCAGTGCTATGATTATAGGTGTGGCTTGATTCCCACCAATTTTTTTTTTTTTTGTAATCACAAATCCAGTCAAGTGCTGCTCATGGCCTATCATATGAAGTATGAAGTCCAGCAATGACTAGGTTCCAATCTACTATCCCTAATTCCCCTATGGGTTAGTCACAGTAAAAAATAGTTTCCGGCTATGAAAAGCACCATGGAAGTATGATAGAACATAGGTGCATCCTTGCGGTAAGAATTTTGGGGTATTTTCCTTATGGGCTGACACATACTAGACTTCCAAAAACTCTGATGAGATAAGCAAACAAACCTCTTTTCTCTTCAATCTCCCTTGCACAGAACCCCACTCGTTATGACAGCACTCAGGTGTTTGAGGTAGGAGGATCTCAAAGCACTACCTCAAAAAAACCCAGAAACTTGCTCTCGTCTCTAAGTTCTAAATGCAGA
Organism: Mastomys natalensis; assembly: GCA_021653895.1. Lineage (NCBI taxonomy): Eukaryota > Metazoa > Chordata > Mammalia > Rodentia > Muridae > Mastomys > Mastomys natalensis. The sequence goes on along the minus strand of JAJTUV010001631.1, from coordinate 316,843 downwards.
GGATCTCAGGAGGGAAATCGCAATGTTAAGATACAGACAGCAAATTTGCATTTACAAATCTGTCACCCAATGTAACTGTGCTGGCCTTGTAAGATGTGCTTCACTGATTTGATGCCACCTGTGAACACAATACAGAGGCACCGTAATATAATAAATCTAAAAATCTAAAAATTCTACTGACTGCAAAGTTAGCGTGAGCCTTTAAACCTCACTCTCCAAGTTTTCAAGTATAAAGACTCCAAAAAGAAAAAAAGGGGGGGGGGGAGAACGAATTCTGTCTACTGCGATTTATTTTCGTGTTGGGTTTCAAGTCCACCGCCTGTGGCCGGAGGACGCCGAGGAATTAGCTTCCTCTCAGGGAACCCGGCCCAGCGTTCGTGAATGCCTGTGTCCACGAGCTTGCCTCGCGCCTCAGCCACTTCCGGTTCCTTCAAGAGGCCGGGACACCGGGAACTCTAAAGAATGCGCCCGGAGACTGCAAGGCCGGCTTACCTCGCGCCTTCAGTTTGTTCCATGGATGCAGCACTCCTCCAGCCTCAATCACCGCGGGAGAGTTCGCGCGCCGCTCTGGTGGAAACGCGTCTCCTGGGCCACCCATTGGCTGCTTTTGACACATAGTCCGCCCTTCCGGGCGGGGCAGTGAAAGCATGCCAAGACCTCCTTACCGTTGATTGGCCAGCTCAAAGGTCAAGTTGGTGACGTTAGACGAGCCCGGCCAATAAAGGCTCAAGGACTTCATTTTTCCGGAACGCCAGCAGCAGGAGTCGGAAAGAAGGCGGCTACTGTCTGAGGTGGCCTTGGGTGGCCTCTGAGCGTTCCAGTCTCTCGCCCGCTACCTTCCTTTGGTTCCCATCATGCCGATGTACCAGGTAAAGCCCTATCATGGAGGCAGCGCACCTCTGCGTGTAGAGCTTCCAACCTGCATGTACCGGCTCCCCAACGTGCACAGCAAGACCACCAGCCCCGTGACCGACGCGGGCCACGTGCAGGTAGGAGCGTGCGGCCCCTGCCTAGTGCGCAGGCGCTGTTCGCGCCGCGCCCTGCTCTATCCCTTGTCCAGTCTAGCGCGCCGGCGCTGTGTCGGCGTAGGGTCCGGGTCCCTTCTGTAGCTGGGTCCGACAAAACCCACCTAGATTAGTGCTGTCGTGGGTTCCTGTTGCGATCGCCAGGCGAATTGAAAAGCGTACACAACACAAAAATGCTCATTCCGAGGAATTTTTAGATCTCAGGGTTAACATGCCCAGTTGACGATTTTAGTGCTCCACTTGTAACTTTTCCACAAGAGGTCCCGACTTTTACTGTAGTTAAACCTAGTTTTTCGCGATTAGGTTGTGGAGTCTGTATCCTTAATCTTGATGTATTCGAAACATACGTTCTGTTGTCTGGCATGCTGACCAAGATTTTCAGTCATTTCGCTATAACAAAGATAGTGATCATATTCCTTTAGACTGCCTAGCCACACCCCGCATATTTAATCTACCCAGCCCCCACTCATGGGCACTGGAATTTATAGACTAGCTAACATAAATAGCCTATATTGAAATGGAATTGCTGGCCTAGTGGGCAGGTTTGCCTTCCACTGTGTAAGTTCTTTTTCAAAGTGGTTATACAGGTTTAAGCTGTTATCAGCAAGCAGGTAACTACTAATGTAGCTTTAATTTGGATTTCTCCAATTTCTAAGTAAATTGAGGTATTTTTTCGTGTTTCCTGGTCATGGGGGTGTGGGGCAGAAACAGAGCCTTCGTAGCCCTTGAACTCTTGTAGCCTTGAACTCTTGTAGCCAAAGATGATCTTGCTTTTCCTCCTCTGGCTTCCACCTCCCAAGTGCTAGGGTTAGAAGTGT